>CM028230.1:28241913-28798890 GCA_016432845.1 Psidium guajava
CCAACCCTTGCGGGTCATGGCCTAGCAAATGGAAGAAAAAGAAAGTAAAAAAAGAAAAAATTATATATAAAAAAAAGTCCTTATCAGCACTAACAATGCCATGTAAGATGGTTAGTGTCAACATGAGTAATTTCCAGCCTAAATTGGTCTAATTGAAAGGTTTAGGATCAAATAGGTACTAATATAATAGGTTTATGACCTTTTTATTACTTTTCCCATCAAAATTGTCAATACAAGACGGGATTGCACATTAATACATTGATGAATACTTGGAATTTTGAAGGAAAAATGAATACCAACCTTAAGATTTGTAGAAATCATTGTAGATGTGGCAATTGTAAAATATTCATTGTGGTTTTGTACTAATTCATCCTTGAAAGCGCATGCCTAACATAAGGAGTGATTCATGTAGCTAAAAGTCATAATGGGTTAAGCAATTTCCAGCCTAAATTGATCCAATTAAAAGGTTTATAATTGAATAGGTACCAATGCAATAGATTTAGGACCTTTTTCGTACTTTTCCCATCATAATTGTCAATACAATAAGGGGTTGCACATTAATTCATTGATGAATACCTGAAATTTTGAAGGAACATTGAATACCAACCTTAACATTTGTACAATATTCATTGTGGTTTAATACCATTTCATCCTTGACTTAAGGGGTTCTATATGCAGCTAAAATTCATAACAGGTTAAGCTTTGTTAAGCTCACACTTCTTTCTATAATATCCACAAGTATTGTGAAATTTTGTAAAACCATTGCTAACTATTCTAAAAGCTTAAGTTATTAGATGAATTGTTTAATTATTCTATCACTCTCATATTCAATTATTCTATTATTCCCCTTCGCGCTTAGCTTAGTCTGGCATTTTTGCCTAGTGCTAATTAAGCGTGAAAATATTTAACTAGGGAGGCAAATGAGGTCTGGAAAGATTTGAACTCAAGCCCTTTTGCTTTGATATCATTTGAGAAATTGTGAGATCATTGCTAACTATTTTAAAAGCTTCAACTATTTTATGAAGGTTTGGTATAATATTTAATTATTTCATCACTCTTCCCTCACTCCTAGTCTGGCCTTTTTTTACCTAGTAGTAGGTGTGGACATATTTAATTGGAGTGATAGAATAATTGAATATTAACTCACTTATTTATTTAATAGCTTAAGCTTTTAAAATAATTAGCAATGGACCATAAAATCTCACTTGGTGCCAAAGCCTCCTTTCCTAAGACAACCCTAGTGCACGAGGTGCACCCCAAAAGTTCTCCAATTCTTTTTTTTTTATGTTTTATATTGTCAGCTTGCACCCCATGCACCCATAGCAAAATAAACTCATCCTCACCTCTAGTGCTTCATCGTTCTTGTTTGAGAAAATGCCACGGTGGTCATGTTACGATATTGGTGACATGTTGCCTTGTTGAGCTTTTCTCACAAATGCTAGGCAAATTGGATGCATTGCTTAGTAACTATTTTCCCAAGCCATCCATACAGTCAATTTGATGCTATGGCGCTAGCCGTATAGGCCGCATCGCTGAGTTACTATTTCGCAAGCTAGCCGCATCGATCGCTTGCTATTTTGCCACTAATTCTCAACCTTTCATGCGTCGTTTGGAGAAGTCAATACCATCATTATACTCATTGCCCTCAAATTTGGAAGTTTCACTAGGAACAGCCACTAGACGCCATCTCACACATAGCCACGCGTCGCCTCGTCGTGGATCTATTGAGCCCGCCGTCGCATGTTGATTTCATGGAGAAACAAATTTGTGTAGCACTATTTCAACCTCAAGCTCACTTGCTCATCTTGAATTTTAGGGTGATGTTAGAGAAATTTATGATTTCTCTAGAATAATTTCCTATGTTATAGTTATTTTGATAATCCTGTGGATTCTTCGTGTCTCTCAAGATAGTGCATTTGTTTTGATGTTACATTATAAAGTCATGTAATATCTATGTACTCTTTTCTATTTATATCGAAATGTAGGTAAAATTCTCCAATTCACATTTCCGCATTATTCTTAACTAATACCAATTTATCGAATTAGATGCATTTGCAATATTTTTGTTTGATCTCATATTAAAAAAAACATAGTAAGAAGAACGGATATAAAAATAAAACTCTTGAGAGTGTCGTATAGTACGTGGTCGAAGGCTACTCTTTGCACCATTATCTATAAATCAATAGCTAAACTTCAATAATAATAAATTAAAAAAAAAATTGGAATCTCGCCTTTCCATGAAGGCATCTTATATCATCTCCTCTTTGTGCCATTGAAAAGTTCATCTCGATTAACGCTTAATTAAGATCACATCTCTAATTGAATATTGCGAATTGTGGACATTTTCATCATAAATAGGCAAAAAGAATCCATGCACCCACCTTGTAGTAACTCCAATTCTCAAAACTCATCAAATCATATAGCGGACATGGGAAATGGAGTTAGTATATGGTATAGAATACTAATTAGTGCATGGATTCTTTTTGCCCCTTTTAAATGATTCCACAAGTGAGTGTTGGTTATGTTAGTCCCATAAAAATTTTGAGATTAATAAATAAGAACCCCATTCAAAGAAAATTGTCGAAATATTAATTTAAAAAGAAAAAAATTTGAAATTGCTCATCAACTCCAACGCCTATGGTGGCTCAGTTCAACTTCAGGGCTTTGGTCTGAACGTATAAGCTATAACAACTGGAGTCTCCGCCGCTGGGACGAGAGCATATGACAAAAGTTGGATTGCCGGTCTAAATGGAAGATAATGCTATAAAGAATCAATTTAAACAAACACATGATTTAGCTATTATTTGAAAGTTTTTATGATTGGTACCTCATAAAGATGAATTCTTGCATTCAATCAGTTTCAGGAGTCCTTTCTTCTCTCATTATCCACGTACATGATTTAATTAATCAGATGAAAATTACGGCATCATTGAAATTGATACTTAGACTCCATTTATTTTGCAAAAAATGAAACAAATTCTCCGCTAAATCAGTGATTTGTTCATTATAGCTTTAGAGTGGCACGAGACACCTCTTGTTAGATTATATTAATTTACATTAGTCGTACTTAAGTCTAAGTGTACTCTCACCCCATACACAGAGGGGTCTCGTATTCTTTATTTGGAAATGTATAGAATATTACATTATTCTCTCTTTCATCATCATAATTCCCAATTTATTTCAGAATAGGAGATCCTAAATACAAAACTTTTCAGACATATTTTTTAGCCACCCCATAAAATATTCCCACATTTAATACTATCCATAAGTTGAGTCTAAGCATGATTTGGAGTATTGCATTGTTTAAATATTACATCACACCTTCATTTAAAAATAGTTTAAATTTTTATAATAGTTGGCAGTGGTCCCACAAAATCATAATCGTATTAGAGTATAATATCTAACAAAGTAAATTAACGCAAATCGGATGCATCGTTAGTTTCCTTAGATGAAAAGACTTGAGAGATAATGTGGGGACCGATTATGAGGCTAGCTAAAAAGAGCTAAGAAAATAGAGGCTAAATAGGTGAAGGATTGTATAGATAGATCATGTGTTGGCCATGCTCATTAGTTTTGTGGATACACTTGCATATCTGCATTTAATGCATCTTTCCATAATGCCAAATGTCATAAAGGTAACTTTGATCAAAATTGTTTAATCCAAAAAGGGGATTGCCATTTATTCATTGAACAATACTTCAAATTTCAAGGAAAAATGACTACTAATCTTAATATTTCGAGAAATCATTGTAGATGTGGCAATTTGACTACATTTGACATGTTTTATTAGATATCTAGATTCGTGCTCAAAATGCATGCTTAACCTAAAGGGTACTGCATGCAGGTAAATGTAAAAGTCAGAAAGGATTAATGTTCGTCTAACTCACACTTCTTTTCTACTATATTTATAAGAACTTACTTTTGTCTGAATTAGACATTGCAATGCGAATCAAACTTATTGATCTTGCATCAATTTAATTGTTTGGCATGTTATTTCTATGAAAAAAAAAAGTATGAACAAAGGATACACAAATATAACTCTTTGTAGCGTTTTATTGATGTATATTGTAGAATCCTGCTAAGAGTTCTCAATAAATCAATAGCTTATTTCGTTGAAGTTCACTGAAAAAAGAAAGTTAAGATAGTTTTTCTCTGACTCTTTCTTCTCTCCCTCACACTTTCTCTCTCCATCGTCTTCTTCAATCTTCGGCCATGGGGAGGATTTGAGCAAGGCTCAAGCCCTCCCCATGCCCTTTTGCTAATTTTTTTTTCTTTTATTTTCTTAGTTCTTCTTCTCTCTCAATCTAAATCCAAGAGATCTTTTCTCCTAATCTAGTTTTAGATCTGAGATTTGAACCCTCTCGATCTAGATCCATTAGTATAATAAATATGTGAAAAATTTTCAAAAAAAAAAAATCAAGTACTCTCATTTTCTTAAATAAGAGCTTAAAGTAAACTTTATTTCAAATAAGAGCATAAAAGTACCTTTATTGTGTCAAATAAGGGCTGAAGTACACATTATTTAAAATAAAGACCTAAAGTGACTACATTAGTCTAAAAAAAGGGCCTAATTCACTTTAGTTAGAGGCATTTTAGTCATTTATTATTTTATTTTTTTCCATTTTATGTTTTTTAAGAGATTTTAAAAAAAAAGTAAAAAAACAAAAACAAAGAATCATAGGCGAGAGAACACCTGTGGCTTCTGCCCCACTACCAGTGGGGTGACGGCTATAGCCGTCGAGGTTGTTGGAGCTTCGATGAGGGATGGCGACCCCACCAATCGGAGGTGAGGGCCTCTAGGAGAGGGCCACAATCCTCTCCCAAATTTGGGTGAGAATCGATAGCCCTCGCTCAGGTTCAACAAAGGGCTACGACCATCGGACGGGACTGGGGTGGGTCGAATGTGCCGTCTCACCCCAATCCCAGCCGATAGTTGTTGACCCTTAGCTAGGTCTACCGAGGGTTAGTGGTCGGGGGGTTGTCGGCCTGGCAGACAACCATCACCACTACCCCACTAGTGGTAGGGCAGCAACCATTGACCTCCCACCTAATTTTTCTTTCTTTTTTTGGATTTTTTTTAATTTTTAAAATTTAATTTAACAAAAAAATTAAATTAAATTTACATTTTGACAAATATGCACTTGATTAGCCCAAAAATTTGGCCGACCGATGAGGTCAAGGCCTTATTTGAAATAATCATAGCCATTCCAAGCCCTTCTTTAAGACAAATGATAGCACTTCAAGCTATTATTTGAAATAAAGTCCATTTCATACCCTTATTTGAGAAAATGAGGGCAATTGTGGCCCTTTTTAAAAGTTTTCCTTAACTATGTTTTTGGGGATTCAATGCCTCTATGCGACACGAAGAAAAACAAAAATTAGAACCAATGGTAAGAAAGATCCGCACATAATACGAAAAATAGATGGATTTTACATGTAACAAAAATTTATTTCTCTCAACGATGAAAAAAAAAATTAAGGGAAGCTCACCCCCTGCGACGAGTTCTCGTACGATTTTACATGTGATGCTTGGAAAATGGTGCTATTTACCCTAAAGCAAGCCCTAAGTTCTCTTCCTCTATTTGTCCCAATGAAATGGAGTCTACTTTGCAAATTGAAGTTCAATGGGACGATATGGAACCTTGTGCAAATTTAAAAAGTTAAAAAAGAGCAGAAAAATTCCAAATAAGGGCTGAAAGTGAGAAAATGAGGGCTTGAAGTACCTCATTATTTCAAAGAATAGTATGACTAAGAGATTTTCGTCATTTTATATTTTTTGAAAATTTTTCCCTTTTTAAATTTTATTTTCATTTTTCTATTTTTTTTCCCCTTTTGGGGCCAGTGATCTCCGCTTCCTTGGATCGGCTTTTTCAGTAGATTGACTCTTGCTAGGTGTGCAGCTAGTCGTGCCTAGGCACCTCTTTCTCCTCAAAGAAGTTTCTGGACTTCCCTGGACTTGCGCCTTTTCTTGAAATAATTCCTTTACATCTGGATGGCCGGGGGATGAAGGGGAGAGAGTGGGAAGTGGAGTTGGAGACGAGACAGTCGGACCGAACGCGCCAAAGAGAGAGAAGAAAGATAATCCAACCAATTCAAGCAAATTTTGGGTTAATAAACGAACCCATTTGGACAAGTCTGGATTAGACTTCGAATTGTCTCTTCTTTTTCATGGGGTCCCCAACAAGGTCTTAACCCCATCCACCGAGACAGGCACCAAAAGTTACAATAAGTGAGCGACAGAAAGTTGGATCAATTTCCAAACTAGCTCGCAAGAATGATTTTCAGTCGGGTTAAGATGAAAATAGTTAAGCTAACATGATGTCGCCTTTGGAAATTCATGCGTTTGAGAAGACGAAGTCACGCAAGTAGCTTATTTTGGCAGATCGTTGGTCCGACTTTTCAGAGATAGAGCGTGCGATGATGCATCTCCTTATGAAGCTAAGGGCATTTTTTCGTATGTGGACCGCAATGGAGAACTGCACGAAAGTGTCGAAGGTTTGAGATCAAAATGGAGAACTACACGAGAACTCCCTGATGTCTATCCGATTTTCGAACTTGATATTACATGTTTTGAAGTCCAGATTTAAGCAACTGAAGCATATTATCCGTTATTATCATATAATCATTGCAAAATCATTATTAGCCGTCCAATTAAGAGAGAATTCACGCATTGGTTAAAATGAATTACTTAAAACATAGTCATATTACAAAGTTTTCGTGAATATATACAAGTTAAAATGCAAAAACAACAAAATATCTTGTAATTAATCCATGCGGTTGTATATACACCAAAAACTTCTCTTTGTATAATATACTGGAAAGCTCTCGCAAGTATACCATAACAAATGACCGGCTCTCCACAATTTTACATCAGATACATGCAACTGGAACATATCGACCATTTAACTTGTTCCCCACTTCTTTTCCTTCCATGATTTCCCAGCAGCAGCAGCTTGCTTTCATAAGACAGAAGTCCAGGCAGACAAGAACATGGAATCGAAGCAAACCTCACTCTCTCTAGCCAACCGCAGGAAGTGGATCGGAGACATCTTCCCGATTCTCGGCTTCTGAATCATTTAGCTGCAAAGGATGTGTGGACATGGCAGCTACATTGGAGTCTTGGACAGGATTGGACTCTAGGGCAATGTCCAGCAACAAAGTAGCGCTTCGAATTGACGGGGACTTCACTACTGCAAGTGCTCTCTTCCATCCTCCCGCCATTTTGGTGTTTTGTGCTGTTATTCAGGTATGAAAAAAGGTCCAAGAAATTGTTGAAGTATGTCCCATATTCCTTAACGACGGGTCTTAAGTGCTCTTTATATTAATGTGATCTCCCTCCATCTAATAGCTTAACTTTTAGATTGAACTTTCTAACATGGTATCAGAGATGGTACCATCTCTTTCGCGAATGTACATGATCCTAAATGCTCTTTATATTTATATATATTCTTCCTTCACCTATTAGCTTGAGATTTTGAGTTGAACTTTCTAATATATATCATATTATTCATTTGAGAGAGAGATCTTACTACGGATGAAGCAGTTTCTTGGTAGATTGCTAATTCAATAAGTAATTCCATGCAAGGTTGGAGTATGTAAGACATGATCATTGGATGAAGGTCAAAGAAGTTTTTAAAGATGCGAATAAAGATCTGATGTATATCATCAACGATATGGAAATACATTGAATAGTCTTTTTCTTTATCGAAGAAAATGTGTTCTTAGTTTGCACAGTCCAATAATTGACCCCGAGCATCTCTCTAATAAAATTAGGTAAGTAGCTTGTATAGTTTCCTATCCCCAATTTTGCTATTTACTTTACTGAATTCATTTTACTGGAATATAGGATTCTTCGTAGGCATCACAAGGGTCTTGTTATGGAGCAGAAGGATTGGACTCTATAGGTAGGTAAATATTTAGTCATGTTCATTATTGTTTTTGATTGACTTGAACAATTTGCACTTAACAGCCTAACCCAAAAAAAAAGAACAATTTGCACTTAACAGTTTTCCATACTAAGAAATGTTATCAATGGCAGGTTTGATTAGAATTGATTTTCTCTAGAAACGTGACCATAAGCACCTCCTCCATGTTTACCTAATTATTTGAATCAAGTAAATCTCATTCTGACATATCTAAATTACACTTCGAATCGTCTCTTCTTTTTGATGGAGTCCCCGACAAGCATTGAACTCTATCCACCGATAGAGCCACCAAAAACTACAACAAGAAAGCGATGGAAAGTTAGATCAATTGCAAATCGATCGTAGGAACGATACTTAGTTGGATTAAGACGGAAACAATTAAGCTAATAAGATGTTGCTTCTGGAAATTCATACCTTTGACGAGAGGAAGTCGTGCAAGTGGCTGATTTTGGCAGATCGCTGATCCGAATTTTAGAGGTAGAGCGCATAATTATGCATCTCCTGATGAAATCAGGAGCGTTCTTCCGTACGTGGACCATAATCTTTGACAAAAACAAATGGACAACAATTTAGATGGATCAATCAGTTTTTTGAGGGAAGGATTATAGAGGTCGTCGGAATAACTTCGCCATTTGTTGATAAAGATGGTCATATATGAGGGGATTGGCAAGATTGTCGCTCAAGAGGAAAAGGCTATTGAAGCTTGCGGCATCAAAAGATGAGAGCTGTATAAATAGGCAAAAAGTTGGCCATTTTCATTATTGGGGGATACACCTGCATATTTCGCCATTATAACATTCCCATAGCAAGAAATACGATAAATGGAAAGTTAGGTAGGAATTGTATAATCCACTAATGTGACAACGCACAACCTTTTCCCGTTACTTGACTTGACTTTTAAGGAAACCGTTATATCTGTTGGAGTTGGCGAATACTTCGGGATCCCTTGTTTCTCACACCGGGTACGCCCACGTGAGCTTAGGGAAACTGAAGTGTTATCCAACGACATGTGATCCCTGCGTGCGGAATGCGGAGGTTCGGGGGCAGCGCCCCCGACACGGGTGCCCCGCTGCCCGGTCAGCGGGCGGGGGTTCGGGGGCAGCGCCTCCCGACGGGGGTTCCGCTGCCTGGTCAGCGGACGGCTGCCCCGCTCGTCGGTGAGCTGGCGGGGGCTCGGGGGCAGCGCCCCCGAAACCTTAACGGGTTTGGGCTTTTATTTAAGCTGGCCCGTTTAGTGCGAGATTAAGAGATTAATTATAGGTTTAGGTTTTGGGCCCGTTTTTGGGGATATATATTTTTTCTCGTTTTCTGATCACTGTAACGTATTGAGCGGCTGTAAACCGAAAATCATAGTGAAATCTCTTTGCAGGACGTAGCCCTAATCTTAGGGTGAACCTGGGTAATCTCTTGTGCATCGTTCTTCTTCTTCTTTATCGCGATTATTCTGATACTCTGTTGCGAACGAACTCCCATCAATTGGTATCAGAGCCTTGTGTTCGAGGGATTAGGGTTTGTTCGAGATGTCAGGAGGGTCGCGGATTGAGATTGAAAAGTTCGATGGGAAGCGGTTCGATCTGTGGAAGATGAAGATGGAGGATCTTCTTTGTGATTGAGATCTCTGGACAGCAATCGAAAGGGAAAGGCATGTTGCTGCGACGCCTGGTATTGTGATAGGCAAGGAATCGGGCAAGGAAACGGATTCAACGTCCAAACAGGCAGATCCAAAGGAGATTGACGATTGGGATCGGATTGATCGGAAAGCAAAGGGCTTGATCCGGCTTTGTCTTGCGGACAACATTCTGACGAATGTGATGAGTGAACCAACAGCTAGGGATTTATGGCAGAAATTGGAGTCGTTATACCAAAGTAAGTCGCTCGTGAATAAATTATTCTTAAGGAAAAAGTTGTATAATCTTCGAATGCACGAGGGCGACTCGTTTTCTGCACACTTGCATGATTTTAATACGTTGATAAGTCAGCTCGTATCGATCGGTGTCAAGTTTGAAGATGATGATAAGGCGATAACACTGCTCTGCTCACTGCCGGACTCGTGGGATAACCTAATTGTGGTAATTGGCGGTGGGGACAAGGAATTGTCATATGAGACTGTGTGTGCTGCCCTGTTATCATAGGAGACACGAAGAAAGGGATCAGGAAGTTCTAATAAAAAGGCTTTAGCGGCTAGGGGAAGGCCAGCAGAGAAGACTCTATATCGAAAGGGGTCTAGATCCAAATCTCGTGGGCGATCGAAGAGTAAGGATAGGAGGGTACAGTGTTGGAGATGTGAAGAGTGGGGCCATGTGAAGCGAGACTGCAAAAACAAGCCCGTCTCTAAAAGGGAAGCGGAATCATCCTCGGGGAAAAAGGAAGTCGAGACAGGAGATATGTATGTGGCTGCTGTATGTATGGCGCAGTCAGACAAGGATATTTGGTATATCGACACCGGTGCTTCATGCCACATGACGCCTCATAGACACTGGTTCTGTGAATATGAGCAATTTAATGGTGGAGATGTCATGCTCGGAGATGATACTGCAGTTCAGATTGTCGGGCGTGGCAGGGTGAAGCTGAGGATGAGCAATGGCACAGTGAAGACTCTTCCAGATGTAATGCACATACCCTTGATGAGTAGAAATCTGTTATCCGTTGGTACGATGGCTGATTCAGGAGTTACTTTCTCTTGTGATAAGAATTCGTGCAAGATGACTCGAGGTTCTATTGTGATTGCACAAGGAGTTCGTTATGGGACGTTGTACAAGTTGCTCGGGGAAACGATGACTACTGGTGGCGGATTCGTCTCTGAAAAGGCAAAGGAAGATGGACATGATACGTCCATGTTATGGCATCAGAGGTTAGGGCATATCGGGGAAAAGGGACTGTCTACCTTAGCTTCAAGTCAGATGGTAGAAGGAGTACCAGATTGCTCTATGGGTTTCGGGTTCTGTGAACACTGTCTTCATGGAAAACAGAACCGAGTTAGTTTCCAACACACTGGTACAAGAGCAACAGAGATTCTGGAGCTGATTCATAGTGATGTCTTCGGACCTACTCCGACGCCATCTATTGGAGGATCCAGGTACTATATATCGTTCATAGATGATTTTTCGAGATATAGTTGGATTTATTTTATTAAAAGTAAATCGGATGTATTTGAAAAATTTCGAGAATTTAAGGCTTTGGTTGAAAATCAATTGGGCAGGAAAATCAAGACACTTCGTACGGATAACGGAGGTGAATTCTGTTCGGATAAATTCGAGCAATCTTGTGTGGATAACGGTATCGCGAGGCAGAAGACGACTCCATATACGCCTCAGCAGAATGGGGTGGCCGAAAGATTAAACCGGTCGCTCCTAGAAAGAGCGAGATGCATGCTGAGTTGGGCAGGTTTAGAATCTGAATTCTGGGCAGAAGCTGTAGCCACGGCCTGTTACTTGAAGAACCGATCACCGACCTCATCAGTGAAAAACCGAACTCCATATGAGGCAGTGTTTGGGAAGAAGCCAAATTTGTCACATGTTCGGGTATTCGGTTGTGACGCATATGTTCACGTACCCAAGGAGAAGAAGGGTAAGCTTGACAGTAAGTCTGAAAAGAACATATTCGTTGGATATAAGGAAGGGGTCAAAGGTTATAAGCTGTGGAATCCAGAGTCAAAGACCATCGTATATAGCAGGGATGTTGTCTTTCGTGAAATGCAGTCCAAGAAAGGTATACAGGAAGATGAAGAGCCCAAGAAAGTGGTAATGTTTGAAGAAAACCCGATTGCTGAATCTATGGAGGTGGTTCCACAAAGCACACCAGTGGATTCTGATTCTGATCCGGAGCAAGAGGACTTGGTTAATAAAGTTGAGGATGCAAATTCAGATGAGGACCCTGACACAGATAGCATGTCTGCTCTCAGGAGATCAACTCGGGAAAGAAAGGTACCACTTCGATACTCACTTAGTGCATTGAGTACATTTCATGCTTTGAGTATTACTGTAAAAGAGGCGAGATCCATGGATGATGCGAATCAGTGGGAGCTCGCAATGACAGAAGAGATGCAGTCGCTTGATCATAACGACACATGGAGCTTGTGTACATTGCCTAAGGATAGAAAGGCAATTGGATGTAAATGGGTGTTCAAGCGAAAATTGAAACCAGATGCGACTGTGGAGAAGTACAAGGCTAGGCTCGTAGCCAAAGGGTATTCTCAGGTCGAGGGGGTTGACTACGATGAGATATTTTCACCTGTAGCGAAATTAACCTCAATACGATTTGTTCTGTCTGTAGCAGCTGCATATGATCTTGAGGTGGAACAGATGGATGTAAAGACGGCTTTCCTTCATGGAGATTTGGAGGAGGAGATTTATATGAGGCAACCAGAAGGCTTTGAAGCAAAAGGAAAAGAAAATCTGGTATGTAAGTTAAAAAAATCTTTATACGGGCTGAAGCAGTCACCGAGGATGTGGTATCAGAAATTTGACACGTACATGCTCCAGCTTGATTTTGTGCGGTCAAATTCTGACCACTGTGTTTATGTGAAAAGAGCAGGCGATCAGTTTGTTATTCTTACATTATACGTTGACGATATGCTGTTAATTGGGAATAACATGAAAATGGTGAAATCTGTGAAAAATTTGTTGGCCAAGAAGTTTGATATGAAAGACTTGGGGCCTGCAAATTTTATTTTGGGCATGCATATCACAAGGGACCGTGAGAAACGGAAGCTATGGCTAGGGCAGGAGAAATACATAAAAGAGATATTGAGAAAATTCAATATGATGGACTGCAAGCCTGTTAGTACCCCTATGTCTTCAGGGACCAAGTTATCTGCGGAACAGTGTCCTAAAACAGATGAGGAGATTGAGGAGATGGCCCGAGTTCCATATGCAAGTGCAGTGGGTAGCTTGATGTATGCTATGGTGTGCACGCGTCCAGATATAGCCCATGCAGTGGGAGTCCTGAGTCGATATATGTCCAACCCGGGTAGAGAACATTGGAACGCGATCAAGAGAGTTTTCAGGTATCTTCGTGGAACTTATAACCTCTCTTTATGTTTTGAAGGTACAGGGAATGGAAACATGCTTGATATCGTAGGCCATGTAGATGCTGATTGGGGTGGAGATATTGATAGTAGACGGTCCACTAGCGGATATGTTTTTACATTGTTTGGTGCTGCATTGAGTTGGATGAGTAGGAGGCAAAGCGTGGTAGCGCTCTCTTCTACGGAGGCTGAGTACATGGCTCTTACACATGCTGGAAAAGAGGCCATATGGTTACGGCGGTTGTGCTTGGAGCTCGGTTTTGAGCAAGGTGCCATAGAGGTGAGATGTGATAATCAAGGGGCCATTTGTTTGGCTAAGAATCCTGCATTTCACTCACGCACAAAGCACATTGATATACAATATCATTTCATTCGAGAAAAGGTAGAGAAGAAAGAGGTCCGCCTTGTAAAGGTCGACACAGTAGAGAATAGTTCTGACTTCCTTACTAAAGCAGTCACAGGTGCGAAGTTTGACTGGTGCTCTACTGCGATGGGATTGAAGAAGGATGATATTGTCAAGGCTCTCATTTGCGCGAAGTATCCACCAAGTGGGAGAATGTTGGAGTTGGCGAATACTTCGGGATCCCTTGTTTCTCACACCGGGTACGCCCACGTGAGCTTAGGGAAACTGAAGTGTTATCCAACGACATGTGATCCCTGCGTGCGGAATGCGGAGGTTCGGGGGCAGCGCCCCCGACACGGGTGCCCCACTGCCCGGTCAGCGGGCGGGGGTTCGGGAGCAGCGCCTCCCGACGGGGGTTCCGCTGCCCGGTCAGCGGACGGCTGCCCCGCTCGCCGGTGAGCGGGCGGGGGCTCGGGGGCAGCGCCCCCGAAACCTTAACGGGTTTGGGCTTTTATTTAAGCTGGCCCGTTTAGTGCGAGATTAAGAGATTAATTATAGGTTTAGGTTTTGGGCCCGTTTTTGGGGATACATATTTTTTCTCGTTTTCTGATCACTGTAACGTATTGAGCGGTTGTAAACCGAAAATCATAGTGAAATCTCTTTGCAGGACGTAGCCCTAATCTTAGGATGAACCTGGGTAATCTCTTGTGCATCGTTCTTCTTCTTCTTTATCGCGATTATTCTGATACTCTGTTGCGAACGAACTCCCGTCAATATCGAACCTCAAAGATCGATGATTTTGCTTAACCGAAATTATAGACATGGCAATTCGATGAACAATATTCAATGCCGTTATTGAATTTGCTGATAAAATGCTCCAAGGTGCGTACTTGACCTCATGGTTACTGTATGCTCCTAAAAAGCCGTAAATCCGTAATTTATTTCCCACAATATAAGTACCATCTTAGTCAATTGGAAAGACTTCCAACGTCGAGCAAACTCGCTGGTCTCGTACTTAACCTCATGGTTACTATATAGCCGTAAATCCGTAATTTATTTCCCACAATATAAGTACCATCTTAGTCAATTGGGAAGACTTCCAACATCAAGCAAACTCGCTGGTCTCACGTACATTGTTTGATATGGTTTCCACATTGAGTCAACTTAGTAAGAACAAAGGATGGAGAGAAATAATCTCGACAACCATTTAGCAACAAATTTGCACGAGATATAGCATGTAGTGCTAATACCAGTAAATATTGGAAAAAGAAAACTATACATCTTTTTTAACAAACAAAGGGTAAATATATCATTTTAATGTCATTGTGGAAAGATATAAAATGATCTCTGTTTGGGATTTAATAATTTCTTTGGCCATAATATCTTCTAAAAGATGTAAAAGATGTTCGATACTGGACCTTTGGAATTGAGGAGAGCGCGGGAGATCAATCTTCTGGCATCAGGGTGCACAACGAGAGTTATGTGTATTCCACTGATGTTATGATTGATATTGCATTCTTAGTTAAGTTATTATGCGAGGCTAAAGAGCATATAATTTAATATTATTTGACAAGAATTTGGGTCGTTAAACATACTAGTACTTTGAGAACTATGCGAATCATTGATAAAGATGAGCCGGCAAAAAGCTAATTCAGCTAATCAAAGCAAAAATTACAGCTCATGCTGCAATCAAGCATGATTGCAAGGTTAGGATGCCGACAAAGAAATTTCCCAATCCCAATCGAAGCCAAATGATATCTACACGATGCGAATCTTATGGGAATCTCATTCATGGTTTTAATGCAATGCTTATGACTAGATGGAGCCAATTGTGGACCATATTATATAACTTGATTTAGCTCACAAAATCACAAGCGCAAGAAATACTCACAAATTAACCATAATTAGCCTGCCAACTAAGAAACTTACCGAAAATGGAGTTGCTAAAATAGACATAAAGGGGTTCCCATCTCTGTAATTGCTTTTTCGTAATTTATGTACTTTGATGACATGTGAAAAAAAAGTTTGATTATTGTGAGCGACATTAAAGAAGTATATATGAGACAACTACTTGAGACGATAGAGTTGGATTGAGATTGTGACCGCAAGGTTTGATGAATGATCCTCAAGATCGCTATCTATTAATGCACCGAATATTTTTTAATATTCATTATATGTCGGTGAAAAAGGAGAAATAGTGGTCAATGAGTACTCGTACGAGAAAATACATTAATACTTGAATCGAGGTCTACGTGGTATGACTAATAGTTCGTGTGGATAAATCATTCCCCAGTTTTGATAAGAGAGCCATGGCGAAAGGTACATTAGTTGGTTCAATTATAGCACAAACTTTGCCTATTAGCCATAAACTTGGCTATCTATTTGCTGAAGATGGGACTTCCTTCATCCAAATTGGAAAGGATGTAAAGTCGACGGAGGGTCACCAACCGTGGTGGGTCGGTCCGACTTCGAGACGTTGGTTTGATCATACAGACAATAAGCTGCTACAGTCTTTGTTACTATGATAAGAGTGTGTGACAAAAGTTAAATCAGTCATCTAGATAGAGAATAAGGAATGATATCAAGAATTAACTTAAACGAACATGATTTATATGCTATTAGTAGTTCTGGCAGATACTCATTAATATTGTGGATACACTTGCATATTTGCATTTAATATCATAAATGGTAGGTCTGCTTAGAATTGTTACTAGTAGCTTCGCGATAGAGTCGGATTGAGTTTGTGGAGGGGACGTGTCAAGCTTTGTGGCCATCCAAAGTGGAGGGCTGGGGAAGTGCCGGATAGAACTACAGCGACGTCCCTTCTCCCTGCACTCGAGAGAGACGGGCGGGTGATGGGATGGGCTATTGGGCCTAGTCGGCCTAGGCATGCCTGGAAAAGAAAAGAAACGGGCCTGAGAAAACTGGGCCGGGCGTCCCACGCGGATTCGGGCCGACCCGGCTCGGTTGGAATCTCAAAAAAAAATATTTTTTTTTATAAAAGCTAAAATAATTTAAAATTTCCCAAATTGGAAAATAAAATAGGATAGGCAAATCAAATTTGAACTATTTCTATTTTCAATATTAAGGAAAAAATAAATTAGATTTAGCGATGATTAACAAAATTAGGTGTCAACAAGGTCTCAATTTATTTCATGGAAAATATTTTTTACGAAAATATTTTTCAATTTTTCCAAAGTTTGTTTCGCAAAAAATAAACATGTCGAGGAAAATAGTTCTCTCATGAAAAAATCACATTTAAAAGTGGGAAAAATGATTTTCTCTTTTTGATAAGAAGAAAATATTTTTCCTCATCTTTCTTTCCCCCACTCTTTCACATTTCTTTTTTTAAATTTTTTTTATTTTTTGTTTCTTTCTTTTTTTTTATGGTTTTTTAAATATATATATCAAAATTTTATTCTTTTTTATTCTTTCTTTTTCCCTTTTCTCTTTTCTTTTTCTTTTTAAAATTTTTCCCTTCCTCTTCAGCTAGTGCGAGGCAAGGTGAGGCCCAACCACAAGCAAGCTCGAGTCTCGCCTGCGAAGCTCGCCTACGACCGATTTTTGGCCATTGCTATGGCCGGTGATTACCCAAAGAAGAAGGGAAAAGGGGGAAAAAAAGAAAAAAGAAAGGAGAAAAGAGAAAAATTAGAAATTAAAAGATAATAAAACTTTTGAATTTTCTAAAAAATAAAAACATAATTAAATAAAATTAAAAATAACTAAAAAATAAAGATTATTAACAAGAGTGGATGAAGGAAAATCAAATCCAACTTTTTGTATCGAACAAAGGAAAATATTTTCAAGTTCATTTTTAGGTCTTAGTCGAAGACCAAAAAATATTCTTACTTATTCTAAACGTGATTTCTTGAAAAATATTTTCTAGAAACAACTAATTTTCCATGAAACGAATGGAACCTAAAGGCATGGATGACAACTATTCTCTTCCCGAGCACTATTTATGGCTAGAAATAGACCTATTCCCTGATGAGTTTCTAAGCAAAGACACACGTTTAATAGTCACACAAAATTCTATTGTCGAAATGAAAATTTGTTTGATGGTAACATAAAATTTCTAAAGTTGTTGGTAGATGAGCTTGACAAGTGATCGACGTATGGCTACAAGTAGATAGAGACTAGCGGCTGGTGGATGACGGATGGCGAAAGTTGAATGGCAAAGGGCAAATAGGAGCTAAGGAGTAAGGACCATAGACTAGTGGCAAGCAACGAGCAAATGATGAATTGTAATAGGGATACGAGAGAGGCGACGAGCGATCGGTAGCCGACGAATGGGGACCAATGGTAGAGATGCAAGATAGAGGGAGTGAGTAATGAGAAGAATTCTTATTTTTATTTCTGTTTCAAAAATAAAAAAACTAGAAGATTTTTATATATTATTTCGATTCCATACTTGTTTTTTGGCACGAATTTTTGTTCTAAATTTGTTTCTTAAAATAGGAAAATAGAAAAATAAGAAAATAGAAATGTTGTAATGCACGCAATTATGCTTTTGGTTTGGAAATGTGGACCAGATTGGGAGAATGAGAAATATCTAGGCATAAAGATCTAAAAAGGAAAGTGAAGCAAGATACAAACGAAAGGAAGATAGAATTCCAACGGTCCAAATTGCTTGGATAATTTTTTTTTTCTCGAGTGCCTTGCCCAAATATTTGCTATTGCTCAAATTTAGCAACCCTCCGTTATTAATAGACCTAATCACGGACTCGAAATATCGATATATGTTTTTTAATCTTTCTAAATCCTCAATTGAACTTTGGCCGCCAAATATCAAAACGCTAAAATCTCACATCGATCTTTTAATCAATTAAGAAGTTCCAACGAAAAAAAAAAACCTCGAGTTCTGGCGAAATTCAATTTTAATCCCTTTTTCCCGGGCCAGTACGACTTAAACTTTGGAACACGACCAAAAGAGTTCTCAAAGATGCGTTCCGGAAGAATTTTGTCAATTCTTTTACCTTAATTTTTCCATTAAAGAAGGAGAAAAAGGAGCAAAAAATGTTGATAAAATGAAATTGACAGCTGTGGGATTTGAACCCACGCCCTTTCGGACCAGAGCCTAAATCTGGCGCCTTAGACCACTCGGCCAAACTGTCACAACGCTATTCGTTTCCACCTTTACAGTACTTAAGCAAACATAATTAATGTAAAGTAATCTGACATAGGAGTTTTTTTTTTCCCGTCATTGGCGTTTCGAGATAATTCATTTATAGCATATGATATATAATAATAAATAATTTAATTCAGAGATTATGCCCAACCACTTTTCGTCTCGGATCTTTTCAGAGGTGTCTAGACCGAGTTGAGTGAAAAAGGACTGGTAGGTATCTTCGTACAATTACAGAATGTCAAGAAATTATTGAGGAAAATAAATAATTAGAATTAAGCGAAAATAGGTATTTTCTTTTTGATCGAAAAGTCTCCTTCACGTGCGATTTCCCTAGTTTTCCTTTTTTTAGGTCGAAGTCCTGGTGGTTGGTTTACCTAACTTTTGGGCCCAAATTTACGTTACTATAGTCTCCATTTATATTACTATATCTAGGCGAATTTAGCCCTTGGTTTGTACCTTGCTATATTGGGATGAATAAAAAAATCATGATCCACCCAAACAAAAAACAAACCGCTTGATTTTGAATAGAACTAGCATATACCGATTCGATTCTCGGTTCCAACTTCTTGAAACTAGTGGGTACCGGCTTAGTTCGCGATTTCGGATGGAAATCATCTAACCGCCCTAGCCGAATCAATTCCCTTTATATAACACAAATTTATATATACATTTAATTAAAGTCATCTCCCTCAAAGACTTAGAGTCTAAAGCTATCCGTAGAAAGAAAAAGAAAAAGTTTAGACCCAATTTATTTTCACTTGTTATATGTGTTGAATACTATTAATGCATTTGAAAACTTTTGTTAACTGGTTGATCAACTGTTATTACATTTTCTACAATGCTCGACTCCGTTGCTGATAATAATATTGTTACCTGTTAAGATATTGTCCTTAAGTTTTTATATATGATAAAAATACTGAACACCAACGTGGAAATTACACTGCTAAAGTCCCAAGTTAAGCTCTTCTCTTTTGATCATTAGGGATTGGTTTCGTTTCTTTTAATTAATATTGGTGCTCGATATGAACGTACCTGAGATCCAATTAGAAACCAGATCAAACTGGTGGATCGGTTCTTAGGTGGATCCCTATAACGAACGGATGATTCACGGTTCGCATTTTGCGAAATCGGTTCCTAACGGCCAACTCTTGCTTTTTGGGTGGGAACCATTTATCTTGAAATCAATGACCCCTTTTGTTATATTTTATGTTGTCCATGGTTGTCTGCATTCTTAAAACCTAAACGTCAATTTTCATTCGCAGTTTCATCGGAAATTCTTTTCTTCTTCATTTTTGCATCCACCGTGATGTGGAATGATCGATCCATTGGAAAAGTGCTTTGTCTCCAATTAAGATGTCAACTTTTCTTTCCGGTGTAGTGGAAGGAATCCGAAGTTTTGCGCTTACTTTTTCTCTCTCACATTACTTTTTAAACATATATATTCGAGAATTTATATTGCGGCACTTTTGGGACTCCAAACTTGTTCGCCGGGTACAATCAAATATAACAGCCGGCTAAGAATCAAAATACAAAATTATCGCGGGGAAAAAATAAAAAAGAAAACACTTTTAAAAGGTTATGATAACAGGCAAAGAAATTTAAAAAAAAAAAGCAAAAATGAAAAAGAGAAAAAGAAAATGCTGGAATAATCTCAAAAGCCCACTTGCGCAAAGAGTCAGGAAGCCATTCATGGTGCGGTGGGTCTGCCAATGCTGACCGGCTCTCTTAAATTATAAGGAAATTAATTAATTAAATCAGAAATTAATTAATTAATTATTAATTAATTAATTGAATAGACAAACGACTCTTCGAGGTTGTCGCCAAAGCCCGTAGATAGCGACAAGCCTATGACTTAGGTATTGATATCCTCCTAATCACCCAAATTAAATTGTCATTGGAGGCCGCCCCGGTGTGATAAGGATGTTTTGAACTAGAGTAAGAAATAAGTAATCATGTTAATTAGATAGACCATATAGGAAATTAATCTATTGATTTTGAAAAATAATCACGATTCATTACAAGAGTTTACAGCTTTTGCAGATTTAAGCATCTAAAAATTGAGGGCATCGATTTCAAGTTCTTTTGAAAAGAAAATGATTCAAATTAAATTATAAATTCCATTCTAGATTTTGGGATTATGTTGTTGTCTCGATCAATTTAACTATAGGCATTCTCGTTTTTTTAGTTAAATGAAGCTATTTTATTAGCAACTCGAATTTCTTATGAAGTTCCTGCGTTAAAATAGGATATTGTTATTTTACAAGGTTGCAGCCACACCATTAATATGTACAATTCACGTTAGGAAAATCATTCGAAAAAGATCAATCGGTTGAAATATTTGAGCATCTTCTTGTCTGTATCTATCCTAACATCTACTATATCATAAAAGCAAAACTCGAAACAAATTCCCAATCGTGAATTCCCGCGTAAAAAATATTAAAATGCTCTAGAAAATTAATAATTAAATCATCCCTAACAAAGAAAAAATCTTAAATTCATCCTCAATCAATAAGCCCTTCGCAAATTTGAGATGATTTATTCTTTTTGAATTTCCTATTCTATTTTTCCCAGTTATTTTTAATTTACCCACTAAAATTTTCCTAGCTAAAGTCTAACAAAAAAAAGAACAAAGTCAAATAAGAAAAAAAAGATGAAAACACACTTGAAATGAAGCAATATTTTAAGATTTTATGGCCACTTCAAGTCTTTACTTGAAATAACATTTACTTTAGATTCTTATTTGAGAAAATAAAGATATTTCACGTATTTACTTAAAAAAAGGTTCATTTGATGCTCTTATTTAAGAATTTGAGAAGATTTCGGGCTTTTTTTTTTTTGAAATTTTCTCAAGATATAATTTGATGTGATTTTATTGTTTTTTGAATTTCCTATTCCATTTTTTCTTCAGTTATTTTTAAATTACCGACTAAAATTTCCTGGCCAAGAGAAATTTGCCGATAAAAAAATCTGGGAAACGGTGGGGGCCTATCCACCGCTCGTGACGTCGGTTGGCGGTGGGCCCCAGCTCCAGCTGGGGGAATCTTGGAAATATCAAAATAAAAGTTTAAGTAATTGATTTAATTCATTACTTTCCCCGAAATTTAATCGATTGTAGTTGCCTTATATACCTTTCTTTCGTCAAGAGTTGCCGTATTAGACTGGTAGTGGAAGCCGCGTCACGACCGCCACGTGTCCCTCTCCCATTGGCCTTGGCTTTCCTTGCCGTGACCAATTCAACATCCTCCTCCGGCTATAAAGCAAGCCCCTCCCTCTCCTCCTTCTCCTCCATTCTAGTGATCTCTGTTAGCGTTATCTCTCTCTTCCTCTTCTCCATCGATTCTCAGCCAAGCTCTAGCGAATTCTCTCAAGGTTAGAGAGGCTTCTGGATCTCTGATCTCTTGTTCTTCGCGATCTACGAACTGGGTTTTTTTTTTCTCTCTCGACCTGGGTTGATCTCTGAATCTGGGTCCGGGTTTCGTGTTTTTTTAGCGTTTTCGATGGTTGGGAGGGGGGTCTCAAGATCGTGTTTTTATGGCTTTTGCAGATGCAGATCTTCGTCAAGACCCTCACCGGGAAGACCATCAC
The DNA here is from genome assembly GCA_016432845.1 of Psidium guajava. Taxonomy (NCBI): domain Eukaryota; kingdom Viridiplantae; phylum Streptophyta; class Magnoliopsida; order Myrtales; family Myrtaceae; genus Psidium; species Psidium guajava. The sequence continues at coordinate 28,263,921 of CM028230.1, forward strand.
CCTCGAGGTGGAGAGCTCCGACACCATTGACAACGTCAAGGCCAAGATCCAGGATAAGGAGGGGATCCCTCCGGACCAGCAGAGGCTGATCTTCGCCGGAAAGCAGCTCGAGGACGGCCGCACCCTAGCCGACTACAACATCCAGAAGGAGTCCACCCTCCACCTTGTGCTCAGGCTCAGGGGAGGCATGCAGATCTTTGTTAAGACCCTCACGGGCAAGACCATCACCCTCGAGGTGGAGAGCTCCGACACCATCGACAACGTGAAGGCCAAGATCCAGGACAAGGAGGGGATCCCTCCGGACCAGCAGCGTCTCATTTTCGCTGGAAAGCAGCTCGAGGACGGCCGTACCCTCGCGGACTACAACATCCAGAAGGAGTCCACCCTCCACCTCGTCCTCCGTCTCCGTGGAGGTATGCAGATCTTCGTCAAGACCTTGACCGGTAAGACGATCACCCTCGAGGTTGAGAGCTCCGACACCATTGATAACGTCAAGGCCAAGATCCAGGACAAGGAAGGGATCCCCCCAGACCAGCAGAGGCTGATCTTCGCCGGCAAGCAGCTCGAGGATGGCCGCACGCTGGCGGATTACAACATCCAGAAGGAGTCGACCCTTCACCTTGTCCTCCGTCTGCGTGGAGGTATGCAGATCTTCGTCAAGACCTTGACTGGCAAGACCATCACCCTCGAGGTTGAGAGCTCGGACACCATTGACAACGTCAAGGCCAAGATCCAGGACAAGGAGGGAATTCCCCCGGACCAGCAGAGGCTGATCTTCGCCGGAAAGCAGCTGGAGGACGGCCGCACCCTCGCCGACTACAACATCCAGAAGGAGTCCACCCTCCACCTCGTGCTGAGGCTCAGGGGAGGTATGCAGATCTTCGTCAAGACCCTCACCGGCAAGACCATAACCCTGGAGGTGGAGAGCTCCGACACCATCGACAATGTGAAGGCCAAGATCCAGGACAAGGAAGGCATCCCCCCAGACCAGCAGAGGCTGATCTTTGCCGGCAAGCAGCTTGAGGACGGCCGCACCCTGGCGGATTACAACATTCAGAAGGAGTCGACCCTTCACCTCGTGCTCCGTCTCCGCGGTGGATTCTAAGTGGGTTGTTTGTGGTCGAAATTTGGTCTTTGTGAACGATGGCTGTTAATATCAGCCCGTTCTGAATGAATTTCTTTAAAGGTGTTTATGTTCAATCGGGGCCGATGGGTTCCTGAACGTGTGGGACTAGTGTATGAATCCTAGTCGCTGGAATAAATGTTTGTGCTTTAATAATTTGTGCTAATTCATGGCATCATTTCTGCACTGGTCTCTTTATCATCGTGGGTGCTTTTGAGTTTTAGGTTGGCATGCTCTGGGTTAAGATGTCGAAGGCAAGTGCTTCCTCCTTCCCTCTGCTGCTGCAGCAAACTTAGCCGTTTGATGGACTTCTAAAGTCTACAGCTTTTTCTTCTCTTGAAGCTTTGATTACTTCCTAGTGTTTTCCCTATATTGTACCTGCGCATCGGTGCTCTATCTAATCTGAACTTGCATGAAAATTAAATCCTGTTCATCTCGTCCAAGTACCAATTGAAGCACAAAGCTGGCTCCCCTACGCAGCCTCCGGTGGAAAGAGTGGAAAGAGCAGAAACAGATGTAACATCCATGCTTCTAGCTCAGTTTGAAATTTGGCCGAACGCCTTGCTTAGCAGAGGCGATGCAGAGTGCTTTTGGGCTTTGGCCTGAAGGGAAGGCTTATGCCTAAACATAACTCAAAATTTGATGTTGCCCAATACGGAACTCAATTAAGCTTCGTTTTCCTGAAGTTGGATCTAAGATTTCTTCGTGAGATAGAGATTATGGAAGATCATACAGTGGACAAAGAGGATTCTACAACGGAACTTGATCCTAGAAAGGAGATGGGTAAATGTTGCTCTCTGCTACCTACTTCAACTACCACGTCGAAAAAAGAGAACCGAATAGCCTAAGCCCGAAAGGAATCAAGTATACCTTGTGTAGGCATCATTCGGGGATGTCTCGTGGCGGAGGGGAAGGGTGAACTAGGGTTGTAAGGGTGTCGAGATTGAGAACAGCAGTGAACCCCTACGGATGCATCATTTTCTTTCTGGGAGGGTGCTCCGGCATGCGCATATGCACCAACCAAACGCCGTTGATGCTTGAGAGTGAGGCAAAGCCTTCCCTGTGGATTTGGTGTGTAGTGAACTTGGGTTAGGGGAAGAGAGTAAGAACGGCATTTTCTGAGTTTTAACCTCGCCGTTTCGTTCCATGTGGTAGGCATTCCGGTCGCTGTGCCTACCCTCTTTTTAACTCGCCGGAGCTTTGTGAGGGTCGCTCCGTTCCCTAGTTAATATGTTTGGATCTGATCCCCCCTCTCTCGGGTACAAAAAAAGTAGTGCGAGAAGTGAATCACGGGAAAAAGACTCGCTAAGCCCGGATTACTAATTAATTTTTATTCAATATTAATAGAATAGAAAAGAACTGTCTGGCAATCGCGCTGAAGGCTATCTATATTTATGTATTGGGATTATTCCAGCCTATAAGACTCAGTAGATTGTTAAGCTCTCAACCTTGGTCAATCCAAGCTATGCGGATTCAATCTTTTGAAGAGACTTCTTTGACAAGGCATGCTATTGGGAAGGACAATTATGGAATCTTTTCTTTTGTAAAACGTTAGTCGAGGTGCGCGAAAATTAGTTTCAAGGATTTGACCGCTAAGCCCCAAAATTAAAATGTCTCTTTGGAAGGAGAGTATTTATGTAAATAGTTAACCATTTTTTTTTCCATTTGTACTATTAGTGGTTTTAATAATTAATTGGTTTCTCTCTCTATATATATACACATGTATTATTTATTAATTTACATAAAGTTATTTAGGTATATTTATTTATTTAGTTATCATGTGTTATTTCGATAGAGAATAAACGGTATCTCTTGTTTGAGAATCTTCCTTTTCAATAACTTTAAATTATGCCCACTGTGACATTTATTCTAAAAAAAGGGTTGTGGCATAAAAAATCCCAAATTTATGCATGACATATTTACCCAAATTTTTTCTCGTGACACAGAAAACCCCAAACTTCTACTCTTATGACACATTTGCCTTAAATTATTTTTTTGCGACCCCAAAGATTTCAAACTTGTGGGGATGTGTTTCATTTGCCCCAAATTTTGAGATAATTGTGTTACACGGATATAAGTTTAGGATTTTTCATGTAAGAAAAAAATTAAGGTAAATGTGTCATATAAATATAAGTTTGGAGATTTTTATGTCACAAAATAAGTTACGATAAATGTGTCACGCTAGGCATACTTTAGGGTTTTTGGTGGCTTGTTTCCTAATAAATTTACCAACTAGCAAGCGACTAAAAAAAAAAAAATACCACCTAGCGAAAACATTTCATATTTATCTTGGTAACTATTATATTTGATTATCATGAAATCAATTTTCGAGCGATCTTGATCTCACTTAACTATAACGAAATAAAGAACAATGATCATATTTCCATCATTATAATTTATTTAATTTTGGAGTTATTTTACATCATGAAGTCATCGTGTTTGAAACATTGTCATGCCATCGCACATTAAGTAGATAGACCAAATTTATCAGCATCTTCTCTCTGCTCGTTTTGCATGCGAGGAAGGAGAGCCTGAGGGTCGATGATGAGGTGATCTTGCCGTTGGACGGGAACCGGTCACGGCAACGGTCCAGTCCGGTCCGAGCTTGACTTGAGCTACAAGCGAATGGGGCTCAGGGAAGCGGTATCCATTGAAGAGAAGGCGTCCAAGACGAGTTACTGAAAAATCAAAAGTGATTCGGCTAGTCAAGATTGAACGAGGTGTCCTAATTTGAATATATTTCCTAGTTTGAGTTATCCCACGATGTGTAGGTAAAACAACATTGAACCGGCCCCAAAAAGAGAAATTACACTGCTAAATTCAGAGCTAGAAAATCCTTTTGAGTACAATTTTTCCAAAAGGATTGGAAGATCACTAGAATAGGAGTGAAAAAGAAGAGGCAAACGAGAATGGTGCTATGATCCGCCTGTAACGCTTCCGTTGAAGATCTCAATGGTATCGCCTTGCGCAACATGGTGCCACCTAAACGACCTATCTTCATCCATCACATTCTGCTTGTATATGAAGAAATAGCCTTCTTGCGGCAGGTGCAACTGGTCCGACTTCTGCAGCTTCTGGAGCTCCTTCCTCAGCTCCCCAACGTTGTCCGATGCGCTCACCTCGACCGCGATCCTCTTCGTCCCGCACTTTGGCAACACCATCACCCTCAACTTCTTGCAGGACACTGGGGCCGCCGATGTCGTCGGGGAGCATTGCTTCACGGAGACGTCGACCTCAGAATTGTCCGAAAGCTCGCACTCCCTGACTGACTGGTGGTCTTGCAACTCCGTGCCATTCACCTGGAGCAGCAGGTGGCCTGCGGGCACGCCCTCGATCTCATGGATCTTGTCCTTCAATTGCGATACGGTGTCGTTTGCGTCGATCTTGACCGGGACGTGCGCTTTCAAGGAAGCGCTCTTCACATTGAGCTGGAGTTTTGTGCTTGGAGATGGCGAGGGTTCTTCGGCCTTGCTAGGGTTTTGGGGTGAGGCTGCGTCGACCACGACCAGCTGGACATGCGAGTTCTGTAGGATCTCGCAGTGCTCAACGTCACCCTCGTCCGGAAGGACTTGGCCGTTGAAGATTAGAGTTTGTGTAGTCATGGGGATCCCTTGGTATTTCTGGATCTTCTCTTTGATATCCTGAACTGTGTCAAAGAAACCCACTTCAATGGAGAAGGATCTTCCTCTTTGAGGCTCGAAGATCACATCCATGGCGGAAAAAAAAGACCGAAGTCTGAGATTTGGATAAGCTTTTAGCTTTAGGGATTGTCGACAATGCCCAAGGCATTAGGGTTTCTAATTGAGTTGAAGAAGAGCTACAAATTAGTTTTGAGCATAACAGTCTGCGAGATTTTCTAACTGACAAGCAAAAGGCTATCTGGGTCATTTAAATATTTTGATTCGAACCTTAAATGACAACATTCGATTTTTGATAGTTTAAAACCTAAATCTACAATTTTGGTCCAAGATTTCTGGATGTATAAGTTCAAGTGATGATTTCGCCCAAAAAAAAAAAAATTACGTCATGTAATTGAATTGCTGATTCCATTTTTGCAACACGTGAATAAAAGATTATGAGTTTTGGGCAAAATTATCGCACAAATTGAAAAAATAGCAACAGCCTACCTATATTGAAGCTATATTTTGAATTCATGCATTATTAGGAATTTCATCATTCGAGATTATCAATCTGTTGTGCAAACATTAGAACGTTAGTAATTAGCTTAGATATGCATTGATAACGCAAAACTCATTGATAATGAAGAGAAAAACTAATTCCCAAACGATTCTTGCGGAAAAGCATGCCCATAAATATTGAGACACCGATCGAAGGCTACGTCACAAAAACGGAGCGTACCTTAACTTCCACGGACTAAGAGTCGACTTTGCTTCGGGAACGCTTCGTCAGAGAGGCGTCGTCGAGAGAGCGTTGAGGGAGAGCCAAGGCTTCGTTAAGAGAGAGCGTTATAGAAAAAGACGACGTCAGTTTTCTTCACACACCCCACAATAACTGACAGTTAGGGGAAAATCACATAACGTGATTTTTTTTTTCTCTCTTTTCAAATAAAAAGATAACTGCTAGGTAGTTATCCTCTGGTGGTAGGGTGTGTTTGCCCGCATGGACGCACACCCTAACTATTATACACCAACATCTCCCACTCGCCCATGTAGGGCAAACAGTTCCCACAAGTCCACCAAGAACCAACAAATTTCACTTGCCCACTGAGGGCTAATTGTGACTCTCTCTTTTTTGCAAAGTTCATACTGACAAATAGTCTGTGTGACCAGCATACTCCGAGAGCTCGTTGCTATACATCTGTTAGGAGTATATAGCAGCTCAAACTAGGCATGATAATTCAGAGCAGATTTAGTATGCAGTGCCCTAGATCGATCATTCACATTTACTCTCTCTTGATCTCTTTAAAATAATATATGTTGTATTCACAATTATGATTAAGTACAAAACAATCATAATTGACCGGTCTGTGAATACCAACTGTAATGTGAGTCAAAGATATATCGATCTTCCTCTTTCCTTAAACCTCTCGATTTCAGTTCAGCTTGCTTTTCTAGAAATGTCCCATTAGACCGAATCACTCATGATCATTGGCAACACTCTAAGATAGCAAACACCAAAAAAGAATCTTGAGAATAAGTAAGAGTCATGAGGGTACTATTTGAGGAACTTCTATCCTCAAGAGTCTCACACGGCTTAGAAAATTGAGATCAAAAATTTTCGCCAACTCTTATTGGTCAAATAATGCACACGTAGTATGAAATACGTATTACGGTATTTTCTCCTTCCCTATGGAGCGTATGTCTTCAAAAATAATACCGTACAGATGATGGTTCAGACATACCCAATGTCTAACTTGAGTTCACAAATCTACTCCAAAAATAAAATTCTTTCAGAACTCACATCTGGCATTTAAGACAGGTAAGGTGAAATATGTGGGTTACTTCACCTGCGGACATAATAAATATTATGACCTCATCTTAACACTCAGTTAAGGCGGCACTAGTACTTTAAGCTTGAGCTCTCAATTATCACTTAGATAATAAGCTTAAAAATTGCCTCATCTCTATTCATCACACAGTAAATAGAGGCGATTACCCGTGTGAGTGGGCTAATCTCCTATCTGTCCGACATACCTTTTCGATATAATGCACCAAGCATTAACATGCATAAATTTCAAATAGACTTATAAACACTTATACTGATAAACAACATCATCAGTTATGAACATTTAGGGAAAATACAAATATACAATACATCAACCTCTACGCAGTCCTAGAGTTTTCGCATGACCAGTAAAAACATCTCTAGGAATCGGCTTCGTCATAGGATCTGCTAACATTCTATGCGTAGATATATACTGTACGTTCACATCTTTTCGTGCTACCATGTCCTTGACATAGTTATACTTAATGTCTATATGTTTGGTCTTACAATGAAACTTAGGATCCTTAGTGTAAGCTATTGCTGCCTGACTATCACAGTAAATCAACACAGGATTTGCAGCATGTTTAGCAACACCCAAATGATCCAAAAATCTTCTAAGCCAAACACCTTCTTGTGCTGCTGTTGATAATGCTACGAACTCGGCTTCCATGGTAGACAAGGCTATACACTGTTGCTTCTTACTACTCCATGATATAGCGCCATTATTAAGTAAGAATACATTTCCAGAAGTGGATTTCCTCTCATCCAAATCTCCTCCCCAGTCAGCATCAGTGTAGCCCTCAAGGTCCAGATCACTTCCTTGATATGTCAGCGAGTAATCTGCAGTCGCTCTCAGATACCTCAGGATTCTTTTAACGGCAGTCCAATGTGCTGGACCTGGGTTGGATTGGTATCTGCTAACCAATCCAACTGCATAACAAATATCTGGTCTAGTACACAACATAGCGTACATCAGACTTCCAACAGCATTGGCATATGGAACATTTTTCATTTGCTCTTGTTCATGTGGATTTTTAGGACACATTCGACGACTCAATCCTTCACCTTTTGCAATAGGAGTATCAATGGGTTTACTATTTTGCATACAAAATCGTTCAAGGACTTTATTTATGTATGTCTCTTGAGAAAGAGATAACAACCTTTTGGAACGGTCTCTAGAGATCTTAACTCCAAGAATGTATGCAGCTTCACCCATATCCTTCATTTTAAAATTTGAAGACAGCCAACTTTTGACTATCCTGACAAACTCCATATTGCTTCCAGCAATTAGTATATCGTCAACGTATAACGATAGGATCACAAATTGCCCTTTGGATCTTTTGATATACACGCAATTATCTTCATTAATCATCACGAAATCATATGCCACTATGGCATTATGAAAGCGTATATACCATTGTCTTGAAGACTGCTTAAGGCCATATATCGATCTCAAAAGTCGACATACTTTGTGTTCTTGGCCTTTAGTAACAAACCTAACGGGTTGTTCCATATAGATCTCTTCTTCTAATTCTCCATTGAGAAACGCGGTCTTTACATCCATTTGATGCAATTCAAGATCCAAGCTGGCCACTATTGCCAGAATAAGGCGAATAGAGGTAAATCTTACCACAGGAGAAAAAGTATCTTCATAGTCAATTCCTTCCTGTTGGTTATACCCCTTTGCCACAAGACGAGCCTTATATCTCTCAATTGAGCCATCAACATTACGCTTTATTTTGAGAACCCACTTGTTCCCAATGGCTCTACGTCCTTTTGGAAGATCAACCAATTCCCAAACTTGGTTCGATCTCATTGACTCCATTTCTTCTTCCATTGCTTTCATCCACATTTCCTTATCAGGGCAAGATAAAGCCTCATTGACATTCCTTGGCTCATCTTCATCTTGTGGAGCGATCATGAAAACTTCCCTTTCGATCTCAAAGCGTCGACGAGGAATACTTTTGCGACTTGTTCGTCGTGGAGAAGATTGTACCCTAGGTACTTCATTCTCCACTACGCTCCCACTCGGATCAGACAGTGGCATTGACTCATCAAGTGGTTGCAATTGAGACTGATTAGTACTTAACTCCCCACTTCTCACATTGCTCCCACTTAGATCGTTACATCCAACTATCATATTATCTTGATCCAGTGTCTCAAATAGGGAATAGTCTTCACCTATTTCGCCCTTTCTCGGAAAATCATTCTTTAAGAACGTGACATCTCGAGATTCAAATTCAGTTATACTTCCACTTTCTTGTTCGCCTATGAACACATATCCTTTTGAGTGTTCAGAGTATCTTATAAAAATACTCTTTTTGCCTCTTGGACCTAATTTTCCATATATATGAGAGGTCTCATGAGTGAAGGCGGCACAACCCCAAGATTTAAGAAAACTCAAATCAGGTTTTCGACCTGTCCATAACTCATATGGAGTGGAAGTCACCGATTTAGTAGGCACACGATTAAGTACATAGGCAGCAGTCAACAAAGCATCACCCCAAAAGGCGATTGGCAAATTTGCTTGCACCATCATGGACCTAACCATTTCAAGTAAGGTTCTGTTTCTTCTCTCAGCTACTCCATTCTGTTGAGGAGTATAAGGAATAGATAACTGTCTATCTATCCCATTTTCATGACACAAATGTCTGAACTCATCGGATAGATATTCACGACCTCGATCGGATCTTAATGCTTTTATTTTCTTGTCTAACTGATTTTCCACTAAGGTCATAAATTTCTTGAAACAACTCAATGCTTCTGATTTATGAGAAATCAAATATACATATCCAAATCGAGTATAATCGTCAATGAATGTAATGAAATAAACAGCACCATGCCTAGCTCTCACATTCATCGGCCCACAGATGTCAGTGTGAATTAACTGCAATGAAAAATCAGCCCTTATCCCTTTTCCAAATGGCTTTCGAGTTGTTTTTCCCACTAGGCAATGCTCACAAGTAGGCAATTCAACTTTCTCAATATTGCCCAATAAGCCTTCTTTGGCTAATCTATTCATACGTTGTTGACCAATATGGCCAAGTCTAGCATGCCACACGTTCACATCATTATCACTTGAATGAGTAGATGTAAACAGGGAATAACAAACATTCACATTAATGTTTTCAACATCCAACACAATAAAACCATCCACAAAATAACCAGATCCGTAGAAAGTTGTACCTAACAACAAATCCACACCATTGTCATGGAAATTCATACAGAAACCAAGTTTGACTAAAACTAATACAGAAACAAGATTCCGACGAATCTCTGGAGCGTATAAGACATCATGCAGGAATAAGGTGCGACCACCGCGCATCATCAGTTGGCAGGTGCCAATTCCTTTAACTTCTACTCTGGAGTAATTCCCCACATAAATCCATTTCGCTCCGCGTGGAATTCGTCGAAATTCCACAAAGGTATTTCTGTCTCTGGCTACATGGTCTGTGGCTCCTGAGTCTACAGTCCACAAAGGATGAGATTCAGTTAAAAATACAGAACTTGATACATAAGAAACACTTTTAAGTGCATTGAGGGTTTCTACCTTCTTCGGCTCACCACAGTCGCGAGCGAAGTGACCCTTTTTGCCACAGTTGTAACACTTCATCCTTGAAATGTTTTTCTTAAAGGGACGTTTCCCTTTTCCATGCTTGTTAAACTTTGGTTTCTTTCCAGATGGTTCCGCTCCTTTACCTTTCCCTTTCTTGAACCAGCCAGGATGTTTGCGCTTAGAGCCCGAAGCTCCATGTGAGCCAGATCCAATAAAATACACATCTGATTGTGTCTTGGCCGCCAGAAGGCGGTCCTCCTCCAGCTCAAGATGGCGCATAGCATCCTCGAAGGTCTTGACATTCTCATTATGGGTCAGGTTAACTTTCATGTGCTCCCAACTGTGGGGCAAAGAGCGGATCACTGCATGCACTTGTTGCTCATCAGATAATATGTGACCTGCATCCTTCAGCTCACTAATCATATTCGACATGCGCCTCAAATGCTGCTTCATATTATGCCCATGTGGCATCTTATATGTGTCGAATCTGATAGTTAGCTGCCTAAGCTTGGTGACCGAAGTCTGTCCAAACCTTATCTTTAATGCATCCCACATGTCCTTTGCATTCTCATACTGTCTGAATTCTCGCATGATATCATTATCCATACTGCTCAACAACGTAATGCGAGCAGTGGAATTCTTCTTTTTCCAAGCAGCAAAGGCTTCCTTATCTCTTCTATGCTGTGCAGTGGTTCCATCCTCTGGTTCAGCCATGACCAGGTTAAGAGCTTCCAGAGCCTCTTGCTCTTCCAGTACATACTGGATTTTCATGTTCCAAATCTCATAATTTTCGCCATTCAACTTCTCACCTTTATTCAGCTCTGCCACAATGTTCTTAGATGCAGAAGCCATTGTATCTGAACATTTTAGACATTTAAGCACGATTTATTAAAGCCCATTTGTATGCAACAAATGCACCATATTTATGCATTTAAAATGTATTTATTTTTAATACAATGATTCAAATGTGTTCTTCTTAAAGTTACTAAAAACTTATGAACACTCCCACTCAAAACATATAACAAATATAGTATAAAGTAGCATTAACAACAGAAAAGCTATCATAATTCAAAAATTAGAACATTAAAAAAAATATAAGCAATGGCGATTCGAAACAAATTCAACAATCCCAAATTGAACTATCAAAGTAAAAATTCAAAGGTAATAACGCGTTGTCCTCTTTTCGTTAGTCTTATTATGAACCCACTCAGTTTCCATCGTACAAGGGAGGGAGTCCTTTAAATCCTTAGGGGGATTGCTAATTAAATCAGGAGCCCATAATGGTACACTAGGAAAACCCTTCTTAATACCCGTGTGATGAATGACGCCAACGCGCATTCTGTCTGCGCCAAGACCCATTCATACCAAGCGACGACGTCTTCGTCGCACCAACGCTGATGTACTTGTCTAAGAAAAGCATCACTAAGGCTCTGTAGGTGTTGGTATCAAGCCACACTCGAGTAATCATTCCGTGCCACTCCTCTGGTACGGAGTTCCTCAGGGCATAAAAACCCATTTCAGCATCCATTCGATATCCATCCCAAATGAGTTCTTGGATCATCTTGTTGATCGTTATCGCATGGGATATGATATCACTCTCATTATCCCATCGATAATTATTTAGTGCATCCACCTTCACATTAATGGCTCGAACTTGCTCACTTGTCAATCTTATGTGAGGCGTTTTTGTTCCCTTCCTAGTCCATAAATTCCTAGGCATTGGCCTCGACATTGGTCCTGCAACGAATGCAGAACAAAGTGGATTACAAAAATCCATCAATTACATAAAAAATTACGAACATATCGTAATATGCAATAATAGGCACGGAAGTAAACAAAAATTTGAGCAAGCCCCTAATTATAATCACATTGAAGAAAATTTTGATACGAACGCATCGGTACCAAAATCATCCCAATCGGATATCATATGCCCCCGTAGGAGACCCAATAAAGATTTTAATTTTAATTTTAATTTTTTTTTGGTCAACGGTCAAAGTCAACGGTCAACGGTCAAAGTCAACGATCAAACTGGTCAACGGGTCAACAGTCAAAGTCGACGGGTCAAAACTGGTCAATGGTTAACTGGGTCATTGGACAAAACGGATCGGGCTGGGCTTATTGTGCACGGGCTAGGCCCACCGGGTGCGGGCTCAAGGCTCATATATTCTTTAAATAAAAAAACTTGTTAACATAAGACACCAAAGTCAAAGTGGCCAAGTGGTCTGGGCCTCTAAAGCCCATGGGGGAGGTTATGGGTTCAAAACCCACGCCCACATCCTGCCCCCCCTTTTTTTTTTATTCTGGTCTTGCGCGAGAATGGGCTTGCGCTCAACGCGGGTTGGGCCCATTTGCCCAGGCCCGCGTCGTAGGCCCTCCCCTAGCGTCGCCGGCGGTCAGCGGCTTCCGATGGCTGCTCCGGCCACGTCCGATCTCCGTTTTTGACCCATAATATATCAAAACGCTCGTATCGACGAGCACTTTCTATATATCCAAACAAAATGCATTTTTGACAGAACCAAATTTCCAGAAAATACATGAACAGTAACTTCCGAAATGTATCCTAGCCCGTTTTTTTTTTAATTCCAAAAAACAACACAAAGTAGATCAAGCAATCGGGAATCAATAACGCTATGGCTCTGATACCAATGAAGAGAAAAACTAATTCCCAAACGATTCTTGCGGAAAAGCATGACCATAAATATTGAGACACCGATCGAAGGCTACGTCACAAAAACGGAGCGTACCTTAACTTCCACGGACTAAGAGTCGACTTTGCTTCGGGAACGCTTCGTCAGAGAGGCGTCGTCGAGAGAGCGTTGAGGGAGAGCCAAGGCTTCGTTAAGAGAGAGCGTTATAGAAAAAGACGACGTCAGTTTTCTTCACACACCCCACAATAACTGACAGTTAGGGGAAAATCACATAACGTGATTTTTTTTTCTCTCTTTTCAAATAAAAAGATAACTGCTAGGTAGTTATCCTCTGGTGGTAGGGTGTGTTTGCCCGCATGGGCGCACACCCTAACTATTATACACCAACAGATAATTTGACATGAGAAAAGTTGGTAGCTACTATAATTGAATTTGCAATTTCTAAAAAGAGTTTAAAAACTTGATAAGTAAGGCAAATAAAAGTTGTTAAACAGTAAGAAAAGTTTGTACTTAAAACAAAATATCTGAATGCAACTTCAATGAAAGATCGTAACCTAAAATTGGTTGGTAACTTAGCCGGACAAAAACTGGTAGGTACTAAAATAAATGTTGGTAATTCCATATGAAGTTGTTAATTAAGACGTTGGTAAGAAATCTGATTAAAAGTTGGTAACAGATCATAGAATTCACTTTTGTCTGATATAAGAAACGTTGAAATAAAATAAATCAAATAACCATCTGTAACTCACTCAAAGGAAGGGGGTTGGTAACATAAATTAGGTAGTAACTCAAATGGAGAAGAGTTGGTAATGACTCTAATTGAGGTTGGTAATTTCTAAACAGAGTTGGTAAATCTAAAAAGTTGGCAACAAGGCAAATGAAAGTTGGTAAACGATGAGAAAAGATGATAAACTGGAGAAAATCAAATATATATTGGTACATAATTCAATTAAGAGTCGGCAATACAAACTAGAGGTTAACTTAATCCAGAAAAAGTTGGTAAGTCAGGGTTACAAGTACTTTTGCCAAGTTGTGATCGCCATAAATTGCATGGTTTCAATTAGTTTAAAGTCCGATTGAGGACTATCAGTGGCCAATTTAAGAGCCAAATTTGATTTGAATCAAAAGTAAATGGATTCTAGTATGTCTAGAAGCATCAAAGACTTCGTAAAATTCAAATTATTCATTAATGCCCAGACAAGTAATTGATTAAAATAAAAACAAGGAAATTGCCTGAAAACTTTATAGAATAAATGGCTTACATTTTTGGACGCCATGCGCCGTGATTGCAATTGAATGTAATTTTTTTTATGGGGTTAATTAACTAAAGTACGTAAAGAAAGTAAAGAGCTTACAGAGTATGGCTGGAAAGTCTATAAGGAAATGCAAGTACTAGGATTGGGACGCCTAACCTAATTATACAGGTTTACATTCAAACTTCAGGCAAAATCTAATCTAAATCGACCAGTTATGAGTGATCTTCCCATCTTCAAAATCTGATGACTCCTTTTTTTTTTTCCCTGTGAATGCATTGATCTGCTGTCTAATGATTTGTCGTAGTGTTGTTCGTGTCTTTGATTCCTCTTGTATCGTTAATGAGCAATTTTGTTAATGTCTAACTATATTAACGTGCTTTACTTTAGGGATGATTTGCATTAGCTCGTGATTCCTTGATTACTGTTTCTCTTGGGCGACGGATTCTCCTCGACTTATTGTCAAATGAGAGAAGTTGGTAATTGTGTCATGTACTTCACTAAAACTATGCCTGTTGGAAACTCGTTATTTGATTAGCTCATATTACATTGCATCGATGGGCCTCATGGGTCAATTTTATTGTCATGGTCTTCAAGATCGATCAGCTTATTAGGTTTTAGGCCCTATTGGTTAAGGTACTTGTCATGATCTGGTTTGAGACGTTAACTTCGTTATGTTTGGGCTTTGATTTCTGGTCCGGTGTCACACTCACTAAAATCGAGGTCTTTAATTTCACACGGTTGTTGGGTAGAACAAGGTGTTGGTAAGAAAGGTGAATCTAAAATTAAAGTTGATAATAAAAGAATATCTTTTGTTAGAAATAAGAGAAGTTGGTAATTACCAAGTTTTGGGGTTTTCGTGCTATTAACCCTTTAAAAAAAAAACTGGTAACTAACTTCAATAAGAATTATAATGCAAATTGGACGGTAACGTAACCAGGCTAAAGTGGAAATGAATATAATTAAATTTGGTAATTTTTTTAATGTAGTTGATAAATATAATGGGTTGTTAAAAGGGAAATAAAAGTTGTTAAATGATGAGGAAATTCGGTAAATAATATTTTTAGGTAACTCAATTGAGAATTGATAACAAAAAACTACTTGATAACTAAATTGAAGAAAAGTTAACAAATCATTCAAATAAAGGTTGGCAATTTCATTTGATTATAATTAAAATTATCGCATTGTTTGGAAGGTAAATAACGTTTGTAAAAGATAAGAGAAGGTTCTTTTTCTTTTTGTTAGAGATTAATGAAGTTGATAATTTTCAAAGAACCACATAAACATCTATAACTAACTAAACAAAAGTAGGTAACACAGAACTAGTTGATAATTTGCTCAGAGAAAATATGATGCTCATCTTAATTAAGATTGGTAACTTTATAAAAGTGGAAGCTTTATTGGGCTAGTAACAAGGCAAATAATAGCTGTTATACGATTATAACAAAAAAGGGAATTCTTTTGCCAGAGATAAATAAGTTGGTATCTTGAAAAAGATAACCAAATAAACATCAGCAGTTAATTAAAATAAATGATGGTAACACAAAACTCGTTAATTATTCAATTGTAAAAAAGCTGGTAGTCGCGCTTTGGTGGGGCGTTACGTATTGAAAAGGATTGGTAAATCGCAAAAAAAAAAAAAAAAGATTGATAAATTTAAAGTATTGATAAAAAAATGCAAATAAAAGTTGGTAAAAAGATTAGAACTTTTTTTTAATAATTTGTAAATTATGAAGATAATTAGTAAGTTCAAAAGACTGTTGCCAAGCTGCCAACAAGTCATGGGGAAATCAGATGATTGATAATTTTTCTTGACAATTACTAACTCTTTAAAAAATTGACCCCCATTGAAAAAAGATCTGTCTAGTAATAGTAGAATCACCGTAATTGAGAGTACTGGAGATTGAGATCGTACTTAAAATGCCCTCTATTAGTGGCATTATGTCAAAAGCAAATAGATTCAGATTAAAGGTAAGCATTGGTCCCCTTCAAGAATCCGTCTCCGTTCACTCCGATCAAGGCCAGTTCTCAGATCAATCGGGTAGAGTTGTTTCCGGGTAAATTCTCTAAACAGGTTTTACCCAAGAATCGGTCTACTTTAACCAATTTTAATCTTATCTTTATAACAGTTTCATGGAAGTTGCAACTGAAGAGATTTGATCCTAAGTGGGTCAAAAAAACATTGAATTACGGCAATCATTCTGCAAAAGAAATCTAACGTACCGATTATGTGAAAATCAAAAACGACAAAACACCTGCGACATAGTTTCCAGGTCCTCTTTGGAAGCGCTAGTTCAATTTCAGGTCAGTTTCAAAGGGTCCTAATTCAGTTTCTAGTTCCAAAAACTTAGAACCAGCACTAATTGGGTGGGTTCGAGGAGCTCGGTGGGGAACCGGCCTATGGATTCCTTGATTCAGGTCTTGCTTTAAATTTGGTTGACGTTCCTGAGGACAGGTCTCTAGGGAAGGCAAATACAGAGGTTCTCTCAATTCATGGTTACAATTTGGACTATTCATTCTCGCCTCATTTCATGTAGGAGTCTTTAGGACGAAATGGACAAAAAAGAGGCAAGTAGATTTGCGCATGCTTCGGCGTGATAGCTCGAAGTTCAAACACTTGATTGGCTTCAAAAAACTGTGGCCCCAAAAACACTCAATAAAGCCAAGTTGAAACCCAAATAAAAATAAACAAAAGAACGAATAAATAAATTTTTTTAAATTGATGAATCCTCACAGCCGAAAGTGCAACATAGGCTAAAGGTATGGGCCCAAAAAAAGGCAAAAACAGAGACCATTGGCGCGAATGATAACACTTTCAAATCAAAAATCCATTTGGTAACATAATTTATAGAACATAAATTAATTTAGTTATACAATTTCATTTTTTTACTTTTGGATCATTTTTGTTATCGGAAAATAGTTTTGGAGCCACTTAAAAAAGTAAAAAAAAAAAATTTACTTCTCTACAAAAAAAATTAATTTCTGCTCAGAAATAAATATAGAAAAATCAACATCTACTTAAAAGTTAATTTCTAGAGCAAAAGTGTTGCCACGCGCACGTGCCACCATAAAATACAAGATTCCCAAAAAAAAAAAAATGAAGCAAAAAGCAAAAAAAGAGACCATTGTAATGCCATCAGAAATACAAGATTCCCACTATTTGTCTCAATGGCACATGGCCCTTTTTCTCATTTGAAACATTCCTCTAAAAGGGAAAATAAAGACTAAAAATAGGAAGTGAGGCTGAGAGAGACTGTTAAATAGCACAAAAGCATGTGAGCTTTTAGCCGTCCCTTTGGTGACCACGTCTCCTTCCACTATCTTCCTTCGTCTTCAATTGGCTTCACCATCAATGACCACGCCTTGCAAATCCCATGCCGAGAGAAGATTCTCCACAAGAAGGTGCCCACTAAATCATACGTACACACGACAATGCAGAAAGCTCTTTCTAGATCCAAGAAATGATTTTTATATTTGCTATTATGGAGCACTAATTGGGTGGTGTTTCAATGTCCTAATATACTTGCAACTTGATGGTTCAAAACCAAGGGGAATTGCCATCCGGTTCTGGTTTGGTGATGCAAAGCGTGAAGTATATGAGCAGGATTGTCCCCACGCTTGATCTGCCACATAGAGAGGGAAATGTTTCAGTCAAAGAGGAATAATCATCAATGGATAACTTGCAATGTCTAGTTAGATAATTTAATGGTGTAATTTAGGTTCAATACAACTAAACAATTATACGGTCGTTGCGGATCGCTTACAAGGTAGCAAAGAAGAAGAGAATCCTTTTGGGATAAAGAATCCGTGAAAGAGAAGTGCGTCTTGAGGCACTCCTTCGGATGGTGCACTTGCCACCGGCTACGGTGCACCTGCCATCACCAACGGCATCGGTGGTGCCGGTGATAGTGATTTGATGATTTGCTCGTGCGTCATTAGAATGATCGGACATCGTCCCGCCGGCCTCCATGTTTGGCCTTTCCGGTGTGGTAATAGTAAGCTCTTCTGTTGAAAATGCGGATAAATAAATTACGATGAGAAAACTATTACTAGAATCAAATAATTGTCAGATCCACTGCCGGTAGAAAAAATTACTTACATCCTCAACGGTCGATTATTCACATGTAGAGAAATTTGATTACAGAACTGAACTCCAAACACACACGTCACTCATCGGTGAACGCTAAAGACGATCCTTATATCAAACCCCTAAATCTTGATGGGGTAGCCCCACTTAATTTGAAAATTCTCTAATTTAGAATATGGAAAGCCAAAAGGAAGATTCTTCTCACCCATAAAATAGAGGGTGCCGAACTCATTAACTTTGTGACCTAACCCTTATCTCCCTACCTATCTTACTTCTTTTAAGCCACCATTAAACAAGACCATTACCTCTGGTATGAAAATAATAAATTTACCAAGAAGAAATTGGATTAATGGCTTCCTTATCTTGGTAATTAACCTTTTGGAATGAGTATATTTGCTATCGATTCGATGATCCCTATAGGATGTGGTAATCGGGAATTAGTTATTGGGGGCAAACAGACCGATAAAAAGCAATAGCCACGGATATGATTCTCAATCAGCAAGGTCAAAATATAATATGTGTTCTTATAGCTATTGATCACAAAGCATCTTCTGTGGCTTACGTAGTGAATACTCTCTGAAAAGAGGGAGCCACGGAACAATATTATAAAAAAAGAAAAAAGCACATCATGAGCAACGAGAACAATACCATCCAAAAATCAAATGAAGTTTTTATGAAGGAAAAAAAATGATGTACCTGCCTTTTCTGCGTCGATTCTATGATCATGAGCATTGGCATTAGCAGTAGTAGCATGAATCTTCTTCTTAGCTCCACACTTGAAGCTCTTCCTTGTGACTCCTCCCTGCAAATTTTCAAGTGTTATCTTGTCATGAAGAGCGTAGGAATGTTTCACCATGTATGATGAGTTACATGGCCATTAGAAACGTTTTAAGGGTCCGGGCGAAGTTTTTATGCTGTTGGGAAATTGGAAAAGGCATTTCGATCTGCCGTTCTTTCGGAGTTCATCGCCATTCATGCATCAATGCAGAATTGGAGAGAAAGAAAAACAAGCTGGAACAGCAAAAAAAAAAAACATTATTCTTTCCGGAAAACGTTTTAGGGTGATTGAAGAGCTCCCCCCCCCCCCCCCCACCCAAAAAAAAAAAAAAAAAACTCACCATGATCCAGCAGCTCTTAGCACTCTCTTTCATGGCCATGTTCGACAAGCTTTCCATGTCGACAACGAAATTCTCAGAAGTTCTCTGGATTCTCATCTTTCCCACTAAGTCATAAGCCTTGCTAGATCCCGAGAAAGTTGTCACAGAGAGAGAGAGAGAGAGAGAGAGAGAGAGAGAGAGAGAGAGAGAGAGAGAGAAGCTGAATAGAACAGTGAAACAGAAATAAAATAAAGGGCAGCTTTTAGAAAAGTGAAAATCTCAACGACAACGGACTAAAATTCATGGATAAATGATCATTTTTCTAGAGAGAGAAGCTGTGCAACCGCGGTGGAAATGGCGCGCCGAACGGCGCAATCCCTAAGATTGAAAGTGAAGCTAGCCGACTCGTTTAATGCATGTGTTGATCTTCTGTCATCCACCAGCAACATCGGGTTTGGTCAAAAGGTAGGGACGCTTCGAAACGAACCTTATTCTACACGAAAGAGTGAAGACCGAGACTGTTGTTGTGCTTCCAATGTTGGCATCTTCATCTTTTCTTCTTCTTCTTCTTCTTCTTCAACAAAATGTGTATAAATCCCCAGAGCAAGTCGCTGTCTTGGTTTCTTATCTTTTCATTTTTGTTTTTTGCTATCTTGCTTTTGATTTGATAATAAAGAGAAACTAGCCATACCTTAATTCTTATATGTCTTTTCAATTAAGGGCGCAATGGAGCTATTTTCTCGAAAAATGGTTGTGGAACTTGACTCAAATAGTAGCCTAAAGTGGAGCCGTTTTATGAAAAAAGACAGCCTAGAGTGGACTAGGGCTATTAAATGCGTGGGTCTGATAAAAAATAATTTGATCAAATTGATCCATTTATATATAAATCAAATTTAACGGCTCAAACCCGACTCATACCGCACACTGTAGGAACCAAATAAAAAAGGAAGGAGGAATTTTGCGGAAGCTTGGAGGATTTAATTTGGAGAGAATAACAAAAATGCAAATGAGAGAGCAATACTACAAAATACCTTTGCCAAGGTTTTACACAAAGAAAATCAAGCTTTGCTCTAAGCTTGTTCTTACAAGAAAACTCTCTCTCTCTCTATTTCTTCTTCTCCTTGATATGAAACTTACAAGAAAAACCACACATATTTATAGCCAATTCTATACCTAATTTTTGTCAAACTTAAATGTCTTTATTTGACTACACTTAATTTTATCAAATTCAAGCACACCTAAATTGTCCATTTTTGACAATCAATAGTCAAAAATTGAGGCTTAAGCACACCTAAGTTGTCCATTAATAGTCAAAAATTGAGGCTTCTTCTTTTTTTGACTTTCTTCCAAAATTTATTTTAATATTTTCAATAGCCTCCCTTAAAATTGATTTTGGAAGTTCATAACGCCAAGCATCGTCTTCAATCTTTTGAACAAATCAGCCTTCAATGGTTTTGTCAGGATATCTGCAATCTGGTCTTCTGATCTGCAGAAATTAAGTTCAATTTCGCCATCTTTGACTTGCTCACGAATATAGTGATACTTGATGTCGATGTGCTTGCTCCTGCCATGAAATACAGGATTCTTGGCTAATGCAATAGCCGACTTATTGTCACACATCAATTTAGTAGGACTTGCTTGTTCATGCATCAATTCACGCAGCATCCATCGAAGCCATATTGCCTGACAGGCCCCTGAAGCTAATGCCATGTATTCTGCTTCAGCTGTCGAGAGTGCAACAACCTGCTGTTTATTCGAAGACCAAGAAATTACTCCTGATCCAAGAAAGAAAGCATACCCTGAAGTACTCTTTCGAGTCTCAGTATCACCTGCCCAATCACTATCTGTATACCCCAACAGATCAAAGTTGTCAGTATAAGAATATAAAATTCCATGATCACGAGTTCCACTGACATACCGCAAAATTCTTTTTGCCGCCTGTAAATGTGATTGGTATGGTTTCTCCATGAACCTGCTAATAATTCCCACTCCATAGGTAATATCTGGTCTTGTAGAAGCCAAATATCTTAAACTGCCAACAATGCTTTTGAAATAAGTGGGATTTACCAATTCACCGGTTCCTTCTTTCTTCAGCTCCAAACGTTCAATTACGGGAGTTCGAATTGGTTTGAGCGATTCCATTTTTAATCGCTTCAGAATATCATTAGCATATTTCTGCTGTGAAATAAATATGCCATTATCTGTCTGCTTCACTTCAAGCCCAAGAAAATAGGACATCAATCCTAAATCAGTCATCTCGAACTGGCTAGTCATAGCCTCCCTGAATTCTGAAAACATTTTTTCACAGCTGCCTGTAAATATCAAGTCATCAACATAAAGGCACACAATTATTATGTCACCGTTAGTATTTGACTTGATATACAGTGTATGCTCATACGGGCACTTTTGAAAATCACGCTCTAACAGGTATGTGTCGATACGCGTGTACCAAGCACGAGGTGCCTGTTTTAGCCCATACAAAGCCTTCTTCAGTTTGTAAACTTGATTTTCATGCCCTTTCTCATAACCCTGTGGTTGCTCCACGTAGACTTCCTCTTCAAGAACACCATTGAGGAATGCTGATTTCACATCCATTTGATGGATCTTCCAATGATTTTGAGCTGCAAGTGCTAAGATCATCCGGATGGTATCCATCCGAGCCACTGGTGCAAATACTTCAAAATAATCAATACCTGGCTTTTGCTTGTAGCCCTTTACAACCGGTCTGGCCTTGTAACGGTCCACCTGACCATTGGGTTGGTACTTCGTCTTGTACACCCACTTGACACCAATGGGTTTCTTACCAGGTGGTAAAGAAGTTAGCACCCATGTGTCATTCTTCTCAATGGAGTGAATCTCTTCATCCATTGCATGAATCCACCTTTCATCTGCAGCTGCTTCATCATAGGTTACAGGATCACATTCAGCAAACAAACAAAAGTTTACCAATGTTTCATCAGTGATTCCGTTATTATCACTGCCATCGCCTCCTGTGACCACGTAATCCCTGAATTTTGCTGGCGTCTCCCTCAGTCATTGTGAACGGCGTAGTGGTGGTTCTGAAGCTGCTGTTGGTGAAGATGTACCACTAGTTGAAGATGATGGAGGCTCTTCTATTTCTTTCTCCAATGGTTCATCTTCGATGGTGATGCTTTTCTGGTCACCCTTTTGGTTCCAGTCCCAAGCTTCATCTTCAAAAAACTGGACATCCCTGCTGATAATTACCTTTTCAGTGACTGGGTTATACAGCTTATAACCTTTAGTTGTGTCACTATAGCCAATGAAGATGCACTTCTCGCTTTTGTCATCCAACTTCTTTCTTCGTTCATCTGGTATATGGGGATATGCCATGCACCCAAATACTCGTAGAAACGAAACATCTGGCTTGTTGCCGCTCCAAGCCTCTTCTGGGGTTCTTCCAAGAACACTCCTTGTTGGACACCTGTTTAGTACAAATACAGCACAAGCAACCGCTTCTGCCCAAAAATTCTTAGGCAAATTTTTGGCTTTTAACATACTTCTTGCCATTTCAAAAAATTGTCCTGTTCTTTCTTTCTGCTATACCATTTTGCTGAGGTGTATAGCTGGCAGTCAACTAACGTTTTACTCCATGAATTTTACAAAATTTGTCAAATTCATTTGAGGTAAATTCTCCTCCTCTATCCGATCTCAACGTCTTCAGATTAAAGCCACTATGTTTTTCAACATAGACTTTAAATTCTTTGAACTTGGCAAATGCTTCAGATTTTTCTCTCAAGAAATATACCCAAGTTTTTCTGGTAAAATCATCAACAAAAATCAGCATGTACCTTTTTTGTCCGACTGATTCAACCTCAATAGGGCCACATATATCTGTATGTACCAGCTCCAAAAGTTGCTTTGCTCTTCTGGCTTTCCCTACTGGAAATGATTCTCGATGTTGTTTTCCAACGAGACATCCTTCGCATGGACGATCTGGACATTCGATTAAAGGCATGCCGGTCACCATCCTTTTCTGAACCAGTAGTTTTAGTCCACGAAAATTTAGATGACCGTATCGAAGATGCCACAGCCAGTTGTTGTCTTTCATCATCGCTTGAAAACTCAAGAGATTCTTCGTCTGAAGAGTCATGGGAAACATCCGGTTCTTCGTCATTTGCACCGTTGTGATCAACTTGTTGTTGACACCTCTGATGGTGCAAATTCCATTTTCAATGTGAACTTTGTGGCCTTTTTCGGAAAGTTGCCCAACACTTAGCAAATTCCAAAAAAGTCCTGGCACAAAGTAAACATCTGCAATAGCAACATTAGTACCATCTTTTGACTTGATATTAATGTTACCTTTGCCCATCACGGGAATTTTTGATTTATTCCCGAAGTTGACTTCACCACGACTCGTCTCATCCAATTGCGAGAATAATTCCTTCCGGCCAGTCATATGATTGCTGCAACCAGTATCTAGATACCATATGTTGGTATCTACAGTGCTTGAGTCATCCTTCTTACATGCTAGCACCATGTATTCTTCAGCATCAGTGGTATGTGCGTGCTCCGCCTGCTCGTACGTCGCCTTTGCATGGCATTCGGATTTGTAATGTCCGAACTTGTTGCACTTAAAACACTTGACTTTTGATTTGTCACGTGTTTTAAATTTCCCGGTGAAATTGGAATTTCCACCTCTTCCTTGGCCTCCTCCGCGACCTCGACCTCCTTGATAGCTTCCTCGATTTGATGGAGCGATACGACTTTGCAAAGCTTGCTCGGGATATGAACTGACGGACTTCTGATTCATTCTTTGCTCATGCGAGCATAATGAACCCATCAACCGCTCCAACGTCATAGTTGATATATCTTGGCCTTCTTCGATTGCCGCAACAACGTAGTCAAATCTTTCAGTCAAAGACCTCAAGATTTTTTCTACGACTCGTACATCTTGGAGTGTTTCACCATTAACCCTCAATTGGTTAACGATGTTTTGTACACGATCAAAATACAAAGAGATAGATTCAGAATCATTCATGCGTAAAGACTCAAAATCACCTCGAAGTGTTTGAAGCCGAACTCTTCGAACACGATCGTCGCCCTTGTAGGATTTTTGCAAAATATCCCACGCTGCTTTGGCGGTCTCGGCATTCGATATTTTTTCAAATATCGTCTCCTCCACGGCTTGAAAGATCGCATATAATGCTTTCTGATCTTTTTTCCGGGATTCCACCAACGAATCCTTCTCCTCCTTTCTCATGGCATTGAATTCTTCGTTATTAGCTACTTCGATGTAGCCATTCTCCACCAGGTTCCACAAATCTTGCGATTTGAACAAAACCTTCATTTGGACGGACCAGTTGTTGAAATTCTTTCCGTTCAACTTTGGAAGTTGAAATTGAACGGAACTTGTGGACGCCATAACTTGGCTCTGATACCAAATGTAGGAACCAAATAAAAAAGGAAGGAGGAATTTTGCGGAAGCTTGGAGGATTTAATTTGGAGAGAATAACAAAAATGCAAATGAGAGAGCAATACTACAAAATACCTTTGCCAAGGTTTTACACAAAGAAAATCAAGCTTTGCTCTAAGCTTGTTCTTACAAGAAAACTCTCTCTCTCTCTATTTCTTCTTCTCCTTGATATGAAACTTACAAGAAAAACCACACATATTTATAGCCAATTATATACCTAATTTTTGTCAAACTTAAATGTCTTTATTTGACTACACTTAATTTTATCAAATTCAAGCACACCTAAATTGTCCATTTTTGACAATCAATAGTCAAAAATTGAGGCTTAAGCACACCTAAGTTGTCCATTAATAGTCAAAAATTGAGGCTTCTTCTTTTTTTGACTTTCTTCCAAAATTTATTTTAATATTTTCAATACACACATCACCCAATCCATATTATTAAAGCACGCCCCGTTTAAACCAAATTTATGAAAACCCTTACACACTCATTTAAAGCACTCTAAGACTTTATTTGTTTCATAGAAAATGAATGATATGAAAAGTAGTTTCCCAAAAATAATCGATTATATCGCTCACAAAATTAAATGAATGAAAATTGTTTACATTGCTCATGAAAATGTTAAGACATTAATTATTATTGATATAAAAATAATTTTAATTCCCTAACTATTTGAAGCAATGCAAATAGTCAATTTTTGGAAAATATTTTTTAAATCACTCATTTTTTGTGAACCAAACAGCGTCTGAAGTCCATATTTACGATGCATATGCACAAAACTACTTTTCTTTTCTTCCTATATTTGCTTTAGTCTTTCGAATCTTCTACGATTTTTGATATTTTTATCGGGCAAAGGATATTAGATCTTGCTCGATGGACAAGCAACGCCCCTGCTCTCATGAACCGGTGCGCTTCCAAGCATCGTTTGACCATCATCTTCGGGTTGGATATGGGCCATATTCAACCCAATCCATACCCAATATATTCCAAACCCAGCTCGGTTTGGCTGCATTGATTTTCCTTTCTTCGGGTAATTTTGGCCATATTGATAAAATAGAAATGATGTGCTTCTTCTTGGTAATGCTCAATAGTTGAATTGCAAGGACTAAGAAGTGACGAAAGATCTCGAAGTGCAAAGTGTGTAGAAAAACGGATGTGCAAACAAGGGAAAGGAGGTTCGGTGATTAAACACTCAATTGTGTTTTGCTATGTCTTTGTGAAATGAGAGAGTCTCTATAGGCTGTATTAAGGTTACGATCCCATATTTGACATCCACAGTCACTGTGGTTGCGGCCTCACTATCACTTTTAGAGCCACTCTATCTTCGTTGATAGAAGGTGCAATAGAGATTTGGCATAGTTGAGGATCGACGCTTCAAAGGTGACGGACGATCGAGGGCCAGAGTTGGCCGAGGGCGAGACATGATGGCGAGCAAGATGGTGGCAACGGTTACCTCTGGGGTGAGCTCTATGGAGGACAAAGAAGAAGTAGAATTGATCCGAAACCACAAAACTCCTTCACTAAGAATAGCTTCTTTTTTTTTTCAACTTTTTGGGTTGCAAGCCACACAGTGCGAGTTAGTCACATTGGCCTTTTAACCTGAGGAGTGACTGAGTATGAGATATAATCCCACTCGTGTTTTATGCGGTTTACATGTCGTGTGAGTTAAGGAAAAATGAAAGTGTCACATCAAAAGAAAATAATAAATCGCAGCCCCAACAGCATGCGTAGAACTAGTATTGGAAAATACAGCGATTTCTAAGGGAATTTGATCTAAGTAGATTGCCTTTGTAATTAGAGGCAACAATATAATTCCTCAGATTCTAACATATGAACTTTTTTTATGGTCTTTGACAAAAAAAGAACTCATGAACTTTTTTATGGTCTTCGATAAAAAAAAACATTTTTTATGGCCATTGCACAGAGGGAATAAGGTTAATTTCACCAAAACATATTGATTGAATTATTCAATTCATTCTTGAAAAAAGAATTATCAAAAAAGTCTTTAGCCTATTGCAATTGTACCAATTCATTTCTAAGTAATTTTTTTTTGGCCAATTGAGTTCTAAACTTTTTTGCATTTGCGTCAGTTCAGTCTATTTGGCTAATTTTGGCCAAAAATCGCTCACACAAATGTCGGCCCTCCTATGTGGATGTCAAGAAAAGCATAAAACTATTGCATTAGTGTTAATTTAACCATAAATCTTTTGACCTAGAGACAATTCAGTCATTAAGATTAACTTTGGCTAGATATTGTTGATGTGGATGTCCAATTGATGTGAACATTTTAATTAATATTTTAATAAATTTCAGTTTTTTTATTTCTTTTTTTTGATGTTGTTTTTCCATCTTTCCTTCGGCGGCAATTGGAGGAAAGAGGGAAACAAAGACCCCAAAAAAAAAAGAGAAAGAAAAAATAAAAACCGAAACAATATAAATTATTAAAATATGACAAAGTCAGCGTTAGCTGTGCCTCTTCCGGTCGTTTGGTATTCACGTCATCACTATTCGATCAAAATTAGTTGGAGGGACTAAATTGTCTCTAGGTCAAAAGGTTTTGGACTAAATTGACACAAATGCAATAATTTTAAGACTTTTCTAACACATTTCCCTACGACCTCATGAAGGACAAACAACCCTTTTACCATAGAGATACCGTGCTAGTGATCATGATGAATTTTTCGCAATGGGCAACAGCTTGACAGAGCAATGCCGTGTAGAGGTAGAAGGCCAGTGGGTCATGAACTTCTTTTCCGGGAGAAGAAGTGCATGTGCTTCAAATGCCGTTACATAATCGTAACATTTTTCTAGGTATAAAAGTCCACATATATAGTTCACTGTCGTGGTCACGACTTTTTCATTGGGGCCTCATTTACATTTTAAGACAGCTAGATGCACAAATAATAACCTAGAACTAGTCCTAGAATTATATGGGGAAGTCATATTCTCTTTCGAATTATAAATCTCCCGGCTCGCAAATTCCGGATCGCATTCATCATGCATCATCCCCAGCTGGGATGAGTTTCTTTATATCAGTAATTGAAGATTTGAGGCGTGTGTGGATCCAGTCAACAGAGAAGGAAGAACGTGGTGAATGTTTGCATATAAGAATTCGAGAGAAACGCATGCGTCGTCGACCTCAAAATTCTTATTATCTTGATCGGATCCGCCATGGACCGAGCGATCTCCACCATCAGAATTCGTATGATCTCAGTTACCCAAGACCCATACTATTGTTAGGATTCGGCACACATCTACAATGAAGTAGAGCACAAAAAATAAGAGAGAGAAATTGAAACACATGATTTACCCAGGTTTACCCTCAAACTAAGACTATATTCAACAGATGATTCCACTATGATTAGCATGTCACATCTTTCTATTACATCACTTACTTACAAGTGAAAGAAATTATATAACATTAGTTATTCATGAGTCTAAACTCAAATTATCAATAAGATATGAGCTTAAACTTTAAAAGATCCCTAGTGGCTCAAGGGCACTGCCCAGCAACCTTGGTAATTCACCGGGGAGCGGGATCCCGTGTATTTTTATTGATAGAGAATATGAACCATACTTTAATCGTTGAGATTCAAGTGTTGATGAATAAATTTGCAAAGCACATGGATGAGGAAACAAAATTCCGGCAGAGGGCGGCGAGGAAATTCTCCGTCTTCTTTCCGTTCAAGGCACGCCATCCTGCCCACGCATTTCTTTTGATGAGATTTAGTGAAATAACCTCGGCAGCTAGTTTGGTGCCTGCTGTACCTAAAGTACATGAATTCCACAATTTGAGTAATTCGGGTTTCAAGGAGCAAATGCATGTGTATGGAATTAGAATGTATATAGCAAGTTCCATCTCATATATATAGAATCCTAAACTCAAACAATGATTTAGGGGTAATGTTGGGAGAATTATCAAAAAAATCATAAACTTATTGTAATTGTGTTAGTTCAGTCATAATTTTTGTTTTTCAATTTAGTCCTAAACCTTTTACATTTGTGCCAATTTAGTTTACCTGATCAATTTTGACTGAAAATCACTGATGTGGCACGACTGGTATTAATGTCGATAATTTTTAAAAATATCTTAATATTCTTTTGAATTTTGAATTTTTTACTTTCTTTCTCTTTATTATTGGCGAGGCCAGCCTCCCAAGTGATCGGCAGGGGTGAGTTTCACCATAGGATGGCTAGGTTGACCTCACCGGCAACTGGTTGGACAAAGAAGGGGAAAAAAAAAGAAAGAGAAGGAAAAGAAAAAAAAGAAAAAATATAATAAAAATTCAAAAAATACCATGATATTATTAAAAGTTGTCCATGTGAGTGCTGACTGGGCCACTTTAGCGATTTCTGGCTAACATTGGCCAGATAGACTGAATAGGAACAAATGCAAAAAAATATAGGTTTTAATTGATTAAAAAAAGTTACGCGTTTAGCACTTTTTTGGTACTTTTTTAGAATAATGATTGTATAATTGAACATGTATAGATGGAAAATTTAGTTGCTCGATTAACCTAGTTAACATTGTTTTTTCAGTAACCTAATTAACAACTTGACTTCTATATCCACTTTCCACCCTACACAGATTATCTGTAAATCCACTTTCCATACAAGCGCATTCCATGCAGTACAATACCAATCGGCCGGCGGCCACAAAGGAATCTCCGATTAGCCCTTCTTGTGGCGGTGATTTTTTCTTGTATCTCTTATTTGATTCGTCTGGTTTTCCGTGGACCAGAGCGAGTGGGAGTCCAGGTTCATATACATGAGGCCACGACAGTTGGGGAAGAACATGGCGAATGTTTCGTATAGAAGAGTTTGAAACAATGCGTGGGTTGTTGACCATGAAATTCTTATCTAGATCCAATCCACCATGGGCCGGGTGATCTCCGCCATTGAATTTTGTATGACTTCATATACACGATGCCCATGTTATCAATGGTTGAAATTCACCCGACTGACAGCACACCCAATTCTAGGCTACAAAACATGCACGTCGAAAACCTTCCCTCAAGTCTCATGCTAGTTCAAATTCACTAAACCCTAAAACTGAAAGCACAGTGGATGCCACAGTAAAGTGAAGATAATGTTGAAGTGGCAATGAATAAATTGGCGAAGCACATGGATGAGGAAACAAAGTCCCGGCGGAGAAGGAGGGAGAAAATTCGTATTGTCGTCCACTTCTTTCCCTTCAAGGCACGCAATCCTGCCCACCTATTTCTTTTATGATGTAAAAAATAAAACGAGCTCATTCAATATTAATTTCAATTAAATGCCAACGCATCTTCAGCCGGTAGCTAGTTTGGAGCCATCTGTACCTAAAGCAGATGAAATTCCATAATTTGACTGATAGGGCTCAAGAAGCAAATACACCTGTATGGATTTAGAATGTATAAAACAAGTTCCATCACATACGTGGAACCCTAAACTCAAACCATGATTTAAGGATAGTGCCCGCATAATTGAACACCTCTTAAGGAAATCTAGTTGCTCGATTCACCTAAATACCAATGTTTTTCTTGCCAGCCTAATTAACAACTCGAGTTCTATACCCGCTAGTATAATATTCCATGATTCGGTATTTTATGGTAGATTGCATTATCCAATTCAATGACTGCAAATCTGTAGCGGAATAATGTTGTATACTGTTGGTGCGTGAAGCCAAAATAATTAGTAAGGGCTTTTTTTTTGCCTTATTCTTCTTTATGCTTCTAGGTTAAAAGCTATATATCTTATATGAGTGATGTAAAAAAAATAGTATCCATCACAAGAGCCAAAAAAAGAAGCACAAAGTAGCGAATAGAGAGAAAAAGAAAAAGAGAGGCTGTGATAGCTTTATGAGTATTCTTAATCTCTTTGTATCCTAATCTTGTGAGAAAATCATGAATTGTATTTCTACTTTTCTCAAAGACTAGTGGATTCGTAGAGTGCCTCTGCGCAGAGACGTAACCCAAGTTAGGTTGAATTTCGATAACAAATTCTCTGGTATGTTCATATGCTCTGTTCCTTTATTATTGAATTTTGCTATTGAGGATTGTTTGTTTTGGTTATTTTCCTGGAATTGGTATGGGATTCCTAACAATTGATATTAGAGTCTAGGTTGGCTAATTGAAAACATAGAGTTTTTCGGTGATGTTAGATTAAAAACAAACAGTATGGCAAAAGATAAAATCAGAATCGATAAGTTCAATGGGCAGGATTTCGGATTGTGGAAACTCCAAATAGAGGACCATCTTTATCAGAAAGATCTCTATGCACCACTTGAGGGTTAGAAATATGAAATCGTGGAAGTGGATTTGATAGGGTACGACATCGCGAAAGCGAAGCCTGCAAAAGATGCCATGGATATTCTAACGAATATTTATGAGAAATTGTCCACATCAAATTATATATTTTTATTATATACATTAGTTAATATGAAGTTATTTGACAAATGATTTGTTGCAGGGCATATTAACAATTTATGTAGGTCACGGTTCAATTAGAATCTGCAAGCATAAACCGGATATGAAGCTGCAAGCTTTATTGTTTTTATGTTCCCTTCTGGAAAGCTACAACATCGCGATGTAGGGAATTTTGAGCACCATAAAGGATGATTTAACTCTGGATGATGTTGTGAGCAACATCACGGATGAAGAGATGCGAAGGAACGTCTCAGGTGGAGATAAATTTTTGGCATCTACATCTTCAATGGCACTAGCAATGGAGAACCATGGAAGAAGTAAAGCAGAGAAAAATTTAGTCGGTGCGGTAGGTTACAATCAAGGGGGAAGAGAGAGGTTGTAAAAGATAAGTATTGGTTTTTATCACCAGATAGGACATTGTAGATTTCAGTGTGAAGCCTACAAAAAGAAGCAGCGAGATGAGAATCAAGGAGCTAATGTGGTAAGCGATGAACCTTTGCTAGAAAACTTATGTTTTTCTATAGGGTTTGATTTGACGACAAATAAGTAGTCACTCTAGTGCTTCTTTTCATTATACCTTGCAAAGAGATATATTTATTGATTATGCTAGTGGAGATTTTGGGCAAGTGATTGTGGGAAATGACCACATGTGTGCGATTGTAGAAAAATGAATTGTGATTGTGAACATCTTTGGTGGGGGACGTCTAATTTTGCGTGAAACCAGACATATTCTTGAGTTGAAGAAAAATCTAATTTCAAATAGCAAACTTGATTAAGAAGGCATGGTAACAACTTTTGGATGTAGAGAGTGGAAGATAACCTCAAGGGCAAGAGTAGTAGCAAAGGGAAACTGTATACATATATTTTACCTTTTTTCAGGGAGATAATATCAATGATATGGTTGCAACTACAGTGGCTACTGATAATTTGTCTACTCTTTGGCATTATTGTTTGGGACATCTTGGTGAAAAGGGTGTAAAGCAGTTACACTCAAGAAAATTGCTTTAGGTTTGCATAAAGTTAGTTGAATTTCTGTGAGAGCTGCATTTATGGCAAACAAAAAGTGATTAGTTTTCAATTGAATGGGCAATCGAATAAAGGGTAAAAGCTAGAGTTCGTTCATGCTGATGTGCAGAGATCGGCTCAAGAACTCTCTTATGGTAGTAAGAGGTATTTTGTCACTTTCATTGATGATACGATAAGAAAGACTTGGGTCTATACTCTCAGGGGAAAATTAGAAGTATTGGGGTTTTCATAATATGAAAGACCATGGTAGAAAAGAGACTGGCTATTAGATTAAAACTCTGAAGTCTGATAATGGTGGTAAATACACGAGTAAAGAATTTTAAGAATATTAAAGCTGGGAAGGCATACACATTGAAGATTATTTCTAGAACTCCTCAAAAAGACAATGTAGCTAAGATGATGAATAGGACTATTTTAGAGTGTGCAAAATGCATGAGAATACATGCGGGTCTTCCACTACACTTATGGGCTGCTACTGTTGATGTAATTGTATATTTAATTAACAGGAGTCCATCTAGTGCATTGGATGGAGGAATACAGTAGGAATAGTGGTTAGGTAAAAAGGTAAATTATTCATATCTAAAAGTTTTTTGTTGTATTACATATGCTTTGATTGATATAGAGGACATGAAGAAACTCGATGGTAAATCCCAAAAGTACATCTTTATTGGATATAGTGGCAATAAATATGGCTATAGGCTTTGGGATTATGAAAATAAAAAACTCATTTGTAGTCAGAATGTGGTGTTCCATGAAGAAAAAATGTGCAAAGATTGTCAAATAGAGCATAAGATTGCAGTAGAACCAGAACATGTTGAATTGGACACAATTCCCGTGAAGATTATTCCAGCAAATCAGAGTGCACATAAAGGGAGGGTTTAATATGAACATGTTAATAATGAGTAGATAGTTTAAGTGGAATGTAGCGATCTAGAACAGACTAACGACCCTGAAGTATCTGTTTGAGGAGATTTACATGCGTGAGAAAGCTAAAGGTAATTTTTAATCCGTTAGTTAATTTTGTTTTGAGCCATGTCTTGTATACAGATTTGGGAGAGCCGAAGACTTATGATGAGGCAAAGAAAAAGACATCTCACATGCAGTGGAAGCGTACTATGAAAGACGAGATGAGCTCGTTACTTTAGAATAAAATTTGGGAGTTGATTGAGTTGTTCATTGGTAAAAATGCTTTGTTAAACAAGTGGGTGCATAGGATCAAAAATGAAACTGACGATAGTATTAGATACAAGACGAGACTTGTAGTAAAATGTTTTTCTCAAAAAGAAGGGATTGACTACTTCAAGATATTTTTCCTAATAATGAAGATGACATCAATCAGAGTTTTGTTGAGCATAGTTGCAATGGAGGATCTTAATCTCGAGTAGTTAGATGTAAAAACAGCATTTTTGCATGGTGACCTAGATGAAGAGTTATACATGGCGCAATCTAAAGGTTTTTAGGTTAAAGGTAAAGAATACATGGTGCATCGCTTGAAGAAAAGCTTGTATAGCTTGAAACAAGCCCCACGGCAATGGTATCTAAAGTTTGATGGTTTTATGGAACAAAAAAGTTTTGCACATTGTGAGACTGATCATTGTGTTTATTTTTGCAAGTATAGCAATGTTGATATAATGTATCTCTTTTTATATTTTGATGACATGCTAGTAGCTAGCTCTTATATGAAGAGGATTGTAGAAGTGAAGAAGATGCTAGCATTGCAGTTTGCTATGAAAGACTGGGAAAGGCCAAGAAGATTTTAAACATTGAAATAATCAAGGATAGGAAAAATAAGATATTATGGCTATTGCAAGAAGACTGTGACTAAGGTGTTAAAGAGATTGAACATGGATAAGGCAAAACTGGTTGCAACTCCTCTAGCGAGTCACTTCAAACTTTTCAAGGATATGCGTTTGAGTATTCAGATTTTGAAGGATGAGATGGCGGTAGTTCCATACGCATTAGTAATGGGAAGTTGATGTATGCCATGGTGAGTATAGACCAGACATTCCACAAGCAGTGGGAGTTGTGAGTCGATATTTACAAAACCCAAGGTAGAGAGCTGGTAACTCTACAAAAGTAGAGTTAAAGTGCTTCTAAAATGAGGAAAATTGAGTTTAGTCGTTCGAGTTTTATTTAGTTTTTAGTGTTTTTGCTTTACTTTAATATTTTGGTTGTGGCTAGATAATTTTTATATTAATCCTCATGTTTTCATGCTCGAGTTTCTTAGTGTGGTCTTGCTATGTGCAGGTGTGATGAGGAAGAATGAAGTGAAGAGCATCAGTGAGAAGTTTTGGAAAACTGCAGTCTTAAAGTCGCTGAAGACAGAACCGAGATGGATGCATCCGTCCTAGACGGATGCATCCATCTGCACGCAGTCAAATATGCGTGACGCGCGATTTTTCCCTTGTTGCCACAGCATGAAGATTTTATTCTATTAGATTATTCTGTTTTGATATTTTAGGATTTGGTTTTCTTATTTTAAGGGTTAAAAGAATATTATTCTTGGAGGATATCTTAGAAATATCTTAGGGAGTTTAAATAGGAAAGGGCAGATAACCCTAGAGAGGGGATTTATTCTAAAAGAGCAGGAGAGAAGAAGACAACGTGGAGTGACGGCTAGGGTTCTAGACGAAAATCAAGATCAAAGGAGGCTAATCTTCAAGTCAGAAGACCGGAAGACAAGATTTCCTATCTCATTTTTCTTTTTCTTATGTCGTTCTTCATGTTTTCTTTGAGAACAGCGATGTTTGATTTCCCCATCATGAACTAATTTATTCTTCTAGGACTATGACGGAACCTCGTGTTCCTATGTGTTTCATGAACTCCTTTGCTTAATGTTAATTGAATTCCTCCAATTATTTATCCTTGTTGTTCTTAATGCATGTTGATTAATTGGCCACCGATTAGCATAGATTCAATAATCTAGGGAGACTCAGGAGAGTAGTCTAGATTTAGATCACGACTTGGATAACCTAAGTAGTCTAAGTGTTGGAAAACCGGACTAATCGTGTGAGGGATAGGGATATACCGGAACGCCTTAGGTAACCAATTAGGATTGAAACATAAT
Organism: Psidium guajava; assembly: GCA_016432845.1. Lineage (NCBI taxonomy): Eukaryota > Viridiplantae > Streptophyta > Magnoliopsida > Myrtales > Myrtaceae > Psidium > Psidium guajava. The sequence continues at coordinate 28,299,064 of CM028230.1, forward strand.
GGGTCACCACTAATTCACTTGCCTAGAAATAGAGTGAGTAATTCGATACCGGTGATACGTTTTCTTACATTCGGAAGAAGTATGAGGAGATACTAGATCCTAGGTTAGCAATTGGATGATTCGATAGCATTAGAGAGGGAGGGATTGAATGCATATGTCGCGAGGTGAAGTTATATGTCCTAGATCTTTTCGCTATTGATTGTTGCATTCTTATTTCTCGTTTATCATTTTTCAATTCGACTATTTCAATCTTATTTTCAACTTGACCTCGAGACGATTGCCGAGAGTAACGTTAAGAGAATTTCGTGGTACGATTCCCTGTGGGTTCGACCCTTGCTTGCCCTTGCTATATTTTAATTAGGTCGGATAAGGATTTATTTTTGTTGTGTTGACGACGCGCATCAAGAGCATTGGAATATGGCAAAATGGATATTGATATATCTAGTAGATACATCAAATTCTCTTTGTTCTGGACGTACATCTGTAGAATTGTAGGGTTATGTTTATGCAGATTACTCAAATGATCGAAATAGTGATAAGAGTACCACTAGATATGTCTTTACAGTTGTAGGTACAATAGTGAGTTGAGTATCTCAACTATAGAAAATAGTAGCTCTATCGATGATAAAAGCATAGTATGTGGCGATCATGGAATCCTCCTAAGGAAATCATGCGGTTACAAGATTACATGGAGGAGCTACATTTAAAGCAGCTAGTTAGTACACTGTGGAGTGATACTCAAAGTGCAATGCACTTGGCAAAGAATGTTGCTTATCACTTATGGACAAGATATATCAAGAAGTGTTATCACTTTATCAAGTTAGCATTGAAAAATTGATGGTTCAAAAAATCTAACTGACATATTTACTAAGGTAGTAGACAAAGAGAAGCATAATTTCTGCACTACCACTGTTGGTATTACTTTATGTAAATTGACGAGGAGTATTATAGAGGCACAAGTTCCATTTATTAGTTTTTTGAAAAGGATGGATGCAAGGTTGCTAGGTGCATCATATATATTTATCTTCAAGTGGGAGATTGTTAATGTGTGAGTCAAAATAATTAGTAAGGGCATTTTTTTGGGGAAGGGGGAAGAGGATACTTTTAGCGACAAAAATTACAAAGATCACTTTCGTACCAAAAATTTTTACTGGATCACTTTAATACCAAGTCGAAGACAAAAAGATCACTTTGGTGCCAAGTTCAGCAAAAAATGCCATGTGTTATTAATAAATAATTTTTTCATATAAAATGACATATTAAAAAAATAAGTCTACGTGAACTGCTCTGTGAACTTCTGCACTTTAAAATAAACTAAAATAAATCAAATTGAAATTTAAAAATTAGCTAAAAATAAAAAAATCTAAAATACAAATTTCATTTAAAATAAAATTAAAAATAAAATTATTTTTTTTTAAAAATAGCAACAACAACTTAACAGGTACCCACCCATCAGTGGCTCAGCTAGTTTGCGCTCTGGTCCTTTTATGAGAAGTCCTGGATTCGAACCTCTCTGGGTGTTGGTGATTTAAGCGGAGGGTCGTGGCGATGGGATGCTGCGCTAGCCCTCCCGAAGGATTAGTCGAGGTGCGTGATCCGTACGGACGCTGGCTCGGACACTTTCGATACAAAAAAAAAACTTAACAGGTTGTGAGGGCTTGTACAGCCCTAGATGTTATTGCTGGCAATGGTTGATGAGGGTGGGGCACGACCAATGGGGGTTGCCAAGCCCTGGCTAGGGGCTGGTAACTCCCGCCGGCCTCAGGCGAGGGATTGCAAACCCTCGCCTAGATCTGGGCGAGGGTTTGCAATCCCTCCCCCAGATCGGGCAAGGATCGTCGATCCTCGCCTAGGTTTGTTCGAAAACGGCTAACTAGTGGTGGCCTTCGAGCAAACTTGGGCAAGGGCCAACCGCGGGTCAGGGTTTACAGTCCCTCACCTAAGGTTGGCGGGGGTCGTCGGCCCCTGGCTATGCCCTAGCCTCTTTGGCCATTGTCGGTAGTAGTGAGGGTTGGGTAAGCTCTTGTTGCTTGCAATTTTGTTTTTTGTTTTTTTTACTTTATTTATTAATTTTTAACTAAAATTTTCAATTTATTTTAAATAAAATTTGAATTTTTGATTTTTTTTTTTCAAATTATAGTTTTTTTATTTATTTTTGTAAACTAAGTAAGTTTGTATTTTTTTTAGTTTTTACCTTTTTAAATTGCTGACTGGACCTCACCGAAGCCACATCAGCCTAAAATATTAGTAAAATAAAGACACATTAGATTTTCGGTGGACCAAATCAGACTTCGCACTAAAATGATCATTTTTTTCAAATACTTGGCACTAAAATCATTCAATTGAAACTTTTGATATCAAAGTGATTTCCGTCCATAACTTTTGACACTAAAAATGTCCTTTTCCCCTTAGACAAATCGTGATAGATAGAAAGAGTTAGCTTAAGGGCGGTGGTTTAAGAAGCAAGAACACCCCCATGAAGGCCCCATGGAATCACATGATTTGTTACATGAATACTGAAACAAGCTCTGCATGGGAAAATTGTCCAAAAAGTGTCAAGTCAGTTGTACTTTTGCCAATTCGATCCTAAACCTTTTTTTCGTTTTGCCAATTGAGTCTATCTGATAAATATTTTAATTGAAAATCGCCGACATGAACAGGAGCCGTCCCACATGTTGACCCCACCGTCACAATCAAGAAAAATAGCACCAATTTGTCAATGCCCTTTAAGATTGGATGCCCTGAAAAACTCCTCTACTGTCTTATATGCTTTCTGCCAAGGAAGATATCCCATAGCACCAAGAATTTTCCACACTCATGTAACCCCATCATCACAATCAGGAAAATGAGATTTGTGACCCCGATAATGTCATCTCAAATTCCTACACCGCTGTCTTTACATTTGCCTTTCAACAAGGTAACCATATAATATACCACAAGCAATTATTAGACGTAAGTGATATTTTCACTTTATATTAAAGTCCACTATGTTCTAACTTTGAGCAATATACACACTGGAGGCTTTCACATTGCTATGGGTTATTAGGTAGCCTTTCATCATAAGTAGAACAACTTAGTTTCCTTTTGTGACTAATTCAATCTTTTAATTCTAGATTTTCAAAATCAAACAAGAAAAAATCTGCAAGTTTGCATTGTCAAAGACAAGTATGTTTAGAAGAAAATACTAATGAAAGTAATTGGGAAAGTGACACTTTTAATGCCAAAGTCGTGTACGAAGATCAATTTTGTGCCAAAAGTTTTTGCTAGATCACTTTTGCACCAAGTCGAAAACAAAATGATCACTTTGGTGCCAAGCTCGGCAAAACGGCCACGTGTCATAGATAAATAATTTTTTTAAATATAGGATGACATTTTTTTAAAAAATAAGTCTACGTGAGCTGCCAGGTAGACTTTTACATTTAAAAGTAAATTAAAATAAATCAAATTCAAATTTAAAAATTAGCTAAAAATAAATTTGTTTCAAATAAAAATTGTATTTAAAATAAACTTAAAAATAAATTTAAAATTTAACAAAAAAAAACCTTTAAAAAAACGTCAACAACTTACTAGGCGATGAGAGCTTGCACAGCCCTTGTCGCCATTTCCCCACCATCATCGACAATGGCCGACAACAGTGGGGCATGGCTAACAAGGGTCGCTGAGCCCCGACCAGGGGCCAGTAGGCGAGGGTCTATAGTCTGGGCTAGGGTGGGTAGTCCCTCACCCAAATCGAGCGAGGGCTAGTGTTGACACCTAAATTTTGATTTTTTTTATTTTTTATTTTGCATAAAAATGAGAATTGATTCTCGCCAAAAAAAAAAATTTCATGCATTCCATGTTTAATTTTTCTGCATTGCATTAAGGCTAACGGCAGTGGATTTGAGTTGAAATTTGATAGGTGATTGGACTAGACATGGGAAAAATGTGCCGAACATTTTGTGAAAATTTCTTCAGGGAGCGAATTGCGGATACTCAAAATCTCAAGGACCCAATTGCAAATGCTCAAAGTCTTAGGGACCCAATTGAAAATACTCAAAATCTCAAGGACTCAATTGCAAATATTCAAGATTTCAAGGGCTAGAATGCAAATATCTAAAAATTGAGGGATCATTTTGTAAATAAATAAAAGAGAAGTTAGTGGAGAAATTAGAAAAAGAAAATATGTCTTCCACTAAATAAAAAATGGATGGTCCTCCACCACAAAAAAAAAGATGTTTTCCATTAAGAGAAAAAGAAAGAAAAAGAAAGAAAAAAGAAAAAAAGAGAAGTTAGTGGAAAAATTAGAAAAGAAAAAGATGTCTTCCACTAAATAAAAAATGGATGGTCCTCCACAAAAAAAAGATGTCTTCCATTAAGTGGAAAATAAAGATAAAAAAAAGTTAGTGGAAAAACAAGAGTGGAAAATAAAGATAAAAAAGAGTTAGTGGAAAAACAAGAGTGGAAAATAAAGATAAAAATGGTTAGTGGAAAAATAAGAGTGGGAAATAAACATAAAAAAATTTAGTGGAAAAACAAGATGTAAAAAAAAGAGTTAGTGGAAAAACAAGAGTGGGAAATAAAAATAAAAAAAAGAGTTAGTGGAAAAATAAAAATGAAATATGAGATATGTAAAAATAAAAAAAAAGATAGAGGAACACACTATAAACAGGGGAGGAAGGAAAGATGTTGGGGGGATTCATTCTTGAAGAGAATTTTGCAAGACATAAGAGAAAAGAGAGCCAAGAGGGGGGAGGAAGAGAGAAAAAAATATGGAAAGATTGAGATTTTGAGAGAAAAAATAAGAGTGATCTTGAGAGAAAAAAATAAGAGTGATCTTGAGAAAGAAAAAAAAATCGAAGAGCGATCGCGAAGAGCAAGGGAGGAGGAGGCTGGAATATTTCTCCCTTCGTCGCGCCACCGTCCCGGGTTCATCATCAACGCAACTCACCACGTCATGAGAGGTGCAAGTCCACAAGTTTTTTTTTTAATTTTCGGATCAGCATACCCAGTGGTCTTGCAACCGCATTTTTCATACCTAGATGACAAGATCTTGAAAACTTATCTTCTGGAATTTTGTATACGACTTTGAGATCTTCGATTTGATATATTATGGTATGAAAATGGACGTCGTTTGCTATGTCAAAAAGGTCCCGAAATTGAGAGCAGAATCTGGAAATATGGTGATCAGAACCTGAGAAGGAAATTTTCTGATCTGACCTTTCACGCTAAATGATTTTCCATGGGTTATTTTAGACTTCGTTTCATAAAGACCTCTTCATGACATTTGTTCATAACATCCTGATGCATAACATATAAAAAATAAAAAAAATATTCATGCACGTTTCATATTTTTAATGCATTTAATGAAATCATGCAATTCTGTTGGTGTCCTTGAGTCTGAGTGTTTTTTCTGTGAGTGGTCATATTAATTCATAGTTATCTCATGTTTAGATTCTTCTTTTGAAACTTCACAAAAAATGAAAGTTGTTCATTGGGGTTTTTTTTAGTAGACTGGAAAGTTTGGTGCATTAATTTTGAGATTTGAGTGTCCATTTGAGCTTAATCTTGAAGTATGTCTGTTCTGTGAAATTTGTTTATTTGCTGCTGAGCTCTCATGAAAGACCATTTTCTACATGAAAATGAGTGTCTTTTCAATAAGAATACAAAACATGAAAGTTGTCAATGACACATTTTTTCAGCCACATAAAAAATCTCAGAAATTTTGCATACATTTCATTATTTCTTTTGTATTTTATGGTTACTGCTTTCTCCATAAGCATGTTCATGGACAGTATAGTTTAATTCGTATTTTTTGTTAATGCATTGGAAAATGTAAAAAAAATGTTCTCAATGAAGTTTAATCAGCACGTGTTAAACTTTCTTTGAGCGTTTGAATTGTCTTAACTCATTGGTGATTGTGCATGTCCGATTGGATAGTTCATTATTTTCATTTGGTTTTCGACCCGATGCTCTGAAGACTGGAGGATGACCGATGTCCATTCCGGTCCGTTTTGTTGCATTCCCGACCCATGAGGCTTGGTGACGGGTGTTTGACCGATGTCCATTCCGGTCCATTTTTGTTGTATTCCCGATCATGTCTCGGGTTTTATTTAATTGGTCTGTAATTATTCACCCGACGAGTTGCGGGTTTTATTTTCACTATCCTTAGGGTGGTTTTACTTTACCTGCTCTCTCTTCACATCTTTGTTTGTTTTGGGTGATTTTGCATTCTTTTATAATACATCCAAAATCTAAAAAAAAAATAAAAAAAATACCATAAAAAAGTCATTCATTTTGCACAACATGTAATATTAAACGTCATGCATATATTGTCATGTTATATCTGCTACGTCATGCATATAGCATAGTCCTTGCCACGTCATTACATTTCACATGTCATATAGTTAGATTGTATTTGCATCACATTTGACAAAAGAAAACCCAAAAAAAATTTGCACATTTGAACTTCAATTCAAAATTCATCAAAATTGCCAAATCAAACATTTTTTTATGAAATTGGTACCGAAAGGGCATTAATTCAAAAAATTAATGTAACCAAGTCCCGAACTTAAAATCTCTGGTTCGCAGAAGTAATTTAGTTCTCCCATTGAATTACTTAGGTTTCTAATCAACCTACCAAGAAATGATTAGTGGCGACTCTGTCGCGACCCGAAAAAAATTAATTTAATTTTTTTTCAATCGGGTGAACGGATTATCAGGTTAATTGACTAACCTAATTCGGACCCTCCCAAGTCCTACCGAATCGCAACTTAAGTTCTTTTCATGCAAAAGATTTTTGATTTAGAGCCGCCACTAATCATTTTTGGTAGGTCGATTAGAAACCTAAATAAATCAGCGGGAGAACTAATTTATTTCTGCGAACCAGAGAAAATGGATTCGGGGACTTGATTACACTAGATCATTCTAACGCCCTTTCGGTACCATTTTATTTTATGAAAGCTCATTTGGGATGATTGGAAGAAGTTTGTGTCAAACTGACCAGAAGGATAAAACGGTTATTTTTCAAGGATCGGGAGGTGGAAACATCAAGAATAGGATTGGCCAGTCGAAATTTTTTTTTTTAGGTGGATACGCGTAAATTAATGACAACACAAATACAAATGCGGTATGTGGATATGGAGACATACGAGTACGACATGACATAATCGAAATTTAAATCAATTCATTTGGGCAAGAAAATTCTCGAAGATTTAATGGTTAGGATTGTTACCTGATTTGACAGATTTGATTGTCGAATTCGGACCTCGTGTCACTTTATGGATCAAGATCGCGGCTCGAACGATGGGGATGAACTCGTGACTTGCGTTGATCGGTAGAGGAATTATGGATGGTAACATCTAGATTTAAACTCCCACCATCTTCAAGACTCTCTTTTGAAAAAAAGGATTCTCTCTCTTTTTTTTGATTTTTTCTTCCTTTCTAAATTTTTTTTTGAATCTCTCAAAACTCTCTCAAACATCCAAAATTTTCTCTCCCCCTAAAAAATCTCTCTCAAACACTTCAAATTTTTTTTCTCCAAAGAATTCCCCCCATCCAAACTCTCTTCTTCCTCCTTTTATAACCCATTCATTTATCTTCCATTCTAATTTTTCCACTAACTCTTCTTCTTCAACATCTTCCATTCTCCATCTCTATCTCACATTCTAATTTCTCCACTAACTCTTCTTCATCTCCATCTTCCCTTCTCCATATCTATCTCCCATTCTACTAACTCTTCTTCATCTCCATCTTCCCTTCTCTATTCTCATCTATTCTTCTCCATCTTCTCTTCTCCATCTCCTCCTCTCCATCTCCTCTTCTTCATCTCCTCCTCTCCATCTTCCATTCTCTATCTCCTCTTCTCCATCTTTCCTTCTCTATTCTAATTTCTCCACTAACTCATCTTTTTATTATTTACAAAATAATCCCTCAAATGTTAAGTATTTGTACTCTAGTCCATGAGATTTTAAGTATTTGCAATTCAGTCCACGGAGAAATATTTCTTTAAGTCCAAATCTTCTCAAAATTTTCAACACATCTCCCCTATGCTTATTTCTTGCCACAAAATTTAATTAAAGCCCTTTTGTAAAATTGAGTCATTCTGGGTATAATTGGGCCAAGATAAAAATTTAAAATATTAGAGAATAATGTCACAACTTCTAAAAGTGAAAAAATGAAAATAAATTGACTCAAATTAAATTTTTTAGGCTCAATTCGAGATTATGCTCGTGAAAAAATACACGACCTCGAATTGGGTTTTTTTTTTAAATTTGTGATGGCCAACATGAAAAGGAATTTAAAAGAAAAATATTGACCATTTTTACATATTTTTTTGTGACCTCAAACGCCATTATTTATTAAATATTTTCCTAATTTCTAAAAATATATATATAATTCAAAAAATATGAAAAATTATTTTTTTGTTCAAAAATGGTTTCCTAGGCTTGGCTAGGGTTTCCAAAGTTGATTTTATAATTTTCTCAATTTTTATGGATTTTCTATTAATTTTCGAAAATAAAAAATGCTGAAAAATACCAAAAATATGAAAAATTATTTTTTGGTCAAAATTGATTCCCTAAGCTTGGCCAAGGTCCCCAAAATTGATTTTTTAATTTTACAAATTTTTATAGATTTTGTATTAATTTTAAAAGAGAAAACATGATTAAAAATCAGGTGTCAACAGCTGCCCCTCTTTGAAAGGAAGCTCGGTAGAGGTTCATTTCAAAGACGAGACGACACCTGAATCCTAATCGACTCAACACAAGGAGATAAAAAGAGTCGTGACAATTGATCTCCAATACCCCACATTGCAAGTTCTGATCCAGTTCCGGCTTGAGGAGGCTTCTATGAAGTGAGGGAGAGCTAGAGTGGAGAGGTTACCTGGCACTTACCTGCCCATCGTATGGCCGTTGCCTGACATGAATGCACTTTGAATAGACACCCAAATGTTCACTCAGAGAATAATCCGAGGAGGATGAGCTCTGACCTGTATGGTAGGTCAACCCATGATAGAGTTCCTAGTGAAAGGAATCTATTGGCGATCTATCCTGTTTAGAGGATTCGCCTGCATTTTGACCCGTATGGTAGGTCAACCCATGATAGATTCCTAACGAAAGGATTCTACTTATTAAACTTTGATTGAAATTTGACCCGTATGGTAGGTCACCCCATGGTAGATTCCTAATGGAAGGATTCTACTGATTGAAATTTGACCCGTATGGTAGGTCACCCCATGGTAGATTCCTAATGGAAGGATTCTACTGATTGAAATTTGACCCGTATGGTAGGCCACCCCATGGAAATGCCTGTAAGGAGGACTTTGGTGCCTGTAAGAAGGACTTTTGGTTGCTTGTAAGAAGGACTTTGGTGCCTGTAAGAAGGACTTTTGGTTGCCTATAAGAAGGATTTTTGGGTGCCTGTAAGAAGGACTTGAAATGGACCATTCCGTATTGGGGTTTCCAATGGAGGGGTTCCAGAGATGGCATTTCGCCTAATTGGTGTCTGGTTTTCAGGACTTGAAGATGGACCTTGCAGTATTAGGGTTTCCAATGGAAGGTTCCAGAGATGGCATTTCGCCTAATTGGTGCTTGCTTTTCAGGACTTGAAAATGAACCATTTCGTATCGAGGTTTCCGATGGAAGGGTTCTAGAGATGACATTTCGCCTGATTGGTGCCCGCTTTTCAGGACTTTGAAGATGGACCGTTTCGTATTGGGGTTTCCAATGGAAGGTCTCCAGAGATGGCATTTCGCCTGAAGTTGAGGCTGTATTGCTTTCTTGCGCAGATGCGGTCTTTGAGAAATGAAGCTGTACCGCCTTCTGGTGCAGGTAAAGTCTTCGAAGATAGGAGGCCGTGCTGCATTTTTTGTGCAAGCGAGGCATGTTGAGATCAAGATCACGAGAGTTGGTCAATCATGATTTGATAAAGCTTGAGAACACGAGATTATATCAATCGTGAGCTGATGAAGACTTCATGAGCGCATGTTGATCATGAGTCGCAAGGGTTCAGAAGACTTACCTGGATCTTCTGAGTTAATGATCGAGGCATAGACAGACTAATTGTATCATGTCTGCTTGCTCACTGAATGACCTTATGTGCTGCAATAGATTTGAGCACCCAGACAATCATCAAAATTGGAAGGTTCAGGCTGAAGATATACTCACCTGAAAATGCTTGGCGAGTATTTGCCAACAGGGTTTGTTTGTTCAATAGCCCTTGGATGAATTTCGAGACCTCGGAGGGTAACTCGACTATCAGGAATGCACTACCTGTCAGACAGTGTCAGAGGTAACATGTGCAAGCATTTTTATCAATGAGTTCATCGGTTCATGCAAAACCATTCAGTTGAGTTTGCAATGATTAAAACTGTATGTGTATGCTCATAATGTGGATCATGTATGACTATTCTGTCGAGTTTGCATTTCCAATTCTGTCCAGGGAGGTTATCACGTTATGAATACCTCGAATGTAACCTGAATGGGGATTTCAGTCCGAAAGGGCTTTCTCTCACTCTCGAGAAAGGCTGTTTATCCTGATTGCAGGATTTGAAAAGAAATTACTCAACCTTACCATCATCGCATTCAGCGAGGGTCTGAGTAATCTCGCAATTGATAAGATCAAGCCGATCTGGAGGTCTTGATTAGGACCGTAATGTAGGCTGGGTCAAGGCTTACCAAAGGGGACTCTTTTGAGTCAAGGCCACTGACAAAAAATGTCTTCATTATCTGCTCCGGGTTTACAAGTCAAGAACCCTGCAAAAATGAGAGAGAAATAGTTTTGCTCAAACTTCTTCGAGCGATGCTTAAAATCATTCAACTCTTACGTTAATTCAAGTGCTCTAATCAGAAGAGACTTTTGTAGGTTGGGAGTTAGGACTTAGAAACGAAAGGCTCATTTTGGCTCAGAAAAATATATGAGAAATGCTTAGTGTTGGTGATCATTGCAGTCTTGTCACCGATCTTTGACCTTCCTGAATTTGTCTTCAATGAATACCACCATTGGCTGAGGGGTGATAATTCTTTTGCTGGAAATTGTAAATTGACTTCTTTGGAGAATTCTCTTTTGAGCGTTCTCAAAATCAGAGGTATATTACAGATGAATGGGCATTGGCCTTGCTTTTGATAGGCACTTTGCTTTTTCTGCCCCAGATTTCTGGAGTAGCCCTTGCTTTTCTTACTCCCGACTCCCTTTTGTTTGGGAGCAGGCCCATTTTTTAGGCTACACTTGTTTTTCTTTTTGACAAGATGATTTTTCAAAAATTGATACTAGACATTACATGAAAAGTCTAGCACATGACATAAGCTCATTTCGAGGGTTCATTGTTGACCCGATTTCTTTGATTCTGCTCTTTGGGGAAAGCGCCATCCTTCTTTGGAATGAGCAACGATCACCAACAAGGGCTTGTGAAATGAATTTCTAGGCTCAATTGGGCTATGCAAAGGATGTCTGTGTAGGATAGAGAAACGAATGCTCTTTGTCATCCTAAAACACTTGAATTAAAATTCGAGTTAAATGCAAAGAAACACTCGAAGATTGGTATTAGTCCAAGCAAGACAATTTCTAACCATGATAACTGCTGGAACTACCTCCATTTGGCCCCCGATGTGGGGTGGTTCTTGATAGGGGTTGCAAAATGAAATCGCCGCTCAAATGGGTCGTCAATGGTTACCTGAAGTGTTTGGGACGGAGAATGAATGCCTCCTTCACTTCGGCTATCGTATCTTTTGCGAGAAAACTCATTGCCTTGGAGAACGCGTAATCTGTCTACCGCTCAACTCACTGTGGATTAAATACAGGACGTATGTGGAAATGGCTTGCCTTTCATCGTCCTGTCGTGCCCCATTTTGTATATTCGATGCATCGTGTACAGTTTATGCTCCAAGTCAAAATTAACAAATTAAACATGCAGAATAGTCATGTATGAACCATGAATCTGTGTAAACACCATGCAAATGTGGCAATGTGCAAGAATGGAAGAGAATTTCTCAAGAAAGGGGGGATTCGAATTGCCCCTGGATATGCGAACCGAATAAATTGAAGATCTACTCTTCAAGTCGAGGAGTGGCTCGTTTCTGACTTTGCCCCTACACAATGAAATACATGGGTGAAGGAGCATTTGGGCTTGTTTAATGTTGACAACCGTCATGGTCATTGGTCGAATGCCCCCCTCCAATTCTGGTTGCAGCTCCTTGAATCACCGTCGGTTTCCTGACAGAGAAATGGATTCACCTGAGGAAAGTATCGTATAGGGAATATCATTGGAACGAATACATTTCACCTGTTCCAGTAAATCTACATCAGTGGGACCCTCAATAGTGACTTTGGTGGCTTATTGATTCGGGAGCTTTCCCTAAACCTGGGATCACATGAAACAAATGCGTGTATGCATGAATGCATGAAATGCATGTAATAGTCCTAAAGTGACTCAGATTGTCCCAAAGGTAGCAAAATCGGCTCCTGCTTTTATTTCAAGGATGATACTGCTTGACTGCATCCGCATTTACAGGATATCCTAACTCTTTCCCATCCATGTTTACAAGAATCAAGGCACCCCCAGGAAGGACCTTTTTGACGATATAAGGACCCTCATAATTTGGGGTGAACTTGCCCTCGGGATGAGAAACATTTGGAACTGTCTTTTTCACTACCAGATCTTCTGTTTCAAAATTCCTGGGCTTGACTTTTCGATTGAACGCTTTGGCAACTCTTCTTTGGTAGCTCTGACCGTGACATATTGCCTTCAGACGCCTTTCATCTATTAGATTCAACTGCTCATATCTCTGCTGCGTCCACTCCGCTTCGGAGAGTTTGACTTGGGATAAGATTCTCAGAGAGGGGATTTCAACCTCTACTGGTAGAACTGCCTCCATACCGTAAACTAGGGAATATGGGGTTGCTCCAGTCGAGGTCCGTATCGAAGTCCGATATGCCATCAACGCGTACGGCAATCTCTCATGCCAGTCTCTATAATTCTCTGCGGTTTTTGCCAGGATTTTCTTGATGTTCTTGTTTGCCGCCTCCACAGCTCCATTCATTTGTGGGCGATAGGGAGACGAATTAAGATGTCGAATGTTGAATGCTTGTAGCAGATCATCGACTATCTTATTATTCAAATTGGAGCCATTATCTGTGATTATCGCTTGAGGGGCCCCATATCGGGAGATAATATCCCTTCTGATGAACTTGGCCACATTCTTTGCTGTGACATTTGCATATGAGTTTGCTTCAATCCACTTCGTAAAATAGTCGATCGCCACCAGGATGAAGCGGTGCCCATTGGAAGCGCTAGGGTGAATTGGACTGATCATGTCTATCCCCCACATGGCGAATGGCCAAGCCTCCGATATTTAGTGGAGCTCGTTCGGGGGTGCGTTAATTCTGTCACCGTATACCTGGCATTGATGACATGACCTTACATGTTGGTTGCAGTCCGCTTCCATGGTCATCCAATAATAACCAAGCCGCATGATTTTCTTTGCGAGGAGGTGGCCGTTCATATGAGGACCGCATATCCCTTCAAGGATTTCCTTCATGAGCATGTTTGCTTCTTTGGCGTCTATACATCTCAATAGGACTGAATCGAAGGACCTTTTATAGAGAGTTTGCCCGCTCAGGAAAAATTTGGTAGCCATCTTTGCTATGTACTTCTTATCCCCGACCTGACTCCCTTGAGGGAATTCTCCTTTCGAAAGATAATTCTTAATGTCATGATACCAAGGCTCGCCATCGAATTCGTCTTCCACCACCATGCAGTAGGCTGGCTGATCCATGACATTGATTTTTAAAGGCTTGATGTCGAGCCCGTCCTCCACTTGCAGCAATGAAGATAGAGTGACTAACGCGTCTGCAAAGTGATTCTGGGTCCTTGGCAGATATTCGAACGAAATTTCGTCGAAATTGTCGGTTAACTCCTCTAGGAACTTATGATAGGGGATGAGCTTAGAATCCCTTGTTTTCCATTCTCCCTGCGTTTGGAGAATAATCAGCATGGAGTCTCCATAAACCTGTAACCTTCGCACCTTCATAGTGATGGCTAATTGCAGGCCTAGAATACAGGCTTCATATTCTGATATATTATTGGTGCATGGAAATACCAACTTCGCAGAAACCGGATAATGTAGGCCGTCCGGGGATATCAGTACTGCCCCAGTTCCAGATCCGGCCAAATTAACGGCACCATCAAAATACATGGTCCACTTATCATCAGATAATGCGAGGATTCGATTCTCCACCTCCTCCTCATCAGGGATTACAAGTCCTTGTGAATTTTCTGCCAACATGTCGGCTATGGCCCGCCCCTTGACTGACTTCTGAGATGAACTCCTTATGTCAAATTCTGATAACAGAACTTGCCACTTGGCCAGCTTTCCCAATAAGGCGGGTTTCTCCACCAAGTACTTAATTGGGTCGCATTCTGTTACAAGCTGGATATGGTGATGGAGGGTGTACTGTCTCAACTTGTGGAGTACCCAGATCAGTGCGACGCATGTCCTTTCAACCATCGGGTAATTAGCCTCTGACTACGTAAACTTCTTGCTCAGGTAATAAATTGCTCGTTCTTTCCCGTCCTCCGGTTTCGTCTGGGCGAGTAGAGCTCCTAATGATTCCTGATAGATCGTCAAGTACAGAGTCAAGGGGACTCCTGGGGTTGGTGGTACCAATACCGGAGGTAGGATCAGATACTTCTTGATCTTCTCAAATGCCCGATGGCATTCTGAATCCCAAATGACTTTGGCGCCCTTCTTGAAGAGCTTAAAGAATGGTTTTGCCACATCAGAAAGTTGGGATATAAATCTAGCAATATAGTTTAACCGCCCCAGCAGGCTTCTTACTTCCCTTACTGAGGTTGGGGTATTAATGTCCCGTATAGCTTTAATCTTGGAAGGGTCGACCTCGATGCCATGACTGCTAACCATAAATCCCAAAAGCTTTCCGGATCTCGCCCCGAATATGCACTTGTTGGGATTCAGCCTCAGCTTATATTTTCGTAGGCGTTCGAACAACTTTTTTAGCACCAGAACATGGTCCTCTCCTGGTCTGGACTTGGCAATCATATCATCTACGTACACCTCGATTTCCTTATGCATCATGTCATGGAATAGAGCGACCATGGCTCTTTGGTATGTCGCCCCAGCATTCTTCAACCCGAAAGGCATAACCTTATAATAGAAGGTGCCCCATGGTGTTATGAATGAGGTCTTCGCCTTGTCTTCCTCCTTCATTAAGATCTGATTATAGCCAGAAAATCCATCCATAAAGGAAAACCGTTCGAACCCGGCTGTTCTATCGACCAACACGTCTATGTGCGGCAACGGAAAATCATCCTTTGGGCTGGCTTTATTCAGGTCTCGGTAATCGACGCAGATTCGGACTGTGCCGTCTTTCTTCATTACTGGTACGATGTTAGCGATCCAATCGGCATAGGGGATCGCTTCTATGAATCCCACCTTGAGGAGCTTCATTACTTCCTCCTCAATTTTCTTGGAAAGTTCGGGCCTCGTTCGCCTAAGCCTTTGTTTTTTTGGCAGGATGCTAGGGTCAATGGGTAGTACGTGTTCCACAATGTTAGGGTCGAGGCCGGGCATGTCTGCATACGACCAAGCAAAGACATCTTGGTATTCCCTGAGAAGTTCAGTCATTCGGGTAGCTTCAGAGGGTGACAAGGACTCCCCAATCTTCACTTCTCTGACATTCTGTGAGTCGCCCAAGTTCACGACCACTGCCTCTTCTGCCGTTAAGGGTTTAAACTCTTCGTATCGACTCCAATCTCTCTGAATATTTATGAAATCCTCATCTTCTTCCCTGATGCCACAAGAGTAATCTCCTTGGTGATCCGAGTCACACAACAGCCTATTACGCATGCTTGGAATGATATGCCTGAAATGTCATGAAGATGATTAGTCCCTTTCAGCAAGTAGTTTTCATGCATGATTTTCAAAAACCATTTGAAAAACATAATAAGAGAGCCAATCCTCATATCCTCGGACATCTTTGCTTCTCTTAATTTGCTTGATAAACTAGGAAGCGTGCGGGAATCCAGGCCTCAAATCTTCGAGAATCGAAGATAGGCATCATCATTGGGCTGGTTTGGAATGTTCCCGCACGCCCTTAATAAAACGTGCACACGCATTTTATTTTACTGATAAGGCCGCGTTACAAGGCAACCATTTGGACCAACGGCTCGAGATCCAAAGGTATTTTCTTGGAATTGAAAGAGAGAAACCAAACGAAATGCAACAACTGAATTAAAATTGCGTTAAAGAAATGCTATAAGAAGCAGAAGAAGAGCCTCTTTACTCAGGCGAGATAAAGTCCTCGTCAAGCCTCTCGATGATGACGTTAACGGTGTCTTCTAGAAACGAGTTGGACATATCAAGCTCTGCTGCGCCTTGGATAGCTTCATCTGCTAACATCTTGGGGCGCTCGGAGAAATACTGACCCAGTGAACTTCCAATCGCGTTAATTTTTCCTTTCCAAGCTCTGGAGCCAATGAAAGAATTAACTCTGCCTCCTCGACCTCCACGGGCCCTATAATGGCCTCGGCCTCGGCGTCCATGACAGCTTCTGGAAGTAAGGCCCTTACTGGATTCACCAGTATATCCTAGGCCTGTTCGGTGCTTGTTGGTGTCCAATTGCAGCGGCAAGCGGATCCCTTGACCATTCTTTCCTAGACCGAGTCCAGGGATAAAACCATATGCCAATAGCATTTTTCCAGGTGCTAGAGTATACTTGGAGGGCGCAGGAGCCCTCATTTTGGCTCCTGGAGGTGCATGCGTGACTGCCACCAACTCGAGAGAATGATAGCTAGCCTCTTCTTTGTGCTCCGGCTCCACATATGGAATCGCGCTCTTCTGGTATGCGGTGAAGTCCATTTCCCCATGCACGGTTATCACTTTCCCATCAACCACAAATCGAACCTTCTGGTGCAGGCTCGACGGTACTGCGCCTGCAGTGTGGATCCATGGTCTGCCCAATAGAAATCCGAAAGCACTCGGGAGGTCCATGACTTGAAATCCAATAGAGAACTCTACTGGCCCAATTAGGACATCTAGTTCGATTTCACCAACCACATTCTTCCTCATTCCGTCGAAAGCTCTAATTGTAGCATTAGAGGCACGGATGAGCTCCTCATTCACACCCAGGTTCCTGAGTGTGGCCAATGGACATATGTTGAATGCTGACCCATTATCAATTAGAACGTGGGAGACCTGCTTGCCGTGGCTCCTCGCCGATATGTACAGAGCCTTATTATGGGCCCATCCATCCACAGGAATGTCCTCATCCGAGAAGGATATTTGATCCTTTAATAGGATAGCGCTAACAAAACTCTCTAGCTGTATTTCGTTAATCGTCTCAGGTACGTGTACCTCATTCAGGACCCTCATCAGCGCATTCTTATGCTTTTCTGAGTTTACGAACAGATCCAGTAGTGAGATTTGGGCCGGCATTTTCCGTAATTGCTCTATCACTTCAAATTCGCTCGTTTTGATGATGGTTAACAGTTTTTCGGCATCTTCTTTAGTTACGTCTCTCTTCTCGGTCTCTCTCTCTTTGGGTGCATAACACCTCCCCGACCTCATCACTACATCTATTTCGCCCATCTCGTAGTCCCAATGAACCGCTTTAGGATCGTACTCTTCCACTGGAGGGATCTTTATCACAACCGGCCTGACACCCTCAGCCTCTCCTTCAGGGCCATCATTCGCCTCTTCATTAGAGATGCTGATTGTAAGTGGCTTGACTAAGTAATCATCCTCTTTTTCCCAATTGTCAACCTTGTCTAGGTTAATTACAAAAGCTTCTATAGTCTCAATCATCCCAATGAGGTCATCCAAGTCTTCAGAATTGTACCCGCATCTGGGTTCAGCATGAGCTGTCTTGTCGGGTCTATCAGAGGGTGGCGCATTGGTCCTCCTAGCATCCTTACTCTTCAGCCTTCCGTTGGCGAGTCCCCATTCAACTCCCTCGCCTACCCGCAACAGGTGGGAGAACGAGGCGTAGGTGGTCCCGGCCATATGTTGGAAGAGCTCGTACGGGAGGGTTCTCAGAAAGTACCCGATCAGCTCCTCCCTAGTTAACGGAGGATTTATTTGTGAGGCACGCAACCTCCATCTATGCGCGTAAGTCTGGAATTGCTCATCGCTTCGCTTGACCACTTGAAGGAGGTCAGCTCGGGTGGGGGCTCCTCCAATGCCTGATCCGCACTCGTCCATTCGTTCCTTCAACCTATCAACCACAGTTGCCAATTCCCCCAGTCGCTTCTCTATTGCAGTCAGCATACGACCTTGATTTTCGACCCTTGTGTGCAGCTCCAGTTCAAGTGCATCGCTCATGACCCGCGCTTGACTCATTTCTCTCGATCGCTGGAGCAAATCTAACAACTTTTCGGAGGTGAAGTTCAGCTTTCTCTCGATGTTACTGAAGCGTTCTGCAACGCTTAATCCGCTTAATGAGTCGGTTTCTTTCTCATTTGTCGTAATAGGGATGATTTCATCAATTGTCTCAAAGGAGTCTTTCTCGGAAGTTTCCTTCTTTGGTACCTCCTCTATGTCGTCCATGCCTCTCCACCGGTTGGGCACTATTTCTTCCGCCTTTTCGAAGAAACGTGGTGGGATTGAATATAGAACCCTGTAGTTGTAGCCTCCGCTATTCTGCCCCAGGGTATCCACAATTTCTCCCCTCCTACTAGCTTCACGGACAAATCTCTTGTCTGTATGGCGTGCCTTTGTTAGTCTAAACTCCTCTTCGTCTAACTCCTCTTCGGATATCATACCCACTACCTGGTGGTCCGGGAGTGGGTTTTGTTGTACATTTGGCTCCGTTTTATCGAACTGAAGGATGTGATTGTCAATAAGGGCCTGAACCTTGAACTTCAGGGTGACGCAATTGTCAACATTGTGGCCTTTCTCTCCCATGTGGTAGACACATGATTGGCTCGGATCATAACCCGAAAATCTCGAAGGATTTAATCTCGGTGGCTCCTTGGCGACTAGCCTCCCTTCCAATAGCATTGGGAGCAGCTTGGATAGTGGCCTAGGGAGCGGAGTGAACTGATTGGGAAGCGGCTTCCTTTTTTGAGGTTGAAGCGGCTTCGGTGTCGACCATGACGAGCTTCCTTGTGTCATGGTAGAGTTAGAGAATTGCTTTGGTTGCGTTAGATTAGGCACGAAAGCCACGTCGACGTTGGGCTCTCTTTCCTTCCTAGGTGGATACTGGCGTCTTGTTGCAGTCTCAGGAGCCTTTCTCTCTCTCATAGCCCATTCAAGTCTTTCGGCAACCTTTATGAGATGTACGAAGGTCTGGCACCCAGAAGTGTTCAGTCTGTCGAAGTACTGATACGGTAGTGCCTTCAGAAACAGGTCGACAAGCTCGTCTTCAGGGATTGATGGCTTAACTTGCGTAGCTAAAGCCCGCCACCTTTGAGCATAGTTACGAATGGCTTCATTTTTTCCTTTTACCATCCTCAGCAATTCTTCCCTAGTAAGAGCCGTCGCGGTGTTAAATTTATACTGGTGCAAGAAGTTCTCAGCTAAATCTTCCCAACCATCATAATCTTCTAGATCCAACTCAATGAACCATGCTAGAGCAGCACCTGCCAGACTCTCCTGAAACGTGTTCATCAATAACGGAACATAATCGGAATAATGCGCCATCTTGCGCAAGTAGTACTTCAGATGAGCTCGGGGGCAGCCTGTCCCATTGTACTTTCTGACGAAGTCGGGCTCTTTGTAATCGGGCGGGACTTCCACTTTAGTGAAGGGAGATATCTTGTCGAAACGGGCCAGTTCATATCTCTGGCTACTGAGGCACTCCTCAATCTTTGCGAGCCTCCTTGCACCCTCCTCTGCTTTGCTCACAGGCTTTTCTTTCTTTTCAGTATCGAGATCGATTACCACTGGCGGGGACTCGGGTGACGGCTCGACATCCGGCACCTTTCTTGGAATGTGCGCCTCCCCTGGAGCTTGAGTCACGCTCGAAGGGTGGGATGATGACGGGTGAGTAGTTTGGGCCGAATCAACTGGCGGGGTAGTTTTCGCCTGGGCTTCTATCATCATAGCTTTCATTTCTGCCAGCATCGTAGCCATGGTTGCCATCTGCGTCTCAAGGTTAACTACCCTAGGGCTCAATTCCTCATGTTCCATCCTTGCCCTAAGACGGGTTCTGATACGGCTGCGTGGCACTTCCGTGATCAATGGGTACCTGAAAAAAGAATTTATACAAATGAGTATGATGGATGAAAATGACAAGTCGGTCCATGACAACCCTCTAGACCCAAGAAACAAAGCCAACATGATCAAAAGATTAATTTGAACAAATTTCAATTTCTTCAGCTTTTACGAGAAAATTCATATCAATTCCCACATAATTCGAAAAAGTACCAAACTTTGGGAGTTGATAATTAAGACAATAATGTACAACTTTCATTTTTTGAGATTGGGAAGATTCCTCATGGATTAGTACAGTTTAATACTTCTTTCTAAAAATTTTCTTCAGAAAATTGATTTGTCCGGTTTTTACTTTGAGGATAAATGGGTCATCAAAAATTTGAATTGATGCCCAAAAATTTCCAGTCCACTAATTAACATCCCAATCTACAACTTTCATGTTTTGATTTTTCTCAAAAGAGCATGTTTTCTAGTGATAAATGGAGAAACAAAAGTGAAGTCGAGAAAATTCCAAAATCCAGGCAGTTTTTCTTTCACCTTAAATTCGGTAATAAATGGAAAATACATTGAATTGATTCGAAATTTTTTTGAGTGATGAATTAGGGTCTTGTGAATGTTTTCTGTGAAGACTTTATGGATCAATTAAAACTATAAAGTTCAATAAAAATGATGTAATACCAGAAAGTCATATATGAACAGTAACCTTTATTACAAGAAAAGCTCATAAAGTCATGAAAATGCAATTAAACATGGAACAACAATCCTAAAGATGGCAAATCAAGCTGTTTTTCTTTTCTTTGTAGCGACGCAATCTATAGACGAATGGGCTTCCAACTCTATCCGAAGTCGTGCATTTTCCTTAGCCAAAGTCTTAATTTGTTTTTTCGCCTTTTGCGCCTTCTTCGCATAGGTCTCGATCTCGGCTTGACGAGTGGGCTTCACAATCACCAACGGAAACTTTGGAAGCATGTGAGTTGGTATCAAATGGTGCTTAATATACCGGGCCTTCGCATGATAACATCTTTCCTTTCCCTCGAGCTCTTCCTTGGGTAGTAATAGTGAGCGAGTCTTGGACTTGAGCCAAATTTGGTCAAGATGCTTGATCTCGGTTCTATAATTCTCGCCTGCAATGAATTCAACTTGAAAAGTGTTTGGCCCCAAAGGTGGTGGGATATCCTGTAGTACTCCATATTGCCGTACCACACGGAGAGGATGATACTGTGTCATGCCGGTAATACCCAAAAGAAGTATAGGCTCCCGCTCACCATGGTACAAACGAGCCTTAGAGACTTGAAACCATATAGCTTGCCACAGAAAAACCTTGGGACTCGGATCTTTAAATAAATCAATCCACTCGGAATAAGACGATCTAGCAATATTTTTTTGCAACTCTTGAAATTTTGCAATTGGGTTTTCCTCTTGACTTACCCGTGGAATCGTCATTTTTGAGCCGAACTTAGCATAATGAGAGAAAAACCACATTTGCAAAAGTCCCACCGGAGCATGAAATGTTCTGTCCTTGTTTTGCTTAAAACGAGTCAGAGATATAAAAGTCTCGGCCAGAATAGCATTAGTAAAGTTCATTCCACTGCAAACTTGCCTAGCTATCCAAGCCATGGATGGACTAATAAAATCCTTTTGGAGCGGAAAGATCACAAGTCCGAAGAAAGCTAGAATAAAGATCCTGCTTTGCAAGTGTGAATTGCTCTCATAAAAAAGTTCAATGAGGAATGAGAAAGGGCACATATGACAATTTCCTTTTAAAATTTTCCTCATTTTATTTTCGCTAATTTTCAAAAACTCAGCAAAAATGAAAATTGGATCCATTCCCACACAAGGGCGAATTAAATCAATGCTCAAAGGTTTTCCAATGGCAAGGCTATATTCTTCCAAAGTCGGAGTGAGCTCGTGCTTACCTAAAATGAAAGTAGCGGTATATGGGCACCAGAAATGTGCAAGTGCCTGCATGACCCCAGTCTGTAATTCGATATCCAAAAGTGGCAATACGTGACCCATACGACTAAGGGCATAGGTCTGTGCATCAATGCTCAAGCGCCTCCACATCTGCTTCAACTCGGCCTTTGGAATGTACACGAAACGGATATCGATGTGTCCCATTGTCTATAAATCACGCGCCACAATCCTAAGTGTCATGGACCGACCCAAACAATAACATAAGACAAGATGAAGTTCAGAAGCATACTTTACCGTGGGATAGGAAAATAAACAATCACATGGACATGCACATGACTCGTGGGTTAACCTTATTCTAACTATCCTAAAGGCTCACAAATTGAAGCGAAAGACTTACGGCAAGGCGACAATCTCGCGCACATAATCAAGATTAGCCGCTATCCCGCGACATAACCAAGATTAGCCTGGCCTTTCCACTTCGGCTGCTCGAGTCAAAAATTAAAACCACCGCTTTAGTAATCTTACCAAGCTTGAGGCATAACTTTTAAAACTCATTTTTGAAAAGAAGTTCGGGATTGAATCTGGACTAACTTTTGACGTGATCTCACGGCGAACGCTAGAACCAAATCACAATACCATCTTAAAACTAGTGGCCCAGGTCCGGCCACGGGATGTGTGTGATGTAGTGCTAAAGCGATTAATTATGCACAACAATTAAATGCAAACACCGCTTCAATAATTCAAAAATTAAATCACAAGTTTCACACACCAAACCTGCAAAACAAAGGGTTAGCCAAACACTCCACCCCTTATAACTCCCATTCTGCAAAACCCTTTAACACCTAAAAATTAGAATCCAACCAATTCTCAAACCAAATGGATTTTTGCGAAATTTTTCTGGCCTAAGTCCACTAAGGCTTTTAAAATTTCGAAAAAAAATTCAAGTACTCTAATTAGTGCTTTATTCTTTCGAAAATTCCAAAAAACCAGTCCCCAGCGGAGTCGCCAAGCTGTCGCGACCCGAAAAAAATTAATTTAATTTTTTTTCAATCGGGTGAACGGATTATCAGGTTAATTGACTAACCTAATTCGGACCCTCCCAAGTCCTACCGAATCGTAACTTAAGTTCTTTTCATGCAAAAGATTTTTGATTTGGAGCCGCCACTAATCATTTTTGGTAGGTCGATTAGAAACCTAAATAAATCAGCGGGAGAACTAATTTATTTCTGCGAACCAGAGAAAATGGATTCGGGGACTTGATTACGCTAGATCATTCTAACGCCCTTTCGGTACCATTTTATTTCATGAAAGCTCATTTGGGATGATTGGAAGAAGTTTGGGTCAAACTGACCAGAAGGATAAAACGGTTATTTTTCAAGGATCGGGAGGTGGAAATATCAAAAATAGGATTGGCCAGTCGAAAAAAAAGTTTTTTAGGTGGATACGCGTAAATTAATGACAACACAAATACAAATGCGGTATGTGGATATGGAGACATACGAGTACGACATGACATAATCGAAATTTAAATCAATTCATTTGGGCAAGAAAATTCTCGAAGATTTAATTGTTAGGATTGTTACCTGATTTGACAGATTTGATTGTCGAATTCGGACCTCGTGTCACTTTATGGATCAAGATCGCGGCTCGAACGATGGGGATGAACTCGTGACTTGCGTTGATCGGTAGAGGAATTATGGATGGTAACATCTAGATTTAAACTCCCACCATCTTCAAGACTCTCTTTTGAAAAAAAGGATTCTCTCTCTTTTTTTTGATTTTTTCTTCCTTTCTAAATTTTTTTTTATCTCTCAAAACTCTCTCAAACATCCAAAATTTTCTCTCCCCCTAAAAAATCTCTCTCAAACACTTCAAATTTTTTTTCTCCAAAGAATTCCCCCCCATCCAAACTCTCTTCTTCCTCCTTTTATAACCCATTCATTTATCTTCCATTCTAATTTTTCCACTAACTCTTCTTCTTCAACATCTTCCATTCTCCATCTCTATCTCACATTCTAATTTTTCCAGTAACTCTTCTTTTTCAACATCTTCCATTCTCCATCTCTATCTCACATTCTAATTTCTCCACTAACTCTTCTTCATCTCCATCTTCCCTTCTCCA
Organism: Psidium guajava; assembly: GCA_016432845.1. Taxonomy (NCBI): domain Eukaryota; kingdom Viridiplantae; phylum Streptophyta; class Magnoliopsida; order Myrtales; family Myrtaceae; genus Psidium; species Psidium guajava. The sequence continues at coordinate 28,323,244 of CM028230.1, forward strand.
TATCTATCTCCCATTCTACTAACTCTTCTTCATCTCCATCTTCCCTTCTCTATTCTCATCTATTCTTCTCCATCTTCTCTTCTCCATCTCCTCCTCTCCATCTCCTCTTCTTCATCTCCTCCTCTCCATCTTCCATTCTCTATCTCCTCTTCTCCATCTTTCCTTCTCTATTCTAATTTCTCCACTAACTCTTCTTTTTATTATTTACAAAATAATCCCTCAAATGTTAAGTATTTGCACTCTAGTCCATGAGATTTTAAGTATTTGCAATTCAGTCCACGAAGAAATATTTCTTTAAGTCCAAATCTTCTCAAAATTTTCAACACATCTCCCCTATGCTTATTTCTTGCCGCAAAATTTAATTAAAGCCCTTTTGTAAAATTGAGTCATTCTGGGTATAATTGGGCCAAGATAAAAATTTAAAATATTAGAGAATAATGTCACAACTTCTAAAAGTGAAAAAATGAAAATAAATTGACTCAAATTAAATTTTTTAGGCTCAATTCGAGATTATGCTCGTGAAAAAATACACGACCCCGAATTGGGTTTTTTTTTAAAATTTGTGATGGCCAACATGAAAAGGAATTTAAAATAAAAATATTGACCATTTTTACATATTTTTTTGTGACCTCAAACGCCATTATTTATTAAATATTTTCCTAATTTCTAAAAATATATATATAATTCAAAAAATATGAAAAATTATTTTTTTGTTCAAAAATGGTTGCCTAGGCTTGGCTAGGGCTTCCAAAGTTGATTTTATAATTTTCTCAATTTTTATGGATTTTCTATTAATTTTCGAAAATAAAAAATGCTGAAAAATACCAAAAATATGAAAAATTATTTTTTGGTCAAAATTGATTCCCTAAGCTTGGCTAAGGTCCCCAAAATTGATTTTTCAATTTTACAGATTTTTATAGATTTTGTATTAATTTTAAAAGAGAAAACATGATTAAAAATCAGGTGTCAAGAGACTCCATGTTAAAAATCTTTGCATGATTAAACATTGAACCTAAGTTGCGATTTGGTAGAGCTTGGGAGAGTTCGAACTAGGTTAATTAATTTCACTTAATTAACTTGGTAATCCATTAACCTAAAACTGGATTTTTAGGTCGCGACAGCTTGGCGACTCCACTGGGGACTATTGAATTTTTCCAAAGAAAATTTAAGGAGGACTTAGGCCAGAAAAGTTTTATAAAAAATTTACTTGGTTTGGCAATCTTGTTTGAATTTTAATCCTTAGGTGTTAAATGGTCTTGCAGATAGGGAGTTATAAGGGGAGTAGTCTATGACTAACCCTTTATTTTGCAGGTTTGGTGATAAGGGAATTTGATTTTAATTCTTTGAATTATTGGAGTGTTGATTGATTTGAAATGTTGTGTGTGCCTTAGTATAATTGCACTACACCACGTGACTGAACCTGAGTCGCACTAGTAGTTTTAGGATGGTATCCAAATGGTTCTTTAACCTTGGCGGTAAGGCTTCGCTAAAGGTTATCCCATTTAGATCTCGAAACTTTTTCAAAAAATGGCTCAAGGGTCGTCCTCTTGCACGTGAGGCAACGATGCATAAGTATTGCCCTTGTCGACCGAACTAAGCCGGAGTGATAGACCCGACTAGCCATGCCTATGTACGTGAGGCAGCGACTAGTCATGGCGAACGTGCGCGAGGCTGCGACCTGTCGGTCCGTCTATCACTTCACTTTGCTAGGAGAGTTAGAATTAAACTCACGATTCATGTGCGTGTCTTTGTGATTGGCATATTCGGTTTTGAAAGGTAGTCTCCAAACCCTTCTCAGTCATTTATGTATTTTTTGGAGTCGGTCCATGACGTTGATAGACGAGTCGAGTATATTGAGCTAGTGGTATTCTACGTTGCTGTATTTCGGATGTATCTAGCTGCTTTGTACAAATTTGTCGACGTCCTTTAAGCCATTTTTGGGTCTTTGCTATTAAATGAAAAATGTTTGGAAGATTTTGAACTATCACGTGAAAAAAGTTCAGATTAATCCATCATGTTTTCAATTTTTTTATCGAATTGATAATGAAGGAAAAATAATCTGGATTTTCAGAAAAACCACAGACACCGGTTTGTTCCGTCATTTTCCACTAGAAAAGTGATTATTTTGCAAGAAATCAAAACATGAAAGTGGTTAAATGGACTTTGAACTAATGGCCTGCAAATTTTGGGAGTTTAATTCATGTTTTTGATGGCTCGTTTGGCTCCCAAATGAAAACCGGACAAATCAGTTTTTCTCATCGGAATATTTTTGAAATATGCGTTAAACTGTATTGATCGGTACATTTTTTGGATAAAGTCAAAACACAAAAGTTGTGTATAATTATCTTGGTCATGTGTCTGTAAATTTTGGCATCATTTTGAGTACTTGTTGAATTTTCACGAATTTTTTGTCAAAAGTGGATGAACTGAAATCTTCTGAAATGGAATCTTGTCACCGTATGTACACCATCACCTTTGTCCACAAGTTACACTCAGATGGGAAGGAGTCTAGGCACCTGTCATGGATCGGCCTTCAATAGATTTATTCTCATTTCATTTCTGTTTCTTTTACAGGTAATCATGATACAATGAGGCGCGATATACGCTGATATTTGCCTCGGTCGATTCACTCAACCCGAATCGAAGGCCCTCTGAAGATAATGATGTCGTTGTAGACATTGGACATCCCAACTTTGTATTTTACCATTGGAAGGGGGTATATTAAAAAAAACGCACATACGAGGAAGAGAAGCTTGTAACTCATGTATTTGTAAAAGGATTCGTGAAATTGAAGTGGATTCTTTTTGCTCGACCCTTGTTAAGTCCTGTTGATGTATTCGGTGAACATAATTGACGGAAGGATCATTTTTTCGACCAAACGCGCTGTGCCAGAGTTCTGCAAATTGGAGATGGGCCTGCTCAAGCATTTTCTGATGCTACAACCGATGATGCCGTAAAATATGTTCAAAAATCACCAAGGTTTTAGTAGATGACATTACTGCTGAAGCACCCGGTACTGTTGTTATGGATAATGCAAGAATCAAATTCGGCTAAACATGAAATATGAGATGACGAGAAAACTGAAAGTCAAATGTATGAAAACTCATTTCATTCCATAGATTAACAAGCATTACAGTGGATTACTGGGGTGGAACGGTGAAACCAAACTGGGCTCTGATAACCATTACAAAAGAGCTCAACTGACTCTCCAAACAGTTGATCCTCTGGGTGCACCGGGCATTCTCGGGATCAAGCTCCGCGAGCCTAAAGAAGAGGCGATCGCGCTTCTCCTTAGCCTGGGCCATACTGGCCTCATAATGCTCGACGGCAAACTCCAGGTTCGGAATCTCCGCCCTCTCGAAAGCAATGTCTGCCGTAATGTCATCAAGTCTCTCCTGCAGCCAACCGCATTTACACCTCATCATAATATTGCCCGGCTCCTGTTCGGCGTAAGTTCGGACCAAGGCCAGACGGTCCACCAATTTTCCCCTCTCACGAACCAGCCACGAAAGCTAATCGTTGGCAAACTTGAGGGCCTTCTTGTGATTATCAGCCACAAATGTAACTGTTTCCAGACGCTCGTGCCGGTCTCGGTAACGAGCTTTCACGACAGCAGTCACAAGAACCGTCTCATAAGCGCGGTTATAGGCGGCCAGAAAATTGATGAAGAGGGTCGGGAAGTCCCGACACTCCCTCCCCAGTTGGGTACCCTCAACAGAAGTAGCGTTCACGGTCCTGAATAGACCGAGGATTTCAGCCTCAACGGTAGAATTTTGGGCTATATGAGCGTAACCTCTACCCAGAAGATTGTAAAGTCTCTCCCACTCAGCCAGGACTTCGGCGGAGAAGGTATGGTTAGGAGAATTGGCCATTTTTGAAAAACAGAATATGAAAGAAAGGAGGAGAGAGGTGAGGCAGATGATCGGAATGCGAAGGCGATAATCTGCTTCAATTTAAATACTGATTTCACAGGGGCAAGTCCTTATCGGCCATATTTTCCCATTTGCCATTCTCTGTTGGCTCGAATCCCCGTTAGTCTACAATCTCGAGCCGAACGAATCCGAAATTCCTGCTAAAAAGTTTGAGAGGACTCCACTACTTTAAAAAAAGAAATAAGAGATAGAGGAGCTGAGTGGGAGACAAGGCTATCTGTAGCAGAAAAGAAGAGAAGACTTGTCTTCATTCATAAACAGGGAAAAGGGATCGCCTGTAAAGCCGACGCTTGGGACAGGCGGAGGAGATAATGTCGGGAGCCCTACCACTATGAAAAGATGAGAAAAGACGAGCCAAGCAAGAAACACGCAGGAAAGGTTGAGAAAGACAGAACTCTCGGGAGAAGTAATACAGATGCTAAGCCCACGCTAAATTTTAAAGGAGACGTCCTCTTGATGATCTTCATCCATACTTTGAAAAAAGTTTTAAAGCATACACGGTTCAGAGAGAGTGAAAATACAGAAAGATATAGCAAATCTTGAAGAACCATTTGCCAAATCGAAGATGTCTCAATCCAATACTCTCGAGAGCTATCGTTACTTGCTCAATATGGGAGAGGAAGAGTTCGAAACTATGTTTGGGATTGAGCCCATGGAGACTGGCCCTTCCGCTGATAACGTCCAAGATATCAGTAAAGATGCCGACAACAACGGTAAGGGTCAAAAGAAGCGCTACCGTCGCCATACTAAGGAGCAAGTACAAAGGCTTGAGGATTTCTTCAGAACATGCCCTATGCCAAACAGCAAACAGAAAATGGAACTGAGTCAAGAACTGGGACTTGAACCTTTGCAAATCAAGTTCTGGTTTCAAAATAAGCGAACCCGAATGAAGACTCGTCATGAGCACAACGAAGCCGAGTTTCTAAGAGCTGAAAATGAAAACCTCCGAGCCGAAAACAAGATGTATAAAGAGGCTTTTGACTCTGCCACCTGCCCCAACTGCAATAACCTCCTCTCCTTCGGTGAAATGCATGATCTGAGGATTGAAAATGCGCATTTAAGAAGTGAGTTAGACCAGTTTATAACAGGATCGAGTTCTGTTGGAGCATGGTACAAAATGACCAATGCTACTGGATCATCATCGATACCTTCCGAGAAAGAGGGGACAGATCACCTCCAAGCGGATATTGACGATGATCTTTTCGCCATAATCAACCAGTTTGATATCGGTAAAGCATCGGGGTTGTAATGCACATGCTCGGCCAGTGACCACCAGACCTTTAATATGTTCGATGCCTACCTGACTCTGAATAAAGTTAATTGATCACGGGAGAGCCTGTGGAAGAAGCAGAATCAATCCTGAATGAGTACACATGTTTTATTTCCTTGCATGATGTGTTTTTCTGCTTTTGTAATATATAAAAGCAAGGAGTAATAATCCGACTTCCCCCTATTAAATGCTCGAATCCGCCACCTCACCAACCTCGTGGCAAATTGATGGCGAGTAAAAATCTGCATAAACCTGAAGGGTAACTCCGTATCGTTTCAATTTACCCTCAAATTGCTCCCTATTTTAAATTGGATCCCTGTTATTTTCAGGAATTTGTGAATTGACTCGAGAACACCGCCATACTCGAATGCGAAATCCTCTTGTTGAATGAAACTGGGAGCAAATCAATTTGAGGATATTATCACTGAATGGACGGCTTCAAACAAAGAAAAATACGAGCGAAAGACGGATTTTAAATGGCCTTGAAAAGAACCGGGATGTGGAATTGCCCAATCCAATGCAACAAAGCCACGTCATCTCAAAGATTAATACTTGAAAGAAAACCCTCATAGACGCCTAAGGTCTCATGGACCGGATGGCATGGGGAATGACAGTGGTCCGAGATGTCTCGAGTTCGATCCCCAGAATTGGGGAATGTTGTAAATGTTGTAAATAAATAATATAATTTTTTGTACTTTTGCAGAGAGGAGCAAGAATACTCAATGAACGAGACCAAAGCCTATATTTTGTCACGACCTTGGCCCGAATGAGAAAGACCCAACAGAAGCCGAGAAAAACTCAGCCCAGCGAAGCTGCTAAAAGGGTCACGCAAAGCATTCAGAATAAAGGGTAAAACAGTATCGTTTCCAATTTATCCCTTCCAATACTTGCTAACACGTCTCTTTTCCTTTTTACAGGAAATATTTACTCTAACATTTAACATGTTGAAGGAGACAACCCCAAAGGGGAAAATTACAATCATATGATGAAATCCATTCCGATGAAAATGGGGCAAAGTGATAACAAATCCTGAATTGAAAGGGAGAGTATGTCCTTTTTAACTCATCTGATTTCAAGAATACCCCTTTCTGATTCCGTTATTGCAGGAACATTCTATCGACGGTCATGACAGTTGTTAACATTGAGCAAGCCCATACGCATCAAATCTTCACTTGACTCCTTCACTCATGCATTTCATTATGCAGGGGCAAGGTCAAAGATAAGCTGCTTCTTGACTTAAGGAGTAGATTTTTCATTTGATTAATTCGCCCACTCAACCAGGGGCAATTTACATACTTGTACATATTTTTGCCACATTTGCATGGTGTTCACACAATTTCATGTTTCATGCATAACTATTCTGCATGTCTAATTTGTCAATTTTGGCTGGGAGTATAAACTGTACACAATGCATCGAATATACAGAATGGGGCATGACAAGACGATGAAAGGCAAGCCATTTCCACATACGTCCTGTATTTTAATCCACAGTGAGTTGAGTGAAGAATAAATTCCGCATTTTCCAAGGCAATGGGTTTTCTCGCGAAAGATACGATAGCCGAAGTGAAGGAGGCATTCATTCTCCATCCCAAACACTTCAGGTAACCATTGACAACCCATTTGAGCGGCGGTTTCATTTTGTAACCCCTGTCATGAACCACCCCACATCAGGGGCCAACTAGAGATAGTTCCAACAATATCATCATGAAAAGGGTTAGAAATTTTCTTGCTTGGACTGACATCAATCTTCGAGTGTTTCTTTGCATGATACTCGAACTTTAATTCAAGTGTTTTAGGATGACGAAGAGAATTCGTTTCTCTATCCTACACACTCATCCTTTGCATAGCCCAATTGAGCCTGCAAATTCATTTCTCAAGCCCATATTGATGATCATTGCTCATTTCTGGGCAAAGATAATGCCTCCCCCCACAAGGAGCAGAATTGAAGACTATTGGGCAATAGAGAATTCTCGAATGAGCCCATTTCATATGCTAGACTTTTCATGTAATGTCTAGTATCATCTTTTGAAAATCATCTTGTTGCTAAAATTCAAAACCACAAGATTGTTAAAGAGAAAAAAAAATGTAGCCTAAAGAAAATGGGCCTGCTCCCAAAAGGGAGTCGGGAATAAGAAAAGCAAATGCTACTCCAAAGAACCTCGGGCAGAAAGAGCAAAGTGCCTATCAAAAGTAAGACCAATACCCATACATTTGTGATGAACTTCTGACTTCGAACATATATTTTGAGAATTCCCGAAAAAGAATCCCCAAAGAAGTCAGTTTGCAAAGTGTAAAGGAACTACCACCCCTCAGCCAATGGTGGTATTCATTGAAGACAAATTCAAGAAAGTCAAAGATCGGTGACAAGACTGCAATGATCGCCAACACCAAGCCCTTCTCATATATTTTTCTAAGCCAAAACGAGCCATTCGTTTCTCAGACCCAAATCCCAACCTACGTTACGACCCTTGAAAGTCTCTTCTGATTAGAGCACTTGAATTAACGTAAGAGTTGAATGACTTTAAGCATTGCTCAAAAAAGTTCGAGCAAGATTATTTCTCTCTCATTTTGCAGAGTTCTTGACTTGTAAACCTGGAGCAGATGATGAAGACTTTTTTGTCAATAGCCTTGACTCGAAATGAGTCCCTTTTGATAAGCCTTTGACCCAGCCCACATTAGGGTCCTAATCAAGACCTCCAGATCGGTTTGATCGTATCAATTGCGAGATTACTCAGACCCTTGCTGAATGTGATGATGGTAAGGTCGAGTGATTTCTTTTCAAATCTTGCAATCAGGATAAACAGCCTTTCTCGAGAGTGAGAGAAAGTCCTTTCGGACTGAAGTCCCCATTCAGGTTACATTCGAGGTATTCATGACATGATAACCTCCCTAGACAGAATTAGAAATGCAAACTCGACAAAATAGTCATGCATGATCCACATTATGAGCATACACATATGGTTTTAATCATTGCAAACTCAACTGAATGGTTTTGCATGAACCGGTGAACTCATTGATAAAAATGTTTGCACATGTTACCTATGACATTTGCCTGACAGGTAACATGTTCTCAATATTCGAGTTACCCTCCAAGGTCTCGAAATTCATTCGGTGATTACTGAATAAATAAGCCTAGTTGTCGAGAAATCACTAGGCATTTCTTCTAAATCCTCAGGTAAGTATATCTTCAACTTGAACCTTTCAAGAGAATGAATTCTGACGATTATCAGGGTACTCGAATCCAGGGTGGCACATACGGTTATTCAGTGCTAGAACAAGCAGGCATGACACAGTCAGCTTGTCTATTTCTTGATCATTAACTCAGAAGACACAGGTAAGTTTTCTAAACCCTTTTGACTCATGATTGAGCCGCTCTCATGAGATATTTATCAGTTCACGATTGACAGGTTCTCGTGTTCTTGATCTTTGTCAAATCACAATTGACAGGTTCTTGTGATCTTGACCTATCTCTACCAGCTCATAATTGACCCGCTCTCATGAGATTTTTATCAGTTCACGATTGACAGGTTCTCGTGTTCTTGATCTTTGTCAAATCACAATTGACAGGTTCTTGTGATCTTGACCTATCTCTACCAGCTCATGATTGACATGCTCTCATGAGATTTTTATCAGTTCACGATTGACAGGTTCTCGTGTTCTTGATCTTTGTCAAATCACAATTGACAGGTTCTTGTGATCTTGACCTATATCTACCAGCTCATGATCGACATGCTCTCATGAGATTTTTATCAGTTCACGATTGACAGGTTCTCGTGTTCTTGATCTTTGTCAAATCACAATTGACAGGTTCTTGTGATCTTGACCTACCTCTACCGACTCATGGTGGCCTATGGTGGTCCCAAGAGACACAATGATGCCGCTTGAACCATAGTTCAAGCACATTCTTTCAAATCATATCATGCGCTGTTTCGTATTTGTAGGAAACTACGAGTAACAGACAGGCCACTAAGTGCCTTGAGAATCTCGAAACCACAAGAAGCTTGAAAATCAAGGGAATCATTAGCATTATGAGGTATCTGGTGAACCAGGTATTTTATGTGCGATCCATGTGTAGGTTTCTCTAATCCATTTCTTTGGAGCAGAGAAGTTTTGACACATGTTATTTATAGTTCTGCATATCATGCATCAATTCATCTGCATAAAAAATGGGATTAAAACCCCACAAAAAAAATTCATTCATCATTTCATTTACATAAAAAAAATGGGATTAAAACCCCAAAAAAGAAATTCATTCATCATTTCATTTACATAAAATGGGATTAAAACTCTCACAAAAAAAATCATCATCATTCCTCATTTGCATCGACAAAATTTAGGTTCAATTTGGTCTTTGAGCGAAACCTCTGCGAGCTTCCACTCAAAGAGGGGCAGCTGTTGACACCTAAATTTTGATTTTTTTTATTTTTTATTTTGCATAAAAATGAGAATTGATTCTCGCCAAAAAAAAATTTTCATGCATTCCATGTTTAATTTTTCTGCATTGCATTAAGGCTAACGGCAGTGGATTTGAGTTGAAATTTGATAGGTGATTGGACTAGACATGGGAAAAATGTGCCGAATATTTTGTGAAAATTTCTTCAGGGAGCGAATTGCGGATACTCAAAATCTCAAGGACCCAATTGCAAATGCTCAAAGTCTCAGGGACCCAATTGAAAATACTTAAAATCTCAAGGACTCAATTGCAAATATTCAAGATTTCAAGGGCTAGAATGCAAATATCTAAAAATTGAGGGATCATTTTGTAAATAAATAAAAGAGAAGTTAGTGGAGAAATTAGAAAAAGAAAAGATGTCTTCCACTAAATAAAAAATGGATGGTCCTCCACCACAAAAAAAAAAGATGTTTTCCATTAAGAGAAAAAGAAAGAAAAAGAAAGAAAAAAGAAAAAAAGAGAAGTTAGTGGAAAAATTAGAAAAGAAAAAGATGTCTTCCACTAAATAAAAAATGGATGGTCCTCCATAAAAAAAAGATGTCTTCCATTAAGTGGAAAATAAAGATAAAAAAAAAGTTAGTGGAAAAACAAGAGTGGAAAATAAAGATAAAAAAAGGTTAGTGGAAAAATAAGAGTGGGAAATAAAGATAAAAAAATTTAGTGGAAAAACAAGATGTAAAAAAAAGAGTTAGTGGAAAAACAAGAGTGGGAAATAAAAATAAAAAAAAGAGTTAGTGGAAAAATAAAAATGAAATATGAGATATATAAAAATAAAAAAAAAGATAGAGGAACACACTATAAAAGGGGGAGGAAGGAAAGATGTTGGGGGGATTCATTCTTGAAGAGAATTTTGCAAGACATAAGAGAAAAGAGAGCCAAGAGGGGGGAGGAAGAGAGAAAAAAATATGGAAAGATTGAGATTTTGAGAGAAAAAATAAGAGTGATCTTGAGAGAAAAAAATAAGAGTGATCTTGAGAAAGAAAAAAAAATCGAAGAGCGACCGCGGAGAGCAAGGGAGGAGGAGGCTGGAATATTTCTCCCTTCGTCGCGCCACCGTCCCGGGTTCATCATCAACGCAACTCACCACGTCATGAGAGGTGCAAGTCCACAAGTTTTTTATTTTTATTTTCGGATCAGCATACCCAGTGGTCTTGCAACCGCATTTTTCATACCTAGATGACAAGATCTTGAAAGCTTATCTTCTGGAATTTTGTATACGACTTTGAGATCTTCGATTTGATATATTATGGTATGAAAATGGACGTCGTTTGCTATGTCAAAAAGGTCCCGAAATTGAGAGCAGAATCTGGAAATATGGTGATCAGAACCTGAGAAGGAAATTTTCTGATCTGACCTTTCACGCTAAATGATTTTCCATGGGTTATTTTAGACTTCGTTTCATAAAGACCTCTTCATGACATTTGTTCATAACATCCTGATGCATAACATATAAAAAATAAAAAAAATATTCATGCACGTTTCATATTTTTAATGCATTTAATGAAATCATGCAATTCTGTTGGTGTCCTTGAGTCTGAGTGTTTTTTCTGTGAGTGGTCATATTAATTCATAGTTATCTCATGTTTAGATTCTTCTTTTGAAACTTCACAAAAAATGAAAGTTATTCATTGGGGTTTTGTTTAGTAGACTGGAAAGTTTGGTGCATTAATTTTGAGATTTGAGTGTCCATTTGAGCTTAATCTTGAAGTATGTCTGTTCTGTGAAATTTGTTTATTTGCTGCTGAGCTCTCATGAAAGACCATTTTCTACATGAAAATGAGTGTCTTTTCAATAAGAATACAAAACATGAAAGTTGTCAATGACACATTTTCCCATCCACATAAAAAATCTCAGAAATTTTGCATACATTTCATTATTTCTTTTGTATTTTATGGTTACTGCTTTCTCCATAAGCATGTTCATGGACAGTATGATTTAATTCGTATTTTTTGTTAATGCATTGGAAAATGTAAAAAAAATGTTCTCAATGAAGTTTAATCAGCACGTGTTAAACTTTCTTTGAGCGTTTGAATTGTCTTAACTCATTGGTGATTGTGCATGTCCGATTGGATAGTTCATTATTTTCATTTGGTTTTCGACCCGATGCTCTGAAGACTGGAGGATGACCGATGTCCATTCCGGTCCGTTTTGTTGCATTCCCGACCCATGAGGCTTGGTGACGGGTGTTTGACCGATGTCCATTCCGGTCCATTTTTGTTGTATTCCCGATCATGTCTCGGGTTTTATTTAATTGGTCTGTAATTATTCACCCGACGAGTTGCGGGTTTTATTTTCACTATCCTTAGGGTAGTTTTACTTTACCTGCTCTCTCTTCACATCTTTGTTTGTTTTGGGTGATTTTGCATTCTTTTATAATACATCCAAAATCTAAAAAATAAAATAAAAAAAATACCATAAAAAAGTCATTCATTCTGCACAACATGTAATATTAAACGTCATGCATATATTGTCATGTTATATCTGCTACGTCATGCATATAGCATAGTCCTTGCCACGTCATTACATTTCACATGTCATATAGTTAGATTGTATTTGCATCACATTTGACAAAAGAAAACCCAAAAAAAATTTGCACATTTGAACTTCAATTCAAAATTCATCAAAATTGCCAAATCAAACATTTTTTTATGAAATTGGTACCGAAAGGGCATTAATTCAAAAAATTAATGTAACCAAGTCCCGAACTTAAAATCTCTGGTTCGCAGAAGTAATTTAGTTCTCCCACTGAATTACTTAGGTTTCTAATCAACCTACCAAGAAATGATTAGTGGCGACTCCATGTTAAAAATCTTTGCATGATTAAACATTGAACCTAAGTTGCGATTTGGTAGAGCTTGGGAGAGTTCGAACTAGGTTAATTAATTTCACTTAATTAACTTGGTAATCCATTAACCTAAAACTGGATTTTTAGGTCGCGACAGCTAGTGGTAGATGAGGGGTTTGTAGACCTCACCCAATTTGGGTGGGGGACTGCAGACCCAAGCCGCTTGCCATTGACGATGGGGCAGAAAGGGCTATGCAAGCCCTTGCCACTTGCAACCTTTTTTCTTTTAGTTTTTACTTTATTTTGTTAGTTTTTAAATTGAATTTTTTAGTTTATTTTAAATAAAAATTTGAATTTTTGATTTTTTTCCAAATGATAGATTTATTTATTTATTTTTGTAAACTAATGAAGTTAGTATTTTTATTTTTAATATATATTTTTAAATTTTGCCTTTTTTAATTGCTGACTGGACCTCACCGGAACCACATCAGCCTGAAATATTAGTAAAATAACGACACATCATATTTTCGGCGAACCAAATTTGACTTGGTACTAAAATGACCATTTTTTCAAAATATTGACAATAAATTGATCCGATTGAAACTTTTTGGCACCAAAATGATCTACATACACAACTTTTGACACTAAAAATGTCCATCTCCTTTTTTTTTGTCCTTTATCTTCTTTTTTCTTCTAGGTTAAAAGATACACATCTTATATTGGCGATGTAAAAAGGTAGTAGCCCTCGTAGGAGAAAAAAAAAGGAAGCACAAAGTAGCAAATAGAGAAAAAAAAGAAAAAGAGAGGCCGTGATGGCTTTACGAGTATTCTCAATATCTTTGTATCCTAATATTGTGAGAAGATTATGAATTGTATTCCTACTTTTCTCGAATACTAATGGATTAATAGAGTGCCTCTGCGCCGAGACGTAATTTAAATTTGGGCGAACTTCTATAACAATTTCTCTAGTGTGTTTTTCTGATTCTATTCTTTTATTATCATATTCTGCTAATTCCTAACATATACGATGTTGGACATCTGCGCATGCTTATATAAAAGTGAATTAGATATATTATCTTTCAATTAGGCCAATGAATTGGTCCAATTATTTAGTTGATAAGATTCCGTCTGACGGGTTTAGTAACGTTACTTGCGGGCTTGTAGTACCACTACAAATTAACAAATGCCTCCTCTTATTATAAATTTCTCAAGTTAGGAAATAATTTTGCTAGTACATCTTAGAATTAATCTTCGACACCTATTTTTTCAAGCGTGCAAATACTTCTCTAACATCACGAATCATGCAGCATGCAAGCCAAAATTTTAATGGACGATCCAAAAATTAATTTCCTTTCACATGATGACATGGAGAACCGAATAAACACCGTGCACCGTTGCTATGGCATTTCCTAAACCAATCAATATGTCCCAAAGAATATCAATAGTATTATCGTTGTAACTAAGAGTATATCAATATGCTCTAACTTATACTCTGTTTTTTTTTTATATGAGTCATACGTGTGACCATATTAAAGCCGAATCGGTGATAACTTCATGGTTGATTTTCTATTGCGTTATGATTATCCAAATAAAAAAAAATTTTGAAAAGAAATCCAGGAAGACCTTCGTTAATTTATAATATGTACTAGGCCGCGTATATCACGGATTTCCATGCTTATTATTAATATCATCTTAAGGTGGTAAAACAACCAAAGTTGATTACCCATCTCTTACGTACACTTGAGCTCCTCTAATATTCAAAAGATCAAAACTCTTAAATAGAAATCCCTAGAATTTATTAGGCGCACTAAATTTTTTTAAAATATGAATTTGACTATAAGTTATTTTCCAATTAATTTGGTGTTCCACCTAATTGTAGGCAAATTATAATCATGCTGCTTGAATGAAGTGAGCATTAGAGGTGTTAATAATCACGAATAAGAGTCAAATATATATATATAAGATTAAAGGGCTAAAGCTCAATGGAATCATGTATACACTAACTATACAGCATGATACTAGCTTTTCAAATGGCTGATGTGCCAATAAGTATGTAGCCCTACCGATAAAATAGAGATTGGGGGGTCGGGATGCTAAATGTCTCATGGGAGTACTACTCTGGGTTTTTTTGGTCAAACGAAAATTGGATTGGGAAGAATGTGCTATGAGGCTACCAATTTAGGTTTTTCAATACTAATTGTCCTTTTTATCTAAGAGAAATTCGCCTAACGCAACCCCCCCTCCTTTTTTTTTCCCTTTTGTTTATTTGTGCTTGCTATTTAGTTGTAGCTTATACTACATTTCTCTATACTTTTTTTTTACAATCTAAAAGCTAGGTTATATTCAAATTCAAGTTGAATTGTACGTTTAACAAGCGACACCATGAACATTAAAAGTCAAAAATCACTCTCTAGCTCATACGCCAAGGCCAAAAGTTCTAGCTATTCGAAAGATTCTTGTTACGAGCTCTTTGTTGTCTCTAAACAAAGGGGTGTGGACATACTATATAAATCCTCCTAATCTTTGAAGCCAATCATTTATACTACTTTAAATTTTAAATTAAAGCAGCAATTCACTTTATTTATTCAATATAAAGAAATTGAGCTTTTGATACTGGGTCGCGAGGCGAGGAGGGTCCATCAAAGTTATGACTCGCCGTTTGCTGCCTCCCATTTCGCCAGCTCGGCGAATCGACCATAATCGCCAAGAAATCGAGAGGACGCCTTCAGACAGAGAGAGAGAGAGAGAGAGAGAGAGAGAGAGAGAGAGAGAGAGAGAGAGAGAGAGAGAGGATCTCAAATTAAGGGTGACCTTTTGGCTCCTCAGAATATTCGAAAATTGCTTTGGCGAATAATTTGAAACAAATTTCAAAGTAAAAAGGATTATTCCTCAATATTGAAGAATTTGTTTTCGTCAAAGTAAAATTTCATTGATATCCGCAAAAAAATCATAGCAAAACATTGTAGTCCAACTGCTATAACTTCAAAACAAAACAAACTCCATAGAACATGATGAATTATTAGAACAAAGACAGAGATCACATGCTTAAAAAGCAAATCTATGATTTCTTCAAATCAAAATCAGCGGTTGATCACCAAATCCATTATCAATAATGAGCACACACCGAGATCTTTACGTGTTGATATAGCTTTCCTTTCGATGGTGTCCACCTAAGTTCACCAGCCATCTTATGTTGCGTGGACGACACTTACGTGTATATTTCTTAACAAAATTTTAATAACTTTTTGAATTTTCTTATATTTGTTTTCTTTTTATTTTTCTCATTTCTTTTTGATCTCAAAGGTTACCGGTTGCAAGCGCATGAGGGCTCTTGCCTAGATTTGGTAAGGGCGTGTGTGAGGGCTGCCACTAGGGGTGACTGAAAGGAACTGACCAAACCAGTCAGTTTGGTTCGGCTCTTAAGAACGTCGGTTCGGTTCTTAAGAATGTCGGTTCAATTCCCGGTTCCGTGAAATTGAAACCGGTGATTTTCAGTCCGATTTCTGGTTCTAGAGATGGGACCGCCCACTCGGACCAAACTGATTATATTCTTACCATTTTTAATTCTATGCGTTAAAAATCTTTGAAGAAAACAGTTAAACTCTCATGATCGTAAAATGAATGTGACTTGGTTCAAGGCTTTATTCAATATTGTTCAGAACCAATTGCACTTGATCTTAGCGAAAAGACCAAGAATGAGATGCCTAATTCCATCCCATCCATCGCTTCTAGCCTTCTAGAATAGGCAACCTACTTGGTCGCCTCTTCTAGCAACCAATTTGGAACTGCAAGGATCTTTACTGCTGTCCAGACTCAATTCCTCTGTCTCTCTTGCAACTGATACGGGACTGCGAAGCTCTCTTGTTGTCCATGCTCACTCCCACTCTCTATCTTGCTCCCCCTCTCCTGCAAAGTTCTCAAGCCAAGCCATGCGCGCCCAAAGCATCCTTGCCGCTCCGAGAGCCCCACATCGAACAAGCATGCCGAGAACGTAAGACGGATCACGAATAAAAGCTAAGTCATGCACTTGCCCAAAGCATACATTTCTCTGCCCTTTGGCTAAGACCATGTATTGTAATTGTTGAGCGCGATCGATGCTCACAGAATTTTTGCCCTATTTCCGAAGCAATATGTTTTTTTACTTGTGTGAATGTGCCTCACGTACATGTTATTGGTTCCATTGAGCCGCTAGGGAATTGGACCGTATTGATTGGCTAGTCCAGTTCGGTCCTTCGTTCTAGAAATTTAGAACCGATCCTACTAATCTGGTTCTCGATTATTAGGTGGGACTAGACTAGATTGGGAACCGATCACCCCTACCTACCACCCTCGCTAGTGGTCAAGAGTGGCTTACTAGCCCTCGCTAATAGCTAATGAGGGCTTGCTAACCCTCAACTAGTGGCTAACGATGGTCGTTGGTGATCCTCAATGGCCAAAATGAAAGGAAAAAAAGAACAAAAATAAATAAAAAATTAGCTTTTTAAAACTTTAAAATATGTCCGTGTCAGCATCAACCATGCCACGTAGGATAACTGTGGTCCACATCATTGATTTTCAACCAAAATTAGCCGTATGGACTGAATTGACACAAATACAAAAGGTTTAGGACTAAATTGGTCTAATTGAAAGGTTTATGATTAAATCAGCACAAATGCAATAGGTTTAGAATTTTTTGGTACTTTTTCCAATTATTTGCTTCTAAGGTTTTCGATCAAACTTTGCTAATTTCTATTGAGTTTATAAGCTGAATTGTGACGCACAATGATGTGGGAGCATCGGGCATTGTCAATCGATTCGAGATGAAGATGTCGATTATGTGGAAAAGTTAATGATTTGGTGGATAAGTTGTCGATTTCATGATAGTTAGTTGACTATCTAGTTGGTTTACAAGTTCATTGTCAACTTTGAGACTACTAATCGACTACCTAACAATCGGAGAGTGTATTGGACAATTTCCTTTGCTGTTTGTTGATATTTCAAGGTGATGTTGTTCTCATGGATGTGATGTTACTCTCATGGATGTTTGCCATTTGCTTCTTGGAAGACCTTGACAATTTGATATGAAAGCCATCCATGACTCATGATATTCAACCAAGGGAGGGAAATAGGAGTAAGAAAAACCTTTTCTTGAGTGAAACTCGAATTGGTAAAACCATTCACAAACAAAATGTTGCTTTCCCTTGCTTGTGTTTAAAAGCAAAACAAGTGAGAACGAATTTCCTATGCCCTGAAATGTATTCTTTAATGAAAAGGTTTGAAGATGTGTTTTCAGCATTGAGGAATGTCATAGGGTTAGAGAAAATATATTATCTAAATGGAAAATTGTTACGAGAAATTTATTAGAATCAAGTTCCTATGACAAAGATAATTGTGGCAAATTGGTTACTTTTGATCCCGGAGATGAAGTAATGATAAGATTTGAGGATAAATGTTCAACAACCTGGGAGATTAATGTGGGAGCATCGAGCCTTGTTGATTGATTTAAGTGGAGGATATCAATTATGTGGAAATGTTATCGATTCGGTGGACAAGTTGTTGATTTTATCATGGCTGTCAATTGACTACCTAGTTGTTGATTTACAAGTTCATTATTGATTATGAGGCAACCAATTGACTACCTAGCAATTGGAGACTGCTCTGGACGAATTTCTTTGCTTTTTGTCAATTTTTAAAGATGTCTATAGGGCTGCCTAGACTAATGAACGAATTTACAGCCTAAATTTATTTACTTTGCATCTAATCAAATATCTTTAGTCCTAGTTCTATGAGTCTTAAGAGTGTTACAGGTTTCGAGAATCAAAATTCAAGTCTCTTGGCGCTTACTAATTCTTAGATTTTTATTGTGCTTTCTAGTTCCTATGTCATTAATGTTGGGTAGCTCCCATATATTTAATGTTTGTCTATTTCCTATGAAATAGTCCCTCTATAAAAGGAGGTGAAATCTCAAATGTAAGGCAATCAATTTTGAATTTTGAAATTATATGAGATTTGTCTAGGTATGAGCAAACATCATTCCTTAGTTTATTTATCCTTGGAAGGTGGATTCTTGCATGATGGTGAGCCAAGAAGCATCATATCCTCGGTTGGTAGTGTTGTAGGCTTTGGTGATGAGCTTCTCCTATTCCGAAGTCCTGTATCCTTAGCGGTGGTTTGTCCTGTAAGTTTTGGTGGTGAACTTTGTCAATCCCGAACTTGATCATCGGTTGTTAGTGCGTCCTGTATGCCTTGGTTCTAATTATAATACATCATGCATTAGCATTCATCCATTAACATCCATCTCCATACACTATGATCTATCTATACTTCAATTGACATCACTCAATCGTTCGCTCATCGTGCGCACGCATCACCCAATTGATCTAAACCATGGATAAATCAAACTCAAAGGGCTTCTTGGGTTATTTAACTCTACTCATCGCCAAACCGCACAACTTAAGAAGAGTGATTGCCGGTTCGAGTCTCGCGGGAAGAAGCCTCCCGCTTCAGTAATCCGGTCGGCCGACTGTCGGGAGAAGAGGAGAACTGTCCCGATCCAATGAGATTGACCGTGTGTTCCTAAATCGGTCTAAATATACTCGTCCGTCGTAGCTATAAAAGGTAGTATCGTATATCCCGGTTACTCTAACGTGCACCAATGACGGACGCGGCCATTTCAAATGATCCGTTTGGAACAATGAATAGATTCCCGTGCCCATTATATTAACACTTTGATTGGTAAGCATGAACGACTTATGGAATCTCTCTTCTCCAATCTCACTCATTTGACTAAAGCTGCGCATTACCCGACCATCTTCCCTAGGATATCCTCTACCAAACAGTGGAATGTTACTTTCAGACCGAACTGGCCAAGTAACATGCCGAGTGTTTCGTACCATGTTACTGGCCACATTGATCGTACGATTAATGTTCAAATCATGTTAATATAATACTTGAGTTGAGCTACCACATGACCCGGCCACACCACGAGAGAGGTCAACTCTCTAATTTTAGACGAAATGAGCTCATCGTGGCCGCGTAATGGTTCATTGTTTATCAACTTATTTGGTGAGCCTTTTGTCTCACACTAGATGGGAAGCTGGCAAAGACATATCATGCGAAATTATTCATGCTCTCATGTGTGCCTTTGGCGGGTTTTCTTGAATATCGATCCGGTGGTGTAAATCCATCAAGCCCCTTAAAATAAACCAAAGTCAAAGGCTCAAACATGCTCTCATGTGTGCCTTTCACGAGTTTTCTTGAATGTCGATCCGGTGGTGTAAATCCATCAAGCCCCTTAAAATAAACCAAAGCCAAAGGCTGAAAACCGTGTTCCAGTAAAGAACACGAATTGTACGGCAAGTCGGCTCATAAGAAAATGCATATTGGAAATAACTAAAGTACGCCAATCTGTCATGGTATTGACAGTCCGTAAATCAATGCTCAAAGCAGTTGGTGTTAAGTATATATAAAAACAAAGCGTTTTGTTCGGGAAACATCCACAATCGAGACATTAAGATCAAGTGATAACAATCATCGTTCTTCTCGGCACAGAGCAATGGCTTGTCCGAAGCTCTTCTTGTCTTGTTTGTTGCTTCAGTTGGTGTTCTTGTTTCTAGTCCCTGAGGTCGCTCATGGTCAGGGTGTCAAAGTAGGGTTTTACCAGAAGTCATGCCCAAATGCAGAGGCGATCGTGAAAGAGGTTATTGATCAAGTCATGTCCGTCGCTCCGAGTCTTTCTGGTCCTCTCTTGAGGATGCATTTTCACGATTGTTTCGTTAGGGTAAGTGAGATAGCGAACTCGCATACTTTCTCTTCCTACCATGCGTGTGAAGTTCACCATTTGCGAATTAGGCGGCTATTTTCATTTTACGAATGTTCGGATTCTAAGATGAAAAGTTATTGGCGAAAAAAGAGGGTGAGGAGTTAGATCTTGGGCTTCCATCAGAAGGGATAACAATATGATAAAATGGGAAATGCTAATTAGAACAAGTTATATACTAGTAAATGGTATTTGGCTCCTCAACATAGTTCTCTAGATTCGTCCTTGGTTAAGAACTATTGTCTTCACGAACTCACAGTTGAATCATGTTATGTTCTGGGCTTTTCCACAGGGCTGTGAAGGTTCAGTACTATTGAACTCTCCGACCAATCAAGCCGAGAAGGATGTGCTGCCAAATCTTAGCCTTCGAGGTTTCCAAACGATTGATAGAGTCAAAACGGCGTTGGAGAAGGCATGCCCGGGCATTGTCTCATGTGCTGACATTTTGGCCCTTGTCGCTAGAGACGTCGTCATCGCGGTGCGCATATACATACATCACCTCGTTCAATTTCTTCTTTGCACTTGAGTTTTTGTTGCATAAGTACGACGTTAATAGAATTCTCGATATTCACAAACAATCTGTGTCATCTTCATTAGAAAGCAAATTCTAGCCGATACTGATATTATTTTTACAGCGTTCTCGATAAAACTCAACGATTTTTTCTTTTTAATAAGGAAAACATTTTTATATAGAAATTGTTTTTGTTTTGTTTTGTTTTGTTTTTGTTTTGTCACTTTAGACCGGAGGACTTTCCTATAATGTGGAAACCGGACGAAGAGATGGGAACGTTTCCAATTTGGACGAGGCAGGCCGAAATTTGATACCACCTACGGCCAACATTACAACTCTGAAAGCAGGTTTTGCAAAGAGAAGTCTCAGTGTGAAGGACCTTGTCGTCCTATCAGGTGAAACCTAATCTCCAATTATTGCTTCATATGATGCTTTGTCAATTATTTTGTGGAAATTGACTTAAATTTATGAGGAAGAAACAGTAACTTGAGCCCGAGATTTATAAACACAGTCAGCACTACAAGGAGAAAACGTAATTTGCATAGTTAGATCACGTTAATTTTGATTTCCTACTGACCAGGTGGGCACACCATTGGCACTTCACACTGCGCTGCCTTCACCGACCGCCTCTACAACTTCACTGGAAAGGGCGACGCCGATCCCACACTCGACTCCAACTACGTAGCGAGACTGAAGCTCAAGTGCAAGCAGAACGACCAAACCACCCTAGTTGAGATGGACCCGGGAAGCGTAAGGACGTTCGACGTCAAGTACTTCGAACTCATCCTGAAGAGAAGAGGCCTCCTCACTTCGGATTCCGCACTTCTCGATGACAGCGAAACTAAGGCATACCTTGAGTTGCAGGTCAAGACCGGTGGATCAACCTTCTTCAAGGATTTTGGAGTGTCAATGGTGAAAATGGGTCGGATCGGCGTGCTCACCGGAACGGCTGGTGAAGTCCGGAAAGTGTGTTCAAAGATTAATTAATTGGGGATCGACAAGGAAGACAACGGATTGAGCATGAAATGATTATACATAATTGATTATTGTTGTTTACTTTGTTTGTTAGTATATCATTTGTTCTCTGTCTTCTGTTCGTTGTATGTTGGGTTTCTCTCAGAGTTTGGACACAGCAAGTGTATGTTGACTTGGTCTTATTGCATTTGAGGCTTAATAAAAGGAAATAAAAGTCTTGGTAGATTCTTGATTTTCAATGTATAACAAGATATAATCTATTTACAAACTTGTGTTCAATCAGAAATATTAATGTATTCTCTAATTCTAGGTCATCGAAAGGATCTCGAAGAACCATCCTGAGTTTGAGCTTGTAAAGGAAACCTAATGCGAATAGGTTTCTAATTTTTGTAAATTACAAATGTTGAAGTCAATTTAATTTTGTGGGTATAAATTGTGAATTTCATTGTGAGATTGAGTGATTATTTAGTGAGAATTTGTGAACTAAACACTGTTTGATTTATTAAATATAAGAGGCTTGGGAACAGTGAGAGTGTTTAGTAAATTAAGCGTCATTGTGATCTCTATTATGTCGCTTGATCTCTAGTGGAAAATCATGTTGCTCTTCTCGTAGAATAGATCCTGATATGACTATCAGTATTACCTATAGGGGGATGAATATGTGGTTCTAATGAACTTGATAAATTAATGTGAAATTTAAACTTTCAAGCTCAAAATGCAATTAGAGTTTGAACATAAATAGTGATATAATCAATTTATGCGTGTGCAATAAACTATTAGATGCAATATGTAAGAGTTAAGAGATCGAACACTTTGAACATAAAGTTTATAGTGATTTGACTTATTGTATGCCTACATTCGCTTTCCACACTTACAACCTACTCGTTGGATTCTACTGATCAATCGATGAGAGATTACACAATGGATTGATGGTACTCGAGTTGGTGGATCAAACTATTTCACTTACACACTCAATGTCTCTCAAGGATTACAATTTAAATGTGCATAGAAGACAAATAAAGCCCTCTTGAACTTTGGAATTATTAATTCTGATCTCTCTTGCTTTCTTTAGCACCATGGCCTCCTTTTATACTACACTTTCAATTTAGTCATTGGATAGTTTTCAGAGGATCACTCTCCAATCAATCTGTTGGGAGAGATTGTACAAAGAAGATTGAGTGGCCATTGAAAGATAAAATCAAAATCTCCATCAGTTTGGTTTTCCATACAAACAAATCTTGATTTTCCAAAAGTAAAGTTTTCTTTTAATTATGGAAGCTTGTCTTCAGAATGATTACTAATCAATCAAGATGTCTCACATAAAGATTTGCATTGCAAAACTATCTCTGAGATTGAGCATCAATCATCGCTTACTATAATGGGAAATCCAAACTAGATTACTAGCTGTTAAGATATATATACGATTCACTTTGCGTCTGTGTAGTCTTTGTGAAACAAATGATATTGCATGAGTCTGAAGACTTAGTAGGTTGTGTCTTAATCTGAATATTAGTCTAAGTCTATTGCTTAGTAGACTTCGTCTGAGTCTGAACATTGTGTCTGAAGTTCTTCTTCGAGATTGAATCATACTCATCTCAGGATCTAAGTCTAATGTGCAATTAAGATACCTAATCCTTTAACCATATTCTACTAAGAACTTTAGAGTCTGAATATACTTAGGATAACCTTCTTTTTAAGTAAGTATCACATGAAGAAAAATACTTTTCACGTATTTATTTGGTTCAAGAAAAAAAATTATAGATTGTTTTGTTAGTTTCAAAATCAGCTAGGGGATTTTTCTCGACAATTTCCCTTTTTTTTTTCTTGTTGATGACAAAACTATCTATGCAGATAAGGATGATAAATTGGATTGACAAGGGAGGAATGAATTAACATATTTTCTTTGATGTGAATGGTTCAGCACGAAATAGCAAAATGAAATATGAACATAAATAATTGGCAGGATGTTCAATGTGCAAAGTGAACTCTGTCAGATTGCTATCTGTCCTTCAGAAAGATAATCTGCAAATAATTTCTGCCCACTTTTGTCAGCATCACGCTTTTGTCAGCATCACAAAATAATATATAATTGAGAAGCAAATCAAATTCAGATTCACATTAAAACCAACAGAAGTTCAATAACAAAAGTCACTCAACATTAAATTTTAAAACAATGCCAAAATGAACAAAATAAATGAGCTAAAGTGATTTTTATTTTGGTGGAGATTGTGGTGGTGTAGAAGTAGATGGTGCAGAGGGTGCAGGCCCAGATGGAATCATTGACAAAACTATAGAATGAGAGTTGATTCATCTTCTGATCGATGGCTTTGGAGAAGTTTTCAATCTTCCTTCCGATAGCATCAACTAGTCATGGCAATGGGCTGATTTCAGGCTGAAACTATCTTGCGTCAAAACCAGAATCGGCTCGTTGACTAGGCCAGTTGTTCCAAATCGGAACCGGCCAGTGCTATCTAGGCTTGGTTTCGGTTTCTTTCAACCATGAACTGAGCTTGGAATAGCCGGTTCGGGCTGGTGCCAAACCGTGAATTAAAAAAAGAAAGCGTTGTAAATCTTTCACTCTCTTCCTTTTTCAGCTGTAGACTACCCCCTTCCCCTCTCTCTTGCTTTTTCTCCTCTCTCTCTCTCTCTCTCTCTCTTCTATCTTCTCTCTTCTCTCCCTTCTTCCTTGACCCCCCCTAGGCCCTTGCTGCATTTTCTTCTTCCTCTTCTTCATTTGACCGATGCCACCACCACTTCCTCCGACCGCTACCATCCCTCAGCCGAGTCCTTTGCCTGTGGCCGCCCTCCTTTTCTCTTTCTCTCTCTCCTCCTCCTTCTTCCTCAATACCCTTGCAACATTTTCTTCTTCCTCTTTTTCATTCGACCGATGCCAATGCCACTTCCTCCATCCACCACCATCCCTTAGCCAAGCCCTCCACTCGTCACCACCTCACCCCCAGCCCCTGCAACTCACCGTCATGCCTCACCAGGACATCATTCACTATGTGTGTTGTGCCATCGCCGCGAGCTCGTGCCAGACCCACCCATAGCTAATAAAACAAAAAACAAAACCAGCTCTGAATTGGAACCAGCTCAGAACCGTTGGTTCCAAACTGGAACCGGAATCGTCACTTAAGGTTTCGGTTCCGATACCACCAAATCTTGAACTAGAACCATGGCCATGACTAGCATCAACTTCAATAACTGCAATTTCTATGATTCATCAGCCTAACATTCATCAAGTCCTTTAACTTCTAAGTCGGGGTCTGTTGGTTCACTGTTTATCAACTTATGTGGCACAGTATTTTGTCTCATTTGTGCCTCTCACGAGTTTTCTTGAATATTGATTCGGTGGTGTAAATCCATCAAGCCCATAACATAAATCAAAGTCAAAGGCTCAAAGCTGTGTTCCAATAAAGAACATGGATAGTATGGCAAGTCAGGGAAAAGGATGTTGACACCTAAATTTTGATTTTTATTTATTTATTTATTTATATTGCACAAAAGGAGAATTTATTCTCACAAAAAAATATTCCTCATGATTAGCTAGGTTTAATCTAATGGTCCATAATAACTCCTACTCCTACTAGGACTAGGATTGGTTTTAACTCTATATAAACAACCTTAGCTCTAGGCTTAAAGGGAGGAAATTTTGGGACGCTCAGAATTCTTTAGAGAAATTACGTTAGAGAGAGTGAGGGCAACAAAAAAATAAAAATAAATAAAGAGTCTTTGGCATTCACTTGGTGGAGACTTCTTGGGGTGATCTCTATAGCCATCGGTGTTCATCTTATGCAGAAATGGGGCTGTTCGAGTTGTTTTATGCTGCTATTCGGTGCTTATCTTGGAGCTGTTCGGTGCCTATTTGGCAGCTATTTGAGAATTGTCTTCGCAGCTGCTTGGTGTGGAATTCACCGCTGTTTGTTGCTATTTTAGCACAAAAAATAGTGTTGTCCAATAGGTTTTCTAGCTCAGATCTGGCCCAAATCTCGCCCGGTGAATAAAGGTAATACCTTTACCCTTATTAAGGTTGATTTGTGATGAAAAAAAAAACATGCTATTTGTTGACACCTGATTTTTAATCATTTTTTCCTTTTTAAATTAATAAAAAATCCATAAAAATTCATAAAATTGAAAAATCAACTTTGGGGACCTTGGCTGAGCCTAGGGATCCAATTTTGACCAAATTTTTTTTTTCATATTTTCAGTATTTTTCGATATTTTTATTTTCGAAAATTCATTTAAAAAAATCAAGAAAAAAAATGAGAAAATTGAAAACTCAACTTTGGAAGCCTTGGCCAAGTTTAGGCAACCATTTTTGAGTAAAAAAATAATTTTTTGTATTTTTTTGTTTTTTTAAAATATATTTTTTAGAAATTAGGAAAATATTTAATAAATAATAGCATTTGAGGCCACAAAAATACATAAAAATGGTCAATATTTTTCTTTTAAATCTCTTTTCATGTTGGCCATCGCAAATTTAAAAAATCAAATTCGGGGTCGTGTATTCCTTAACAAGCATAATCTCGAATCGGGCCTAAAAAAATTCAATTTGAGTCAATCTATTTTCATTTTTCACTTTTAGGAGTTGTGACATTGTTTTGTAATTTTTCAAATTTTCATCTTGGCCCAATTATACCCAGAATGACTCAATTTTACAAAAAGGGATTTAATTAAATTTTGCATTATTTTCAATAGCAAGAAATGAGCTTAAATTCAACATGCGGTAGGTGTGTAAAAAATTGTGAGGAGATTTGGACTTAAAGAAATATTTTTCGAGGGACTGAATTGCAAATACTTAAAATCTCATGGACTAGAGTACAAATATCTAACACTTGAGGGATTATTTTGTAAATAACAAAAAGAAGAGTTAGTGGAAAAATTAAATAGAGAAGGGAAGATGGAGAAGAGAAGATGGAGAAGAGGAGATGAAGATGGGAAGATGGAGAAGAATGGATGGAGAAAATAAGATAAGAATAGAGAATGGAAGATGGAGAAGAATGGATGGAGAAAATAAGATAAAAATAGAGAAGAGAAGATGGATATGAAGAAGAGTTAGTGGAGAAATTAGAATGGGAGATAAATATGATGAAAGGAAGATGAAGATGAAGAAGAGTTAGTAGAGATATTAGAATGTGAGATAGAGATGAAGAAGGGAAGATGAAAATGAAGAAGAGTTAGTGGAAAAATTAGAATGGGAGATAGATGAGTGGATTATAAAAGGAGGAAGAAGTGAGCTTGAGGGGAAATTTTTGGGAGAGAAAATTTTAGATGTTTGAGAGGGTTTTGGAAGATTGAAGAAAATTTTGAGAGAAAGAAAATACCAAAAGAGAGAGAAAATTTTGAAGATGATGTGAGTTTAAAGCTAGGGGTTATCATCACAAATTCTTTCATCGATTAACATAAATCAAGAGTTCATTCTCGTCAACAAGCAAGCAAATTCGAGCTAAGTATTTTTATTTATTCATTTATTTGTGGTTTTAGTCTCAAATTAGCACAAATTGTATACACTTTTTCCATCTCCCTTTTTCCCATATTTTATGGTAGGTAAAAAAAAAGAGGACAACTCCCTATCAACGATAAATTCCATGGAGGTGCAAAGTGAGCCCAAACAAATTCCAATGTGCTCATCAAATTTGCAGCCGACCCGTCGACGGATTTTAGTTCAAATTGTTGAAATAATTTATTGTATTTTATTTTAAAGAACTAAACCCCAGAATGGAGAGGCAAAGCGCATCCACTGGAGGTCGTTTATTTCCTGCAATTTAAATTCCTACACCATCAAACCCCAAAGGGAAGAGCCAAGCCAATGCTAGGCCGCCCATTGGAGGTTTTTACTTACCGTTATTTAAATTCCCGCAATTTAATTCCTGCACCATTAAACCCCAAAAGGAAGAGCCAAGCCAAGGCTGGGCCATCCATTGGAGGTCTTTATTTATTGTCATTGACTTCTTGCCTTTTAATTTTTGAATCACTAGACCCCAAAATGAGTAGACTGTAACACTGCACAGAAGTCGTTAACACACTCCCTCTTTCGGCTTCAGGGAATTTTTAACACTTTGAAAATAAAAAAAATGCCACCCATGCATCCTATCTAAAAAGTGAAAATACAAAAAGAGAACACCTCACTAGAGTCTTAGGAATAAACCAAGCCCGAGTTGCCAAATTAGGATATCCATGAAATTAAGGTACCGAAAGGGCATTAGTTTTAATTAACTAGTGTAACCAAGTCCCTGAACTCATAATCTCTGGTTCGTAGAAATAATTTAGTCCTCCCACTAATTTACTTAGGTATCTAATCAACCTACCAAAAATGATTAATGGCGACTCCAAATTTTAAAACCATTTGAACAAAAACCAAAGTTGCGATTCGATAGGACTTGGGAAGGTCCGTATTAGGTTAATTCATCTAATAAACCTAATAATCCATTAACCCGATCGAAAAAAAAATTCTTAGGGTCGCAACACTATTTTGGTGTTGTTCTAATGTTGTTTCTACACTACTTATGTGCTGTTTTGTCCGAATCGAGGTCGTTTATCGCATGTTTTATGAGAACTAACTTTTGTAGATTTTTGGAGCAAAACAAGGTAATTTCCTCTAACCTTTGATTGCAATTCATGCTTGTTTGATTGGCAATATGCATATTTGTTCATATACCTTGATGGATGTATATCGACTTGCAATTACAATTGAAAAAATCCAAACCTTTTGACTATAAAAGTTGAAAATTTTTTATGAACAAAAAAATCTGATTTTTTGGATGCTTAGCTCTCATGGCCAAACTTGGCATAATTTATCTGAATTCAAAATCCTAAACCCAAACCCGAACACGTTCTATCCATGGCTATTTGGATATGATTTTTTCGGATCAATAAAAGGGGAAGTTAGCCAATTCGATCTATAACCGTTTATATCCGATTCGTTATCTTCCCAAATTAATTTTTGAGTTTAAGGAGGTGGATTTTTTTGAAAAAATTCAAAAGGATTATCCATGGATTGCAGTGTGATTATCATGTTTTGAATATTCATTGATTATTATGTTTACTTTGGTTATTGCCTTATCTCGTTTGAAATTCCATAAAAGAAATTTGAAAATTTTAGTAAATAATTGAAATTTTAGAAAAAGATAAGCTTCTTAGAAAGCTTATCTCATTGGAAATTTGGAATTGAAATCAAGATAAGGAATTGTCCATGCATATATTGCCATGCCTGCCTTTGTTGTTTTTGTTAATTGTGTTTTAGTATGGCCGTGATGTTTGATTTGATTTTTTTAAATTAGTCCTTTTGCATGCGCTATCTATTAACTCTAAAAGATTAAGAAAAGAGGGGGAAAAGAGTAAGAGTTGGTTCAGCCATTTGCCATTATCATGATGATCTTCAAATAGCTCGTTTAGTAGCAAACATCGATTGTGGTGAAAATGGAAAGAGGAAATAATACACGATTAGAACCACTATGATATATCATAAGAAGATAGATTTAACGGACATGTATACTAACAAAAATTTAAGTAATTCAACCTCACTATGTGATTTTTGTGCTTTGGATACATCGAGTTTTTTCGATTTAGGAAGAAGAATTTTCTTCTTATTTTTTTTTAGAGACACTAGACCTCTGACCAAATGGGGGTGGCGACATATGTCTGCTGCATATAAGAGTTTGATTTGGTCAAGACGCGCACTTGCAACAACATGCAACTAAGTTTGTTTCGCGAAAAATGAATGAGTTACTGAACATTTTCCAAAAATGATTGCTCACATCGCTTGAAATAATTAGTCAATAAAAAATATTTTCATTATCGGCAAGAATTTATGTCTAAATTTTTTTTATTGATGATGATTTTTTTTCATTTATCTTTGCAAGCGATACATGTCATATAAGAATTTGTAATTCCAAGATTTAATTAAGCAAGAAAATATTACTCCTCACATCATCATGCCTAATGCACACCAAAGTTTTTAGGGATGACGCCTCCCTTTCCTCACCAGTTGTCACCTCCCTTTCTTCTCTTCCTCCTCTTTACTTACTCAACCTGCGATACCTAACAAGATCAATGGCTCAATCAGTTGCATCATCGGGTAGAAACGCATATCTTAGAATTCCACCGAGCAACTTCTTCACGTGCTGGAATTGCTTTCTCCATTAACTCAGAATGTTGTTTTCGTGAAGTTTGCTTTGGACAGACCTGTCGGGGATGGCGCGTGCTTGAATGAACCACCGCTTGGACCAGGGCATCGAGTCCGAATCATAGCTTTTTAGCTTCGTCCAAACAAAAGGTTGCTTGTCGGACAAGGATACGTATTAGACAACATGAAGTGGGATAAAAGATTTCCAGGATAGAAAATGTGGACATTTCTAATCCTAACATTGGGGAAAAAAAATGAAGTGAATTAAGAAGTTGAAGAGGAAAAACCTTCGATCTAAGGATTGCAGCAGCCACCGTCACTGGCATAGGGGCTGCGATTGAAGACAGTTGAGCACCAGCGTTGCCCCTGCAAGGCCATTGTCACGGTGGTCCGGCGTGATAAAATCAGAGTGATCGGGGACAATGGAGAACAGAGAAAAGAGGTCTAGTAATTCACCGTCATCAGATCTGTAGATCTGAGATTGAGGAGTCGCCTCTGCACGACCATCACTCGGGGAGTGGATCTAAGACCGTGATACAGTGAGGGGGCGATGGAATTATGCGGGATCACCACCAGCATCGCCTATGCACTGCTGTGTAGAGGCCTTCGTCGTGTTATTCCAGCGAGCTTTCCATCTGCATAGCTCACTTGCTGGAGACCACTTTTCCTCGTGTTACCATTGTGCCGTGGTTGTGCGTTGTGCCACCATCGACCTGGATGGTGGCACGTCTTTACAAGTAGCAAGCAGCTGATTGTTGTTTTCCTTGTTATTAAGAAACATCTTATTGTTTCTTATGAAATCTCGGTCCAACCCACTCTGTGTCCCGTATTTCTTATCCGGTATATCTGGGTCTATCTACTCTGGAGGATGTGCCCAAACACCCGATAGGATAAGTAGCTTAAACGAGCATTGTTAACGTAATGCTAACAGAAAAAATGTTGGTAAGGGACGTTCATTTAGATCGCTAATCTCTAAACAAATCCTACTTGAAACTAATTAATAACCTATTTACGCCCCTGCAAATGAAAAGGGCCAAGATGCATAGGGAGCATGGAACTGAGTTTGTGGAAATGCAAAGCAGACAAAGGTTTAGTCATAATGCCTGCACTGATCAATGGTAGAAATAAATCGAACATTAAGATCTCTAGGCACAACCTTCTCACGAACAAAATGATAATCAACTTTGACGTGATTCGTTGAGCATGGAAAATTGGATTATTGGTGAGATAAGTGGCTCCAATGTTGTCACACCATAAAATAGGTGGTTTAGAGAGAAAAACATGAGATTTAGTTTTGCATCCAAGTTAGTTCCATAACTGCTAGTGCCAAAACCCGATACTTAGATTCTCTACTGGACTTGGCAACAGTAGACTGCTTCTTAGAGCTGCAAGAGACTAGGTTTGAGCCAAAAAGAATGCGAAAATTGCTCGTAGAAGAATGATCATTAGGATATCCGGCCCAATATGCACCTAAGATGTGTTTTAAGTACCTCAAGATTCTTTTGATCACTGTCCAATGCTTGTCAATTGGATGTTGGATGAATCGACAAATATCAGTCACGGATTATGGTGACATGCTGCAAAGCACTAGCTATGTTGCCTAGAGACTTATTACATCAGAAAAAAGGTTGTGCCCGAAACACTACCTGCGGCTACTGCTGTTTGGCATGGTTAGATAGAGTCTTAGTGCGAAGAAAAAGATCCTGAATGTATCTATTTTGAGAAAGAAATACTAGTGTGGTGGTTGGATGAGCTTCTACTCTCGAAAAATAGTGCAATCTAACCAGATCTTTCAACTTAAAGGACATATCGAGATAACAAATTAAAAATAAATAATAGACTTGCAACTCCCGGTAACAATGATATCATCAACATAAAGCAATGGTAATATCACTCCCAACAGTATGAGTAAACAAGGATGTATCAATTGTGGACCTGATGAATCTTTCGCGACCTACCTTGACCTCACCCAGAGGTTCTGGTGAGTTTAGAGGTATTGCCATCAACTAATGGTGCAAACTCTCCCAAGTCTTATCTTGCGTGACGTGAAATTTCATTTTTGTGATAAGAATTTAAATGCTATCGAAAGTCGCCACTAGCCTATTGGGGTCGGCTAGAAACCAATTGAGACGCGATAGTGTTATCTCAGTTTCTAAGATCGAGGACTTGTTTACGCTAACTAAAAAATTAGTGTCCTTTCGGTACCTAATCACTTAAAATTTCCTAAGGTGATCACACATTCTGCATATCATTTTAAGTTTACCAGGAGTCTAAACAGTGCTAGATGATCATGCATAATATTTTTCTATTATTTCGTGCAATTACCTATTTATCCTTAATCTAGTGTTTAGAAAATGATTAACAGGTAATTTTTCAAAAGACAGTATTGTAATAAATACTCAACAGATAAATATGTCAAATATAAGACTGAAACGAATACATGGAGACCAAATCTATAATGGCGATATTTAAAGAAAACAACTTCGATAAGGGGATTGGGTGTATAAAAATGACCGGATTGGACATCGGCCTTCAATCACCAACTCCCAATAGGCTACCGTCTCCATGGGCATCACTGTCGATTGCCACATTAAAATATCAACATCCTTCATTGCACATTCAACTCAAAATAAATGATCAACGAAGTTCAATAAATTAAAGGATAAAATGAGCATCTCAAATTAAAATTTAATTATTATGTTAATTTATCTATTGAGATATGCATTATGGAGCAATTTATTCAAACATTTATGTGTTAAGTTAAAACTGAGTCATGCAAATCAAACATGAAAAATAATTTATAATTGAGTAAATAAAAGCCTAATTGGACAATAGAGGTATTTCCTACCTCTTTTCTATTTTTGTATTTTCTATCATTTTATGATTTTTATTTTTATTTAATTTTCATTTTTAATAATTTTTTTTATTAATTAAATATTAAAAGAGTCCGGGCCGGGTCCAAATAACTCGGCCCAGACCGAACCGGAACCAGGCCTCCACTGCCTTGGTCGTCGCCAGGACTGGGCTCAGCATATGAGCCCAGTTTGTGGAATGCTCAAAGAGAAAAGGCCCAACTCAGGGCCTAAGTCCTCTTTGCTTTAGCACAGGCCTACCTGCCTAAAATGCAAAGCCCAGCTCCACTTGGCCCAGCCTGCAAATTAAATAGCCCAAGAGACAGCCCAAAAGAACCCGAAGCAGCAGACGAGGGAAGGCCCTAATGCCACTGTTCATCTTCTTCCTCCTGCCGATGGACGAGACAACCTCTCCTGCTCACTTCCTCTCTGTAGGATGTTCCCTCGTTCGAACGTCTTCCATGCTCGAGCTCGTTAGAGCTCAACTCGGGTCGTCGGCGTATACCGTCTGTCACTTGATCGCCGGATCGCCGCTACCACCCAACATCACCATCGGTTGTCTGCGTGCGCAACTGAACAACTTCGGGAAACGAGAATAGCACCTACGGGCACCAATGAGAGCCATCAACCCGACGAATCTCCCTCGCCTCCAACAGTCGCGACCCTCGCCAACACAGCCGACCGAATCGCAGATTTCCTCACATGGACGCACCCGAGCAGGCTACGTCTCCCTTCGGCAGTGTCTTCTACGTCACACCAAGATGGGAGCAACAGGGATGGTTTCACCTTGGGCTATGTCAGCCTCCCCGAGTCGATGGCGTCGAACCCCCCACCGACCAGTCAACTCTCGACGACTCTCACGCACATTTCACCGGACTTTGAGCGGGTGTGAACTGAACGGGCAATGGACGAGTCGCAAACCACTCCGGCTCGCGTCCAAGAGTCAAGGACAGAGTTAAACCTGTAACGATCGGGCCTCCGACCAGCACGATATTGTCCACTTTGGGCATTAAGCCCTCGCGGTTTTGTTCTCCCCATCCCATAATGGGAAAACGCGTCATGCTAGTTAGAGAGCTCAACCCTTATCAATAGCCCAGAACTCCCCCCTTAGGCGATGTGGGACTACACACTCTCCCTAAGGATCCTCAACCCTTATTAATAGCCCAGGACTCCCCCCCTTAGGCGATGTGGGACTAGCAGTGTTACACACTCCCTCCCTAAGGATCCACAGCGTTCTCGCTGTGCCCGATCGATCTTAGTCCGTTGACACATGAGCGCTCTGCCGGGACCCCCCACACGCCACCGGGAGTCGGCTCTGATACCACTGTAACGATTGGGCCTCCAACCAGCACGATATTGTCCGCTTTGGGTACTAAGCCCTCACAGTTTTGTTTTCCCCGTCCCATAACAGGAAAACGTGTCATGCTAATTAGAGAGCTCAACTCTTATCGATAGCCCAGGACTCCCCCCCTTAGGCGATGTGGGACTAGGAGTGTTAACCCACCTTGGTGCTTCAATGAACAAATGGGAGTGCTACAAGAAACCAAGTACCATTAGTGACAAATTTTTTGGGGGTTCACGAGTTTTATCAGCTATTTATGGAAACCATGGGATGATTTCTTCTGGTTTTTTTTGTTGGGTGGAGGAAGTGGGAAAGGATCGGCATAAATATTTTCCAGTGGAAGCGTGTTGGATTAATTGGAGAATCCATGGAAAGTCGGAAAAGAAGGAGAATGTAATGGTTAAAAGAAGAGATGTTCACTAAAGTACTAACACTATGTCAAATTCTATAATTGAGTTTTCAAACTTTTAAAAAGTTACAATTAAATTTTGAAATTCATCAAATTGATTCAATTAAATACTTCAATTAACTCCATTTAATTAGGCAAACCAAAAATGCTAACGTGTCTTATTTTATTATTTTCTTAGGACACGTGGTGATGATGTGTAACACTCCTAGTCCCACATTGCCTAAGAGGGGGAGTCGTGGGCTATTGATAAGGATTGAGCTCTCTGATTAGCATGATGTGTTTTCCCGTTATGGGACGGGGAGAACAAAATCGTGAGGGCTTAGTGCCCAAAGCGGACAATATCGTGCTGGTCGGAGGCTCGATCGTTACAGTGGTATCAAAGCCGACTCCCGGTGGCGTGTGGGGGGTCCCGGCGGAGCGCTCCTGTGTCGACGGACTAAGATCGGGGAGGCCCGATCGTTACAGTGGTATCAAAGCCGACTCCCGGTGGCGTGTGGGGGGTCCCGGCGGAGCGCTCCTGTGTCGACGGACTAAGATCGGGGAGGCCCGATCGTTACAGTGGTATCAGAGCCGACTCCCGGTGGCGTGTGGGGGGTCCCGGCGGAGCGCTCCTGTGTCGACGGACTAAGATCGGGCACAACGAGGATGCTGTGGGGGAGTGTGTAACACTCCTAGTTCCACATCACCGACTAAGATCGGGCACAGCGAGGATGCTGTGGGGGAGTGTGTAACACTCCTAGTTCCACATCGCCTAAGGGGGGGAGTCTTGGGCTATTGATAAGGGTTGAGCTCTCTAACTAGCATGACGCGTTTTCCCGTTATGGGACGGGGAGAACAAAATCGTGAGGGCTTAATGCCCAAAGAGGACAATATCGTGCTAGTCGGAGGCTCGATCGTTACATGATGTGGCACCCCATCATCATGTGCCACGTTAGAAAAAAAATATTCAAAATTTTTAAAAAATACAAACTAAATTAGGATTCTTTTGTGTTAGCAAACCAAATTCAATTAGTAAAATAAAAATGCTAAAAAAAAAAGAAGAAAAATAGGAAACTCAAATAATGACTCGGCCAAGCCCTCGACAATGGCCACTGCCAAAGCCACTGGGAAGGACTGGCGGAGGTCGCTTGGCCTTCTAGAACCCCGGGGCGAGGGTCTGCTGGCCAAGATTTGGGCAACCCTTGCCCCGGGCATGTCTCTTACCTTCACAATTGTAAAGAGAGTGAAATTGCAACAGAAAATCGAGTTCGAAAGGTATGCATCCTGAGTATCGAAGTTACAAAAACAAGATCGAACAAAAATTAAACCGATAAACATTATCTAAAGCTACCTAATGTTCTCATTATTCACCAACACTTGTTGAATTTAATCAAAACGATAGCCAATTCTAATTTTTGAGCACGGAATAAATAGACTTCTGCAAGTGACGTGGGGCATACCGGGTTTGTACAGAGAAGATGAGGAAGAGAAAAACCAAGCGATAAGGAATAGAATTTTCTTTTGGCAAATAGTGTTAGGAAATTAATAATTGGACCGTTTGTTAATTGCATCATTCCGGAATATTTTATTTCGAGTTTTGAGCAGGTCAACAAACCGGAAATTCTAAAAGATTGACTCAGAACAAGCGAAGGCAATCTCCTGGAAATTGCCCATAACAGCAAAGTCAGACACTGACATGGGGCCATGCATTATTTTGCTGCTCAAAAATCTCTGCTCAAACCAGAACTCGAACCCGGATAGACTAAGAAATGGCTCACTACCAGAGCGTTTCATTGATGATCCGCTTCCTTCTTGCTCATTTCATTCTCCCCGGTTTAGTCCGCCTCTCGCGCGCCGATCCTCCTTACTGGCTCTGTTCGAAACCCGGGTATTATGCTGTCAACAGCTCGTTTCAGAGCAATTTCGAAAATCTTGCAGCGAATTTGTCGTCGAATGCTTTCCTGTCAAACTTCAATAGTACCTCTTATGGCGATGGCACAGACAGACTCTATGGTCAGCACATGTGCTTGAATTATGTTAGTAACCAAGTTTGTCGGAACTGCGTTAATTTGGCCTCACAGGACATACTGAGGCTCTGTCCTAATGATGCCGAGGCGGTCGTCTGGGAGGAAGTCTGCCAGCTGCGGTACTCGGGTCGGGATTTCATCGGCCAATTGGACGTTACGGGCAACATTTGGAAGGACAACGTGATGAATGTTTCGCGACCCGACCGGTTCAAATTAGTGGTCAACACCACCCTGCAGAATCTCACGAGAGTGGCGGCTTTTGATCCTTTGTCGGACATGTACGTAACCGGCGCAGTCAAGTTTAAAGATGCGAGTTCGTCAATGCTATACGTGTTGGTGCAGTGTGGAAGAGACCTATCCGGAAGCGACTGCAACATCTGTCTTCAACGAGCTATCGCAGATGTGTTGGGGAACTGTTCCTCCTCAGCCGGCGCAAGGTTACTCAGCCGTAGCTGCTATTTGAGATACGAGCAGTACGCGTTCTATGAAGGAAAAACTGCGCCAGAGCCTAATCAAACCGCACACGGAGGTAATTTTACATAAGCAGTTCTCACTTTCTGCACTCATCCTTTGGTACTGTTGTGCACATCAGATTCCGGATGAGCGATAATCGCAATTAAGTTCTGCCTGGTGCAGGCAGCAGAAAGAAAATATGGTTGATTGTGATTCTTACGATCATAGCCGCTGGATTAGCGGTACTTCTCGTGGCGTCCTGCGTTTACTATCTTCGAATCTACAAAAGAGCGAGAAGAGGTGATTTGTCCCCTGATACAGCTTGTACAATGTCTTGAATCTTGTTCTCCGAATTGTCCCGCCTGTTTTCTCGTCCTCATAATCCTGTTTTCTTCTTCAATTTTTTTTCTTTCCGGGCAATAAATCAGTTCTCCAGCTCGGCGTGCTCCAGAATACTGGCTATGCCAGTGATGGTACCAGTTTTGTGAACCGGATTTTTCAACGAAGATTCGAGAAGAATGCTTCGGATTCTCCATTTATCGACTTTGCGACCATAGTAACTGCTACTAACTATTTCTCTGCTTCGAACAAGCTAGGACAAGGTGGTTTTGGCCCGGTTTACAAGGTAGTGAGATCATACAATACAGAGGAATTGACTAAGGACTATTGGCTAAATTTGCTGCAGTTTTAGATTATGATCCTAAGCAGGGACATCCGCGTCATCTTTTTCAGGGAATTTTAGGAGATGGAAGAGAGGTAGCTATCAAGAGGCTCTCAAGCACCGAGCAGGGGACCAATGAATTTACCAATGAAGTCTTGCTCATAATGAAGCTCCAGCATAAAAATCTGGTTAAGCTTTTGGGATTTTGTGTCGACAATGAAGAGAAGATCCTCGTCTACGAGTACATGCCCAATGGCAGCCTGGATGTGGTCCTTTTCGGTTCGTTGAATGAAACAGCATGAAGTTTTGGGCAATCGGTTATCTAACCCCTCATTCGTAAATTTTCATTCTTGTTTTTTGTTGCCAGATCGCGAGAGACGAGCAAAACTCAACTGGAGAAAACGCATCGACATTATAAATGGATTAGCACGCGGGGTTCTTTACCTTCACGAGGATTCCCGCCTAAGAATCATCCACAGAGACTTGAAGGCGAGCAACATATTATTGGATTCTGAGATGAACCCGAAGATA
Source organism: Psidium guajava (assembly GCA_016432845.1). Classification (NCBI taxonomy): domain Eukaryota; kingdom Viridiplantae; phylum Streptophyta; class Magnoliopsida; order Myrtales; family Myrtaceae; genus Psidium; species Psidium guajava. The sequence continues at coordinate 28,361,347 of CM028230.1, forward strand.
TCCGATTTTGGAATGGCTCGAATATTTTCTGGAAATGATGGCAGAGCCAACACAGCAATCATAGTAGGAACATAGTGAGTCCAGTGTTTTGGTCTTTATCTGTTCATCTCCTCTACTGGTTGATAATTAGAAAGTATACCTTGCCGATGCAAATCTGACGATGAAATTTTCATTTAAACAACATTATAGCCCTATAGGCCCCTTCAGCTGACAATGTTTGTTGAATGTCTCAATTGATATCGCATTTCCTTTTGTTATTATTTCGAACAGTGGATACATGGCACCGGAGTATGCTATGGAAGGACTATATTCGACTAAGTCCGATGTTTTCAGCTTCGGAGTTCTCGTGCTCGAGATAATAACGGGAGAAAGAAATGCTAGCTTCCATCTATCGAGACGAGCACCAACCCTCGCTGCATATGTGTGATATTTTCACTAATTAAGATCTGTATTTGTCTTAAATTATAGGAAAGTGAGGTCACTGATTATATCATGAATTTGCAGGCGTGGCATCTGTGGCAGGATGAAAGAGAATTGGAGCTGGTGGATCCATTGATAATTGACTCCTGCTGCGTGGAAGAATTTAGGCGATATATGCAGATCGGACTGTTGTGTGTTCAAGAAGATGCATATGACAGGCCTACAATGTCGTCTGCAGTTGTTATGATGAAAAGCGAGAGCACAACTCTTACAAATCCTCAACGACCGGCTTTCTCAGTGGGAAGGTTCACCAAGGATCACCAACAAGTCATGGATAACAGCACTTCTGTCAATGGCCTAACCATTTCAAGTATCCACGCAAGATGATACACCCAAGAAAGGAGATATCGGGACTATGCAAGTTTACAATCTCGATTGGTTACTTGTGCATTTAGACTTTCTTACAATAGTCTGTTGATTAGTATAGCAAGTTTTACTTGTTCATGTAGTATGGTGAAAAGTGTTTCTGTACATATTCGTTTGCCAAGCAGATCCGTGTAATTGTCAAATTGTACCGATGACAGTAGCATTTTGTTGAAGCAGAATACTATGGGCTTCAGAAGCTTGAACACATTGGTATCGACCTGATCAATTGCAGGCACTGCACAACGGAACGAACATAACCAAATGAGTCTTTCTGGGTTCTGGCCTATGACCGCTAGTTTGAACCCTCATATCCTTTTTAACTCTTCCATACTTTCCAAGGTTCTACAGAAAACTTCGGGCGACTTAATCGACTTTGGCAATATAGTTCTTTAGCTTCCTTGAACAAGCAATGTAATTGTTCTACGAAAAAGTACATTAGTGTGCTTGTTACTTCCTAAGTAAATACTAGTAGAACTGCAAGTAGACAACTTTCCCACTCACTTCTATCAATATCTCAAGCACAGAGAAAGGACAGACTGTCTAGCATCTGTCATCTGCAACTGGATATAAAAGGGATTGATGGAGAAACGACGACTCACCTAAAAGACAAAGATTTGTTAAGGTCAATGAAGTTCTTCTTACGGTGAGTGAGCTCACCAATGATATAATGTGAGTCGCTGTCGAAGGTCTCTCCATTGAGTCTGTGTCTCTAGTTAAGAATGATGCAGAGAGAATCTTTATGCAAACTACATAGTAATGCAATTCAACAGCTTTTTCGGAAACCAGACAGACAAGAATTTACAATTTATCATCTATCTATAGTCTTAATAAAAGAGAGAGAAAGGAAGTTGGACTAAATTATCTGATGATATGTGATTTTTTTTTTTGTGAAGTAGAAAGGGACATTGGGATATGATCTTATCTTGTGACCTGTCATGAAAGGCCCACATTGTCATGACAGGAATAAACTGTCTTGTTCTCTCTTTGATTTAGCATCCAAAATTTTTTTCTTCATTTTGTTGACTTTCAAATAGTTTGGTCAAACAAAAAAAAATTCGGGCCATTTATCTGCTCAAAAAATTCAAAAAAAAAAACCATTTTTTTCCTCAAGAATTCATGGTCAAATGGAGAAGGTTTACTTTTCTTGCTGGTATGATTGTTCCGTGTGCTTAGGAGCATAGTCCTTCAGAGATTCAAAGAGCAAGCTGAATGTTAAAGAACTCACTTTTTTCCCCAAGAAGACCACAGGAACGATTCAACTGTTTGCTGGAATACCAACCATAATCAATTTCCTGTGTTCTTATCAAGCTCTTGGTCTTTATACCAGCAATTTCACTTCTTATTCCTTTGTCATCATCAATTATGAACTGGTCTCATGTTGATCTTTAACTTCTAGGAGCACAATTAGCATCTCATTTTCCCTTGAAAGGCTCGATGACTTTTCAGGTTCTCTGAAGTTTGGTCGGCTCATAAGTTCTTGCCGGTCTCCATCGGCAGACATCACATATGACTGTTGTAGTATTTTCCTGAGACTTTCCAGGTTCATTCCGATGTTCCTCGTCCAAGTTCAATTGATCTCTAGTCTCAGGCAGTTTCAATGCCTGCGATAGATGTTTAAATCGCCTTTCCAGAAAATTGTGTTTGTTCCTCGTGACTTCCGTGCTTTTATAGTATGAGTTATCCGGGTGAATGTTAAAATTCGATGTGCCAGGAGTGGAAAATGGAGAGAGGTCCACATCTTTACTTGGAGCTGACATTCATATTGCTGCCAGTGCTTAGCAGATTATCTTGAAATTTCTTGTCAGTACGAATATGGAAATTACTCGAGCAATAGCACTTTCGAAATGAATCTGAAGCTCCTTCTTCATTTGCTGCCGCACGACACTGCGAAAACGGGATTCTACAATACTACTGTTGGAGAAGGCCTTGGCCGAATTTATGGACAAGCTCTTTGCCGAGGAGATGCTAGTTCCGCAGCATGCGAGAGTTGTGTGTCAGGAATGCAAGCCAAGAGATCGTGAAGCTGTGCACTGCCGAAGACGCACTAATTTGGTATGAATTATGCCAAGTGCGCTATTCCTTACGAAATTTCTTCTTGGAGATGGCCTATACATGCAACTCCCTGGATTCAGATTATCAGGAAAAACTTGCATCAGACCCAACCATCGTAAGTATAATAAAAGTGCCGAAACTGGTGTACGACACTCATTTTAGTGTCAAAACTTTCAAAATGATCACTTAAGTACCATTTAAAAAAAAAACGATAACTTCAATGCCAATGCTTTCAAAACGATCACGTAAGTGACAATTTTTTTTTTAAAAAAACAATCATTTAAATGCTAAATTTTTTGAAAAATGATCACTTTAGAGTCACATTCGGCGACCCAAAATTGGTACTAAAGTGATCGTTTAAAAAAATGACACTTGATTAATCGTTTTTGAAAAAAATTGGAACGTAAGTAATTGTTTTAAAAGTTTTGGCATTGAAGTGATCATTTTTCAAAAAATTTAGTACTCAAGCGATTGTTTTTCAAAAAAATTGTCACTTAAGTAATTGTTTTGAAAGTTTTGATACTAAAATAAGCATCGTAGACAATTTTTTGGCACTTATAGGGTACATTAGCCAGCCCAACTTGTTTCTATACCTACTTGATGTATCTAATGAATAATATATCCAATGAGGCTGCGTATGGTAAATCTACTCAAATGGTTGCGGCCTAGCAAATAAGCTACTCTGCGAGCCGGACAATATATGGGCCAGTGCAGTGTACTAGGGATATGTCGGACACACGCCGTAACATTTGCTTGGACTCTGCCTTGAAGGATCTAAAGGCATGCTGCTATACACGGGAAGAGGCAACGGCTGTTGTAGAAATTGCAATGTGAGGCATGAGCTGGATCGCTTTTTCAATGGCTTGACAATTTCAATGTTGTCCTACCCAGCCTCCGCAGGTAAGAAGGTGAACTCTATCGGGAAGTTAGGATTAGTAGGAGAAGAAAGCTATACTTATCACCACTAACTTGACATCTATGGTTAGAACAAAATCAATGTGTATGAAGTTTATTAGCATGATGTTTATTTTTTGACTTTGAATGCTGCAGGGGATAAATGGAAGAAAGGGATGATTGGCCTGGTTGTGGGTGTTATATTTGTGCCTCGAATTTGAAATTTATGGAGATAGAAAATCTTGAAAACGTACAAGGAAAATAATCTCTAAATATCACAAGGATATTTGGTGGGCCCGGTCAAATATTTGACTTCTTGAAAAGGGCACACATAAAAAATGTTAGGTTTTCTCGATGAAAAATAGCCACACAAGAAGAGAATGAGCCGCACAGTAAAAAGGAGATCTTGAGTTTTCTGGTCGAAGAGAACGCCGCGCACAAAGATCGAAAGAAAACGATACCCACAGGTTCTTGTTTTCGATTGTACGCGAGCGTCTTGCTTCCTCATTGATTTGTGCTTCGTGAGATTTATTATATCTGATTGAAGAGTTGTTTTATTTGTAAACACTTTGGGTTTTGGGTATAAGTTAGGTGCGGGAAACACGAGCGTATTGAGCGATTGTAATTCTAATTATAGTGGATTTTATTGCTGGCTCTCCCCGTGGATGTAGGTACCAATACTCGGACCGAACCACATAATCTCTGGTGTTCTTTATTGTTCATCGTTATTTTTTGTGTTTTTCACATTGAAATGATTCACAAGATCCTGTTATTTCGCAATTATATTTTCAACAATTGGTATCAGAGCTCGGGTTCAGAATTCTAGATTGTGATTTGGGGCTTTTGCTTGTTTGATTATTATCTAGATATTCTGTTTATTGTAATTATTTCTAGAGTGAAAGCGGAAATTGAGAAGTTTAACGGGAGGAACAACTTTGGGTTGTGGAGTGTTAAGATGCGTGCACTTTTGACAACTCAAGGTTTAGCGAAGGCATTGGATGGCGAAGATGAGTTGTCAATTTCAATGAGAGAGGCTGATAAGATAGTGTTATTGGAGAAAGCAAAGAGTATAATACTATTAAATTTATCGGATGGGGTGTTAATAGAGGTGATTGAGGATAAAGATTCCGCGTCGTTGTGGGCAAAACTTCAAGCCCTCTATGTAACTAAAGGTTTGAACAATCGCTTATACATGCTGAAGAGGATGTTTCAGTTCAGATATACTGAAGGTACGTCTATCAGATCCCACCTAGATGAATTTAATAAACTCATTATGGATTTAAAGAACGTCGGTAAAACACTTGATGATGAAGAACGGGGCATGATGTTACTAGCTTCTTTACTAGAGTCATGGGAGCACTTTACTGATTCATTGCTGCAGGGGCGAACTACGATTACTTCGAAAGAGGTAAAGTCCGCCTTATTTTCTAAGGAGTGGCAGAGAAAGTTGCGAGATAATAATCTGGCGCATGATGTAGCGCGGGGACTGATGATTCGAGGTAGAGAGCAATATCGAGGGTCCAACAATAGCAGTAGAGGTAAAAGCAGGTCTAAATCACGCCATAGAAAGTCCAAGGGACGCGTGAAGTGCTTTGAATGTCACGAGGAGGGTCACATTAAGAGAGATTGTCCTAAGTTGAAAAACAGAGGTGATAAGCAGAAAGCTACAAGCAGTGTGACAAATGTTGCTAAGGAGAGCACTAGTGATGCAGAGGCTATTTTATGTGGTTCGTCAGGAGGCGAATGGGTATTAGATTCAAGGTGTTCTTATCATATGACACCTCATAAGAATTGGTTTACTACTTACCAAACTGTAGATGGTGGTAGAGTTCTGATGGGGAATAATGCAGCTTATGAGCTTGTGGGGACAGGGACAATTCAGATTCGTATGCACGATGGTGTAGTGCGTACATTGACAGACGTGAGGCATGTACCAAAGCTCAAAAAGAATCTTATTTCTCTAGGGATACTTGATGACATCGGGTGTAAGTACATTGCTGAAGGTGGAGTGCTGAAGATCTCTCGAGGTGCCATGACAGTGATGAAAGAGAAGAAAGTGAATTATCTTTATCATCTACTAGGAGAGACCGTGACAGGAGCTGCTGCAGTTTCATCAGGTGAGTCGGATTCTAATTTAACTCAGTTATAGCATATGCGTTTAGGGCACATGAGTGAGGTAGGCATGACGATACTGAGTGATAGGAGGTTGTTAAACGGTCAGAAAACAAGTAAGTTAGACTTATGTGAGCACTGTATCTTTGGGATGCAGCGCCGGATTAAGTTTTCTATCGGTATTCATTCGACCAAGCAACCGGTTGAATATATTCATTCAGACGTTTGGGGCCCGTCTCCTGTTCCTTCGAAAGGAGGTGCCCGATATATGCTAACATTTATCGACGATTATTCCAAAAAGGTATGGGTGTATTTTCCGAAGCACAAATCTGATGTGTTTGATCGGTCCAAGAAATTTAAGGCATTGATTGAAAAGCAGTCAGATAAACAGATCAAGTGCCTGAGAACTAATAACGACATGGCGTTTTATGGTAAATATTTTACTGAGTTCTGTGAGAGAGAAGGGATTGTGAGACACCGCACAATACCTGGGACACCACAGCAGAATGGCATAGCAGAACGAAAGAACAGAACTTTACTTGAGCGGGCTCGAAGTATGCATTCGCATGCTAGAATAGGTAAGGAATTTTGGGCCGAAGTAGTGAATATGGCCTGTTACCTGATTAATCGATTTCCATCATCTGCTATCAAGTGGAAGACTCCAGAGGAAGTATGGTCGGGGAAACCTGTTGATTACTCTGGATTACTAGTATTCGGATGTCCTGCGGATGCTCATGTGAGTGATGGTAAGCTTGAGCCGAGGTCGAAAAAGCGCATATTTCTAGGTTATGCACATGGGGTGAAAGGCTATCGGTTGTGGTGCACTGATCCTAGATCACCCGGTTTTATAATCAGCAGAGACGTGATATTCGACGAGACTGCAATGCTTCGACAGAGGAGTCTTGAGACATTACTAACAGAGCAGACAGATCATGGTGTCAATAGTGAGGTGGAGCTTTAGGTGGAGACTCCAAAAATCTCAGAGATAGCAGAGGTTGAGATTGCAGATGAGGCCGTAATTTCTGAATTCAGTGATATTGAACAACCAACGCAACCGCAATATAGTATAGCCACAAATAGACAGAAAAGGCAAATTAAACCACCGGTACGTTATGCTTATACAGATATTGCTTATGCTTTGACTGTAGGTAATGAGGTGGAGACAAATGAGCCTTTGCCTTACTCTGAGGCGATGGCTAATTTTGAGTCGTCGCAGTAGCTAGGGGCTATGAATGAAGAGATGGAATCTCCTCATCGAAATCAGACATGAGAGCTAGTTGAAGTATCCAAGAGCCAGAAGATTATAGGAAGTAAATGGGTCTATAAACGGAAAGAAGGTATTCCTGGTGTTGAGGCAACGAGGTATAAGACAAGACTTGTTGCGAAGAGATATGCACAGAGGGAGGGCATTAACTATAATGAGGTATTTTCTCCTGTGGTAAGACATACTTCTATTCATGTTTTACTTGCCTTAGTTGCTACACATAATCTTGAGTTGGAGGAGCTTGATGTGAAAACGGTGTTCCTTCACGGTGAGTTGGAGGAGCAGATTTAGATGAGGCAGCCAGAGGTATTTGCCATTCCTAGTAAGGAAGACCATGTTTGTTTATTAAAGAAATCTTTATATGGGCTGAAATAGTCTCCTAGGCAGTGGTATAAGCGTTTTGATACTTTCATGGCTAGTTAGGACTACTCAAAAAGTCAAATGGATAGCTATGTTTACGTTAGGAGACTAGATAATGGGTCTTTGATATATCTGCCGTTATATGTCGATGATATGCTGATAGCAGCTAAGAATATGTCTGATATTGATGTCCTGAAAAGGCAGTTGAGTGCTGAATTTGAGATGAAAGATTTAGGTGCTGCAAAGAACATTTTGGGTATGGAGATTTTGCGTGATAAGACTGTAGGAGTATTACGCCTGTCTCAAAAGAAATATATTGAGAAGATTGTTGCACGTTTTAATATGCAGTTAGCAAAGTTTGTGAATACACAATTAGCGAAGTACTTTAAACTTTTAGATAAGTTATTACCGCAGACTGAGAAGGAGGAGGAGGAGCATATGTCTTGTGTTCCTTATTCTAATGCAGTGGGTAGTATTATGTATGCTGTGGTTTGCACTAGGCCTGATATTTCACAAGCGGTGTGTGTAGTCAGTCCTTATCTGAAGCATCCTGGTAAAACTCATTGGGAAGCTGTGAAATGGATTCTCAGGTATTTGAAGGGGATGGCAGACATGGGTATAGTGTACCAGAGGGACAGTAATGGTAGAGAAACCACTGGTTATGTGGATTCTGGTCATGCATGTGACTTAGATGAGTACAGGTCTTTAGCAGGGTACATATTTACTCTTGCAGGTGGTGCAGTTAGTTGGAAAGCATCCTTACAGGATCACGTGGCCTTGTCGTTCGACTGAGGCAAAGTACATGGCACTTACCTTTATAGGGAAGGAAGAGATATGGTTATAAGGTTTGCTCTTGGACTTTGGGTTAGAACAGAAAAGTGTTGATATACATTGTGATAATCAAGGTGCGATTTATCTGGCATATAATCCAGTTTATCATGAGCGAACGAAGCATATCAATATCAGGTACCACTTTATCCGATATGTCTTAGCAAAGGGTAAGGTTGTTGTGAAAAAGATTGCTACAGCAAAGAATCTTGCAGATATGATGACTAAGCCTGTTCTTTGGTGAAGCTCAAGCTCTGCTTGAGCACTATTGGTGTCTGTAAAGAGTGAGCGCCCATCGAAGCGATTGGGAGAGTTAGCATAGATGATAAGCACTATTAACTTGGCTTTCAAACATCGAGCCAATGTGGAGAATTGTTAAATTTGTGCATCGAGTTTGAAATTTACGGAGATAGAAAATCTTGAAAATGTACAAGGAAGATAATCTCTAAATATCACAACGATATTTGGTAGGCCGATCAAATATTTGACTTCTTGAAAAGGGCACACATAAAAGACATTAGGTTTTCTCGATGAAAAATAGCCGCACAAGAAGAGAATGAGCCGCACAGTAAAAAGGAGATCTTGAGCTTTCTAATTGAAAAGAACGCCGCATACAAAGATCGAAAGAAAACGATACCCACAGGTTCTTATTTTCGGTTGCACGCGAGCGTCTTGCTTCTTCATTGATTTGTGCTCCGTGAGATTTATTATATCTGATTAAAGAGTTGTTTTACTTGTAAACACTTTGGGTTTTGGGTATAATTTAGGTGCGGGAAACACGAGCGTATTGAGCGATTGTAATTCCGATTCTCCGATTATAGTGGATTTTATTGCTGGCTCTCCCCGTGGATGTAGGTACCGATACTCGGGCCGAACCACGTAATCTCTGGTGTTTTTTTTTTATCGTTCTTCATTATTGTTTCTGCATTTTTGCATTGCATGATTCACAAGATCCTGTTATTTCGCAATTATATTTTCAACAGTGGGTATAATGGGACTCCTATTAGCTGTTCTTGCTAGATCTTGTGCTGTCTACTTCAATCGGAAGAAACTAGAACAAAGTATATATGCGAAAATAGATGTTCTAATTCATATTTTTACGAGAGCTAATCCAAACTCGAGTACCTTCAGACCTGGAAAGCAGCTCGCGTGCTTTGCTCCATGATTCAATAAATCCAATCAGAGTGGAAATTGTTGGAGTTTGTTTCTAAAACGAACAAAAATTGCCTTTTTCTAATCCTACATAGGATGAAGGAAGAGTGCAAGCCTCTTTATTAGTTAGAAGACTATTATGGTCTTTCAAAATAAAGAAATGGGCAAGTGCACTAGACCTCACTGTATCCGCGTGCAGGTGAGCGTGTGATTCCTCACTTATTTCGCGCACTTAGCACTTCAAAATTTATTATGGAGTTTTAGTTTCCTTATATGTACATGATATGCTTATCTTCGAAAAATGATTGGAGTCAATGAGAGATGATACTCTTATCTTTAAAGCTAATATAACTGGAGTCATTGAGACTAAGAAGTATTTAACTTCAAACTTTAATATGAAAGATTTGGGTGAAGTAGATATTGTCTTAGGTATTAAAGTTAAAAAACATAATGGGGGTTATTCTTTGAATTAATGTAACTACGTTGAAAAGATGTTAAACAAATTTAAATATCTTGGTTTCAAAATGATGAGTACTCCGTTTGATATTAGTGTCAAATTAAATTATAATACTGGTAGAGTAGTAGCACAACTTGAATATGCGAGTGTTATAAGGCCTTCAATCTATGCGATGCATTGTAATAGACCCGATATTACTTTTTCCATTTGCAAATTGAGTAGATATATTAGTAATCCAAGTATAAAATATTGGAATACCATTACCAGAATTTTTTCGTTTGAGATTGTTCTATAACAATTATCCGGCTGTATTTAGAAAGATAAATCGATACTAGTTAGATTTCTAGTGCGGGAGATAAACATTCTCCTTCTGGATGAATCTTCACGTTAGGTGGATATGCTGTTTCTTGGGCGAGCAAGAAACAAGCATGCTTAACTCACTCAACTATGGAATTCGAATTTATTGCTTTAGCAGTAAGTAGGAAAGAGGCCGAATGGATAAGAAATTTGTTGACGGACATCAAATTATGGTCTAGTCATATGCTTCATATTTCTATTTACTGTGACAGTCAAAATACTTTAGCAAAGGTTTAGAATGGCATTTATAGTGGTAAGTCTAGACATATCAGTATAAGACATGAGTACGTGAAACGACTGATTCGGAATGGTACTATAACAACTGTTTATGTGAGATCAAGCAATAATCTAGTAGATCCCTTTACAAAGGCTCTCCCAAGAGATGTGGTAAAGGCGATCTCAAAAGAAATGAGGCTAAAATCCTTTGATTAAAATCACCAGTAATGGTAACTCAACCTAATACTAGCACATCACTAGTTATAAATTTTAATAGGTAACAACAAGTTATTGAAGATGATTATCGATGCTGACATTAGCCCGGACATGAGAAGTAAGTATTGTCTATTACGCTTCAGAGGTTGAGTTATACTCTTAATGAAGTATATTACTAATTAGTCACGTATTTACTAATAATAGAAACACATAAAAATACTTCACATATATGGGCTTCGACATGGTGCCACTTCTTATGAACGTTTGGGTGAATTTCTAGAGAGCTCATGAAATAAGAACAAGCACAAGGCCATAGATAGTGCTGAGTAATTATGAACTTCTCGCTAAAATAGGAGATTAGTATATGTGCGATATGTCCGATTCTATTGTTTAGAGTAACAATTTTAAATCCATGCTACCTGTAACTTTGATAGGATTTTGAGATACTTATACTAAATAAACCTTTGACTCGAAAGAGACCTTTATGTAGGTATATTAATCTCGCGAAAATTTTGGTTGTATTTTTTGAGAAATTTTATTTTACAAATAAAGTGGGAGATTGTTGAAGTTTTTTTTGGGTAAGGAGGGAGATTGTTGAAGTTTGTTTCTAAAACAAACAAAAATTTCCTTTCTCTAATTCCACATAGGATGCAAGGAAGAGTGCAAGTTTTTTGATTAGTTAGAAAGCTATTAGAGTCTTTCAAAATAAAGAAATGGGTGAGTGTACTAGACCTCACTATACCCTCGTGTGATTACGCGATTTTGGCTCGATAATTAAGCGCACTCAGTACTTTACACGCTTGGGCAGTCGCGAGTTATAATTGACATTAATCAATAATCGTTTTATTTTATTTTATTTTATCTCGAAATTTAATTAAATAAAATTTAATTGTAATGTTCTAGCGAAACAGTGCAACTGTTCACTTATGACTTGTGATTATTTTTTATATTAATTTCAAATTTAATTGATTAATTATGTCAAATAGTTGTAACTCTACAGACTTGACAGTTTGGACGTGACGAATTACACCCTTTCGAGATAGTAGTTTTAGACCTTCGAAATAAAGCAATCTTTCATGCAAAAAAACTATTTTCAGAATATGAAAGGAATGATCAAATAAACTATTTTGGACATGAAGAGTTGTATGAGAATTAACTACTTTTTGGATGTGAAGAGGTGTGTTCAGTTCTCGTTATATATTCAAGTATTCTATTCATTTTCAATGATAATTCTTTTTCACTTTTTGTTCTTTAAAAATAGGAGAATTACAGCCTTCATTTTCAATTGTTTCCTAGAGAGTTTTTGGAGAAATATTAGAATTGTTATATATTATTCTCGCTTGAGACTCTGTTGTATTCTTTAGGATTTTTGCGAATAACCATTAGCAACGTTGTGGGGCAAATAATTTCTTAAAGAGAGTTCTATCACACTTTAGAATTTGATTCTTTTATTCACCCCATTCAACCATATTTCAGCAACAGAAATTACCGAAGATGGCAACCTAGTTAGCTCTGATGAACTTCCTTTCATGGATCTAGCCACACTATAGGCTGCTATAGATGACTTCTCAAGTTCAAACAAGCTCAGGCAAGGGGGTTTCGGTACCGTCTACCAGGTAATTTATCTGTTGCTTTCAATTTGCAATTGTTTGCTGTTGAAGTCCAGTAAGTAGAGGGCATAAATCAATTTGCCCATCATTCATTTTGCACCAAAATTAATTTTAATCCTGCCGGCATGGAAACTATGGACTGAAGGAAGAGAGTCGGAACTGTTGGATTCTTCTCTAGTAGAATCAGGCTCGAGAGCTAAAATATTCAGGTGCGTTCATATCAGCCTCTTGTGTGTCCAGGAAGATCCTGGATATAGACCGACAATGTCAAGTAGTGACGCTTTTGGGAGGTCAAACAGGAACTCCTCCGGAACCAAAAAAGCCGGCCTTTTCAATCGTTAGAGTCGTTCAAGAACTCGATCAATCATCAGTGACTAATCTTTCTGTCAATCAGATGACTATTTCCAGTATCTCCACTAGGTGAACGAGCACATGTATTAGTTTATTAAGGTTTCATTCGCCCATGGTTGTAAAATTTTGCGCTGTAATGAAAAACTTGTCATGTTTTCGAAGAATTACTTTGCTCATTGAAATCACTATATGCTCACAACTAGGTAAATCACTATAAACAATCATTATTATTGCACGCGGAGAACATTAATTTGGTATGTGAAAATCACAACTAGGAGACTCTCGGCTTGGCATCAAGAGGCTATGCCAAACTAGAATTGAATCCGGGACATCTCACTTCTCAAATTGCTAGGTCCGGATTGCCAAGTCCGAATCACATCACAATCAACGATATGCTCAACTAGTTCCTTCCTTGGATTGGCTTGTTGTTGACATCTAATTTTGGCAACCTAATCATTCATTGCATAGAAAATTAGGGACCGAATTCGATCCCTAACCCAAGAAAAGAAAAGAAAAGAAAAGAAAACATGGTCTAGCTGGACCGGTCGCGGAAAATTATAAGCTTATTTGAAATATTTAGACTAGTGAACAGAAGGTTTTGTACCCAATTAGCTTGTTTAGGCTCAAGAAATGGAATTAATCGAAATAAAATCGTGGCCGAAAATTGCACTTGCTTCGTATGAAGATTATTCTGAATTTGAAAGTTTATGATCGATAAATCTCAATTTCATGGAGAATCGGTGTCATGCCTTTTTTTTTTTAAATAAGCAAGAATCTTCCCCAAAAGATTAATTAAAAATAAATTAATAAAAAGGGCCAGTCATTCACTTGAGATTTGGATAAGAAAAGTCAACAAAGAAAGGAAAAAATCATGGCCTGGACTTGTGCAGGGCATATCCAATCAGTCATATCAGCGGGTAATTTTTCCACGAAGAGAGAAGAAAAAAAGGCGACGGAGGGGGGACCCTCGGGAAATTCTCAGAACATCCATGGTGTTCCTTTGTCTCACTGCAGAATTTTTCCACGAAGAGAGCACCTTCAATATTGATTGGGGCATTCGCATCGGTCAATGAAGACTGAGAACGAAAGCTTCTCTTCTCAATATCCACGAGTCCAGTCCTCTTGACGATCCATCCAAGCTCCCGGTCGAGGACTTTCATTGCAACCTATCAGCCAAAGGTTCGTGGTGGGGAGTCGAACCAGACTCGAAAAGTAATTTGCTCTACCGACCCATCGCTGGAATGCAGCCCAGTTCGTGAACGACACCAGTCCAGCCGACCGTTCCCCCCTGCTGCGTACGGAGGAGCTGCTGACCCTCCATCGTTGGAACGCCGAGACGATGATCCTGCTGTACCCGACACCTTGATTGAAGGCTTGCTGCGTTCGTGATCCACAGTTTCCGGGTTGAGCTCTTGTTTTAGAGGTGTTCGGGTGGCTAGAAAACTTCCACGCGGTCCCAGCCATTTCCAACACGTTCATGTAGAGATTATACGAAGGGAAAGTGTTTGGTGGTGGACTCTTGGAGGAGAAACAGAATAAAGTCCAGTGAGGACATTCATCCATAATTCCTCTGTAGATCACCACTGTTGGCTACCACCGGGACACCATCCTGTTATAATTCGAGTCGGCATTCGAATTAGGTAAAATAATAGCTAATTTCGATCTATTGACATCATTTCTGATTTTGAACTTATAGAATATCCTTGTGAATATTTTTTTTTTGTAGTCATTAGAAAAACCGATTCAAATTGGGGACTATCTACCGACAACGTGCAAATTCGGACAAATATCAGACCTGAGATTTGCTCAAGAATTGAGATATCTAACCTATGACCACTATATTTGATTTCTCGATTGAAATTGTTTCCAAATTTGAATCGAAAAATATTTTCAAAATCATGCATATTTTTTATTGCATATTTGATTGATTGTTTCCTAATTTGAAAATTTAAAAATATTTAAAAGGTTAAGGTTTATTAGAAATCTTGTCTTATAAAATTCAATTGCTTTTGATATATAAGATTTCTAAATCTTATATCATAGGATAGGCATTCATTTAGGAAGAAATGATTTATTAGAAATTGTGTAGATAGACATTCATTTAGGAAGAAATAATTTATCAGAAATCGTGTCTAATGGATTAGGTGCATTTAATTTAATTTGCATATTAGATATAGATTGCATATACTTTAGAACATTCTATTCATATAAATTGAATATTTTATTTTACATATCCATGTCATATAGGCCTAGTTGCATAACCGTTACATCATTTTCATGCCGCATTGATTAGCCATGTCATATAATTTTGCCATGCCATTAAAGTCTTTCATATCATATAGTTCGGCATGTCATTGTGTCATATTATTGATTGCATGTTGTATTATTCATCATGTCATTAGCGTGATACATCATTGATGCCATGTCACATTCGTACGGCTTTAGAATAATGTCAAGGTTCATTCATTTTAAGTTAACAGACTAGTTTGGCCTAGTGTCACTTGCCATTTAGATTAAATTCATGTCACTTTTGCATAACATGTAAGATAGAATTCATGTTGTTTTGCATGTCATTGAGATTCGAAAATTTAAAAGAAAACAAAATCGTCATGCATTCATGAATTCAGGAGAAATACTTTATTACTTCGAACTAGAGATTTATTAAGTTCGAGGACTTGATTACACTAATGTTTCTATTAACGTTTTTTTGGAACCTTTCATTTCATTGAAAATTATCTAAGTTGGCAACTTTTAAGTATTCTAATTTAAAGTTCCAAAGGGTAATTATTTTTGGATTTTTTTTTATTTAATGAATGCATTGCATGAATGTGGTTGTATTCTATGAAGAAAATTATTCTAATGACATGATAAGTGACGACTGTTTTTTTTATGGAAGAGTTATCCGGGTGAATGTTAAGATTCGATGTGCCAGAACAGGAAAATGGAGAGAGGTCCACATCTTTACTTGCAGCTCTCATTGATATCGCTGTCAATGCTTGGCCTTGACATTAGTGTCGAAGCAGATTATCTTGAACTTTCTTGTCAGAATGAACACGGAAACTACTCGAGCAATAGCACTTTTGAAACGAATCTGAAGCTCCTTCTTGATTCACTGCCACACAACACCACGAAAACGGGATTCTACAATACTACTTTTGGAGAAGGCGTTGACCGAATTTATGGACAAGCTCTTTGCCGAGGAGATGCCAGTTCCACAGCGTGCGAGAGTTGTGTTCGGAATGCAAGCCAAGAGATCATGAAGCGATGCATTGCTAAAGATGCACTAATGTGGTATGAATTATGCCAAGTGCAGTACTCCTTCCAAGATTTCTTCTCGGAGATGGTTTATACAGGTAAATACCCGGATTCGGATCATCACGAGAAACTTGCATCAGACCCGGCCCGCTTCTATACCTACTTGATGTATCTAATGGAGAATATATCCATTGAGGCTGCGTATGGTAACCCTACTCAAATGTTCGCGACGGGGCAAATAAGCTACTCTGTGAGCCAGACAATATACGGGCTAGTGCAGTGTACTAGGGATATGTCAGGCACGGAATGTAACAGTTGCTTGGTCTCTGCCTTGGGGGATCTAAAATTATGCTGCCATACACGGGAAGGGGGAACGGTTGTTAGCAGAACTTGCAATGTGAGGTACGAGCCGTACCGCTTTTTCAATGGCTCGACAACTTCAATGTTGTCTTACCCAGCCTCCACAGGTAAGAACATGAAATCTATCGGAAATTAAGATTATTAGGAGAAGAAAGATATAGTTATTGCCACTAACTTGTCATATGCCTCTATATGGTTAGAACGAAATAAAAAAAATGTGGATGAAGTTCATCAGGACGACGGTTATTATTTGACTTTGAATGCTGCAGGGGATAAATGGAAGAAAGGGACGATTGGCCTAGTTGTGGGTATCGTGGGACTCCTATTAGCTGTTCTTGCCGGATCTTGCACCATCTACTTCAACCGGAAGAAAGCAAAACAAGGTATATATGAGAAAATGGATTTTATAATTCATATTTTTTTGAGAGCTAATCCTGACTCGGGTACCTTCAGACTTGGAAAGTAGCCCGCGTGCTTTTCTCCATGATTTAATAAATCCAGTCAGAGTGGAAATTACCGAAGACGGCAACCTGGTTAGCTCTGAAGAACTTCCTTTCATTGATCTAGTCGCATTACAGGCCGCTACAGATGACTTCTCAAGTTCAAACAAGCTCGGGCAAGGGGGCTTTGGTACTGTCTACAAGGTAATTTATCTGTTGCTTTCAGTTTGCGAATGTTTGCTGCTGAAGTCCTGTAAGTAGCGGGCTTCAACCAAATTTGGTTTCAGGGTTTGCTTTCTGATGGCAAAGAAGTAGCAGTTAAAAGGTTGTCGAGAAAGTCTTGGCAAGGTCTCAAGGAGTTCAAGAACGAGGTCATATTGATTGCAAAGCTCCAGCACAGAAATCTAGTAAGGCTTCTAGGATGCGGGATAGAGGGAGACGAGAAGCTGCTTGTATACGAGTTCATGCCTAACAAAAGCCTCGATATCTACATCTTCGGTTCATTTTCTCACATCCTCCAGCTTTTAGAAAGAACTCATTTACTTAGAATTTGTGCATATTGTAAACTGTCCTCAATCTCCAACGTTTTTGCATGACACCCTTATCTTCAGATTCGGACAAACGTGCTCAGCTTGATTGGTGCACATACATTTCCATTATTGATGGGATTGCTAGAGGACTAGTTTACCTGCATGAGGACTCGAGGCTTAGGATTATTCACAGGGATCTGAAGCCTAGCAATGTTTTGTTGGATCATGAAATGGTTGCGAAAATATCAGATTTCGGGATGGCCAGAATATTTTGCGAAAACCAAAGTTCAGCTAATACAAGAAGAGTTGTAGGAACATAGTGAGTCTGCTTTTTCTGATTTTTGCTCAGCCGAAAAATCTAGGAATTTCTTGTTCTTGCCAATGAAAACACTCTAGGAAAGACTAATGTTGACATTGGTACTTGTGACAGTGGTTATATGGCGCCGGAGTATGCAATGGGAGGACTATTCTCTGTGAAATCCGATGTGTTCAGCTTTGGTGTCATTTTGCTCGAGATCATCAGCGGAAAACGAAATAGCGGATTTTACCTTACAGAACATGCTCAGACACTGCTTGCATATGTATGTTCTACGGTTTACCGCAATGAAAATCTTTCCTGTCAATCATGTTTTGAGCTGAAAATACTAGGTGTCTGCCAATCATTCATTTTGCACCAAAATCAATTTAATCTTGCAGGCATGGAAACTATGGACTGAAGGAAGAGAGTTGGAACTCTTGGATGCTTGTCTAGCAGAATCAGGCTCAAGAGCTGAAATATTCAGGTGCATTCACATCGGCCTCTTGTGTGTCCAGGAAGATCCTGCAGATAGACCGACAATGTCACAAGTAGTGACGCTTTTGGGAGGTCAAACAGGAACTCCTTCAGAACCGAAAAAGCCAGCCTTTTCAGTCGGTAGAGTCGTTCAAGAACTCGACCAATCATCGGCAACTAATCTTTCTGTCAATCAGATGACTATTTCCATCATCTCCCCCAGGTGAACGGGCACATGTATTAGCTGATTAAGGTTTCACTTGCCCACGGTTGTAAAATTCGGCGCTGTAAAGAGGACACTGTCATGTCTACGAAGAATTACACTGTTCATGAAAATCACTGTATAAACAATTAGAATTATTGCACGCAGAGAACATTGATTTGGCATGCGAAATCACAACTAGGAGACTTTCGGCTTGGCATCAAGAGGCTATGCCAAACCAGAATCAAACATGGGACGTCTCACTTCTCAAATCGCTAGGTCCGGTTTGCCAAATCGGAATCACATCACAATCATCAATTTGCTCAACTAGTTCCTTCCTTGGATTGACTTGTCTATTGACATATGCTACTTGACTTTGAATTCCTAAGACAATTATTTATTTGTACCTGTCGCGACCCTCTAAAAAAATTTTAAATTTTAAAGGGGTTAACGGATTATTAGGTTAATTAGATTTGACTAACCTAACGCGGACCCTCCCAAGCCCTACCTAATCGCAACTTTGGTTTTTGTTTAAATGATTTTGAAATTTGGAGTCGCCACTAATTGTTCTTGGTAGGTCGATTAGAAACCTAAATAAATTAGCGGGAGAACTAATTTATTCCTGAGAACCAGAGATTATGAGCTCGGGGACTTGGTTACACTAGTTAATTAAAACTAATGCCCTTTCGGTACCTTAATTTCATGGATATCCTAATTCGGCAACTCAGACTTGGTTTATTCCTAAGGCTCTAGTAGGGTATTCTCTTTTGTGTTTTCACTTTTTAAATAGAATGCATGGATGGTATATATTTTTATTTGTTATATTTTTTTAAGTGTTAAAGATTCCCTGAAGCCGAAAGAGGGAGTGTGTTAACGACTTCTGTGCAGTATTACGACCTACTCATCTTTTGAGTTTGATGATTCAAAAATTAAATTATAGGAAGTACATGACAGTGAATAAACACCTCTAATGGGAGGCCTAGCATTGGCTTGGCTCTTCCCTTTGGGATTTAAGGTACAGGTATTTAAGTTGCAAGTATTTAACTACTGTAAGTAAAAACCTCCAATGGGAGGCTAAGCATTGGCTTGGCTCTTCCCTTTGGGATTTAAGGTACAGGTATTTAAGTTGCAGGTATTTAACTACTGTAAGTAAAAACCTCCAATGGGAGGCTAAGCATTGGCTTGGCTCTTCCCTTTGGGATTTAAGGTACAAGTATTTAAGTTGCAGGTATTTAACTACTGTAAGTAAAAACCTTCAATGGGAGGCTAAGCATTGGCTTGGCTCTTCCCTTTGGGATTTATGGTGCAGGTATTTAAATTGCGAATGGACTTTGTCCTCTCCATTCTGGGGTATGAATTCTTTAAAATAAAATACAACGAATTGATTCAACAATTTGAAATTTATGCGCGCTTGAAGACTCCTCCAAGCCGATTTTGTGCTTCCATAGGGTTGACCATTGATATAGAGCTGCGGCTTCCTGACATAAAATAGAGTGAAGTGTCAGTATACAAAATATGTGCTAATCTGCACCTAAAACCAGAAGAGTGGAAAGAGTACTTATCTCCCATTTTTTTGGGAGGGATTTCTATAATTGATTTTCGCTCTCTATGTTCCCAATATAGAGAGTTTCTTTTGAATTAAGAGGGACTTTTAGTCACAAATCAGTTGAGAAATCGGTGGATAGCTTAGGAGCTTGTCTGGGCCGATTTTTGCATCTCTACGAGATTTTTGCTGTTGACGTAGAGATATCCTTCTCCTGACATAAAATATGGAAAAAAAAGGAGATGGAGAAAGTATATACAATTTGTGCTAATTTGCGAGTAAAACCATAAATAAATGAATAAATAAAAACACTTAGCTCGAATTTGCTTTCTCGTTGACGAGGATGAACTCTTGATTTATATTGATCGATAAAGGAATTTGTGATGATAACCCCTAGCTTTAAACTCCCATCATCTTCAAAATTCTCTCTCTTTTGGTATTTTCTTTCTCTCAAATTTTTCTTCAATCTCCAAAAACTCTCTCATACATCCAAAATTTTATCTCCAAAAAAAATTTCTCCTCTCAAGTTCACTTCTCCTCCTTTTATAATCTACTCATCTATCTCTCATTCTAATTTTTCCACTAACTCTATCTCCCATTCTAATTTCTCCACTAACTCTTCTTCATTTTCATCTTCCATTCTCCATCTCTATCTCACATTCTAATCTCTCCACTAACTCTTCTTCATCTTCATCTTCCCTTCTCCATATTTATCTCCCATTCTAATTTCTCCACTAACTCTTCTTCATCTCCATCTTCCCTTCTCTATTCTTATCTTCCATTCTAATTTCTCTACTAACTCTTCTTCATCTCCATCTTCCCTTCTCTATTCTTATCTTATTTTCTCTATCCATTCTTCTCCAACTTCTCTTCTTTATCTCATCTTCTCCATCTTCCATTCTCTATTCTAATTTATCCACTAACTCTCCTTTTTATTATTTGTAAAATAATCCTTTAAGAGTTAGGTATTTGCACTCTAGTCCTTGAATTTTAAGTATTTACAATTCAGTTCCTGAAAAAATATATTTCTTTAAGTCCAAATCTCCTCACAATTTTTGACACACCAAAATTTACCACATGTCAAATTTAAGCTCATTTCTTGCTGCTGAAAATAATGCAGAATTTAATTAAAGCCCTTTTGTAAAATTAAGTCATTCTGGGTATAATTGGGTCAAGATAAAAATTTAAAATATTAGAAGACAATGTCACAACTCATAAAAAGTGAAAATTAAAAATAAGTTGACTCAAATTAAATTTTTTTAGGCCCGATTCGAGATTATACTTGTGAAGGAACACGTGACTCGAATTGGATTTTTCTGAATTTGCGATGGCCAATATGAAAATAGATTTAAAATAAAAATATTAACTATCTTTGTGTATTTTTTTTTGGCCTCAAATGTTATTTTTCCAAAATTTTCAAGTATTTTTGTATTGTTTTAAAAACAAATTAAAAAAAAATATATAAAAAACATGAAAATTTATTTTTTGTTCAAAAATGGTTGCCTAGGCTTGGCCAAGGCTTCCAAAGTTGATTTTGCAATTTTCTCATTTTTTCTTTATTTTTTGTTTTATGAATTTTCGAAAATAAAAATACCGAAAAATATCGAAAATATGAAAAATTATTTTTTGGTCAAAATTGGTTCCCTAGGCTTGGCTAAGGTTCCCAAAGTTGATTTTTCAATTTTATGAATTTTTATGGATTTTCTATTAATTTTCGAAAATAAATAAATAAAAAATAAGTAAAAATACTGAAAATATTAAAAATCGTTTTTTGATCAAAATTGGTTCCCTAGGCTTGGCTAAGGTCCTCAAAGTTGATTTTTCAATTTTATGAATTTTTATGGATTTTGTATTACTTTAACAATAGAAAAAATGATTAAAAATCAGGTGTCAACAGCTGCCCCTCTTTGAAAGGAAGCTTGGTAGAGGTTCATTTCAAAGACGAGATGACACCTGAATTCTAATCGACTGAATAGAAGGAAATAAAAAGAGTCGTGACATGAATGTTCCACTGAAAATGAAATGAGAACCTAAGGATTCGTTATATAAAAAAACTTTAGGGTGGTTGAACTTGAACCCGTATGGTGGATCAACCCATGGTAGATTCCTAATAAAAGGATTCTACTGATTAAAAATTGAATTAAAATTTGACCCGTATGGTAGGTCATACCATTTGACTCGTATGGTGGGTCGTACCATGGTAGATTCCTAATAAAAGGATTCTACTGATTAAATTTTGATTGAGATTTGACCCGTATGGTAGGTCACCCCATGGAGATACCTGTAAGAAGGACTTGGTGCCTGTAGAAAGGACTTGGTGCTTGTAAGAAGGACTTGTGCCTGTAAAAAGGACTTTGTGCCTGTAAAAAGGACTTGGTGCCTGTAAAAAGGACTTAATGCCTGTAAAATGGACTTAATTTGCCTGTAAGAAGGACTTGATTTGCTTGTAAGAAGGACTTACTTTGCTTGTAAGAAGGACTTTGTGCCTGTAAGAAGGACTTGCTTTGCTTGTAAGAAGGACTTGATTTGCCTATAAGAAGGACTTTGTTTGCCTGTAAGAAGGACTTTATTTGCCTGCAAGAAGGACTTGATTTGCTTGTAAGAAGGACGTTATGCCTGTAAGAAGGACTTTGTGCCTGTAAGAACGACTTGATTTGCCTGTAAGAAGGACTTGATTTGCCTGTAACAAGGACTTTGTGCCTGTAAGAAGGACTTGATTTGCCTGTAATAAGGACTTTGTGCCTGTAAGAAGGACTTGATTTGCCTGTAAGAAGGACTTTATGCCTGTAAGAAGGACTTGATTTGCTTGTAAGAAGGACTTTGTGCCTGTAAGAAGGACTTGATTTGCCTGTAAGAAGGACTTGCTTTGCCTGTAGGAAGGACTTTGTTTGCCTGTAGGAAGGACTTTGTTTGCTTGTAAGCAGGACTTGATTTGCCTGTAAGAAGGACTTTATGCCTGTAAGAAGGACTTGGCTTGCCTGTAAGAAGGACTTTGTGCCTGTAAGAAGGACTTGGTTTGCTTGTAAGAAGGACTTAGTTTGCCTGTAAGAAGGGCTTGGTGTACCTCAAAGGGTACCATTCTGAAATCTGGGGAGACTAGGAATCCTGCAGAAGCTCAAACCCAAATTATATTCTCCTGTCGCTTTAGGATTAAACCAAAGAGGCAAAGATCAAAAGGTCTCGAACATTTCTGTCCTTGAGATAAATCATGATTTATTGAAGAAGGTGGATACCTGTATATACCGCAATGGATTCGAGTATCCCAACAACCGTCAGAATTCATTCTCTTGAAAGGTTCAGGTTGAAGATATACTTACCTGAGAATTTGGAAGAAATGCTTGGTGGCTTCTCAACAACCAGGCTTGTTCATTCAATAATCACCGAATGAATTTCAAGACTTTGGAAGGTAACTCAAACACCGGGAATGTGTTGCCTGTCAGGCAATGTCAGAGCTAACATGTGCAAGCATTTTCATCAATGCGATCATTGGTTCAAACAAAATTGTTCAGCTAAGTTTGCCATGATTAAAAGTAGTCCGTGTAATAACTTATGATGCAATCGATCAACATATGAATCATGTATTGCATTACCACTTCTGTTTAAGGAGGTTCTTATAGTATGAACACCTCGAATGTAATTTGAATGGGGGACGTCATTCCGAAAGGGCTTTCTCTCACTCTGGAGAAAGGCTGTTTATCTGTAGATTAAAATGTTAGACCTGTGTGGAAATGGTTTGCCTTTCCTCATCCTGTTATGCCCCATTTTGCACATTTGATGTCTCCTATGCAGTTTATGCTCTAAGTTGGAGTTGGTAAATTAAACATGCGGAATGGTGATACATAATTCATAAAATGTGTAAACACAATGCCGATGTGACAATTTTTTAGCATCATGTGTGTTTATATAATGTGCAAACATGGGCGAATTTGAATTGCCCCTGGTGTGTGGGTGGATCGAACAAATTGGGAAGCCCACTCCTTATGTCGAGGAGCGGTTTGTCTCAAGTTTTGCCCCTACACGATGAGGGATATGGGTGAGGGAGCATTTTGATTTGTTTAGTGACAGCGACCGCCATGGTTTAGCGGTTAAATGCCCCTGCAAAAAGCAAAGAAATTATTCGAGATAAGGAAGACATATTTGCTTTTTCGTTTTAGAGCTTGCGATCAACTTGCCCCATTTTTCACCAGAATAGATCTTGTCAGATGATCATCATTTTCTTTTGGATTTGTCTCCTTCAACATGTTACATGTTAGTATAAATATTTCTTGTAAAAAGAAAAGGAGACATATCAACCAGTATTAAAAGGGATAAATTGGAAACGATACTGATTTACCTTTCATCTTGAATGCCTTGGACAAGTCTTTTACCAATTTTGCCGGATTGAGTTTTCTTCGACTTTTGTTGGATGCTTCACCATTAAGCCGAGAATGTGGCAAAATATTGACTTCGGTATTACTCGTCGAGTATTCCTGTTTGTAAAAAAGAAATGCACAAAAAGTTGTTTCATTTATTTATAATACATACAACATTCCCCACCCTTGGGGATCGAACTCGGGATATTTCGGACCTACTGTCATCCCCCATACCATTCGATCCATTAGACCGTAGGTGTCCATGGGGCTATCCTTCCAAAGGTTAATCCTTGGGGATAGAGCAGCCCTGTTGTATCACCTTGGGCTATGTTACGGTATTTCTCGAGGTAATTTGCAATCCCTGTTAAAAATGGAATAAGACAATTCAAGACTTGAGATGATTATGTGCTAATTAGAACGATACATAATTACCCATTTCTGAGATTGTTTGCGTCTTTCGCTTGTACTTTCCTTTGTCCGAAGCTGTCCATCCCGTGGTAATGCCCATGAGTTGATTTGCCTCCAAATTTTGTTCAACTTGTATTCGGATATGATTGCGTTCTCGGGTCGATTTGCAATTTCCTGATAATAGAAGGGATTAAATTTAAAACCTAAGTAATTCGAGGGTAACTTGAAACGACACGAATTTACCCTTCAGATTTACGCGGATTTCTTCTCGATGTTAATTTTTTCGAGTTTGGTGCGGTTAATGGCTCCGAGCATTTAATAGGGGGAAAGGGAAATGATTACTTCTAGCTTATGCATTAATTTTGGACGTCGATAAAAGTCAAGAACGTGGAATGAAACTAAGCAGATGTATTCGTCTAGGTTTGATCTTTTTCCCTTTGCAAGCTCTTGAATGATCAGCTAGCGTTGTTTCGGATCAGGTACGCGTCGGCCATGTTGCAGGTCCCATGATCACTAGTTTTGAAATACAGGATCCGTATGCACATTAAAGCCCTGGTGCTTCATCAGCATCAAACTGCCTGATCATGGCGGCGAGTTCGTCGCCAATGCCACTTGCTTGGTGATGATACCTCACCTCCTCCTCAGAAGGTATCCATGCTGGTCCCATAGTCTCGGTCTTTTCGTACCTTGCTCCAATAGAACTTGATCCTGCTATGAACTGATCTAACTCACCTTTTA
The DNA here is from genome assembly GCA_016432845.1 of Psidium guajava. NCBI lineage: Eukaryota > Viridiplantae > Streptophyta > Magnoliopsida > Myrtales > Myrtaceae > Psidium > Psidium guajava. The sequence continues at coordinate 28,386,662 of CM028230.1, forward strand.
AACGTGCATTTTCGATCCTCAGATAATGCATTTCATCGAGGGTGAGGAGAGTATTGCAGTTGGGGCAGGTGGCGGAGTCAAAAGCCTCTTTATATATCTTGTTCTCCGCTCGGAGGTTTTCATTTTCAACTCTTAGAAACTCGGCTTCGTTGTGCTCATGACGAGTCTTCATTTGGGTTCGTCTATTTTGAAACCAGAACTTGATTTGCGAAGGTTCAAGTCCTAACTCTTGACTCAGTTTCATTTTCTGTTTGCCGTCTGGCATAGGGTACATTCTGAAGAAATCTTCAAGCTTTCATACTTGCTCCTCAGTATGGCGACGGTAACGCTTCTTTTGACCTTTACCGTTGTTGTCCTTGTCCTTACCGGGCTCTTGGACGTCGTTGGTGGAAGGGCCGGGCTCCATAGGCTCGATCCCAAACATGGCTTCAAACTCTTCATCTCCCATATTCAGCAAGTAATGATAACTTTCAAGTGTGTTGGGTTGAGACATCTTCGATTTGGTTAACGATTTCTCAAAGTTTGATGTCTCTTCTTGTATTTTCACTCTCTGGATTTTTCTGGGAGACTGCGTATGCTTTAAGAGTCTCTCTTTCGAGCACGAATGAGAATTATCAAGAAGATGCCTCCTTTAAAATTAGACGTGGGTTTAGCAACTGTATTGCCTCTCTCGAGTGTTCTGGCTTTCTCGATTTTCTTTTCATCGTATCTCTCGCCTAGCTCGTCTCCTTCTATCTTTCCGTGGAAGAGGGTCCCTTGTTGCTGTCTCCACCATCAATTTGCTGGCGAGTTCTTCAATAAAGACGAGTCGTATCTATTTTCTGTCGAAAATGTCTTTGTCTCCCACTCAGCTTATTTTTTATCCTTTCTTTTTCAAAGTAGTGGCGTTCCGTCCAGCTTTTCCGTAGAGACGTCGGATTTGCTTGGCTCGAGATTGGAGACGAGTAGCGGAGGTGATACTGATAGGGAATGGTAGACAGGAAAATCTGGCCAGTAGAGACTTCCCCTGCAAAAATGAAAGAGAATGCGGCAGTACATGTTCTTCATATTCTAGAAAAATTGGAACGATACTGTTTTACCCTTGTGTGTACTTCCATTGAATTTGAATTGAGGAAGTTCCTTCATTTGGATTGGATTGAATTGTATGTCCCGAGTTGCCCTTCACTTTGAGCTTGCCACATAAATGCTTTGCTTAGTTGGGCCTTGTTTTCTTTCGGGTTGCCTTGGACCATCATCATTTTCCATGCCATCGGGTCCGTGGACCGGAAGGCTCCTTTAATTTGAAGGTTACCTTCAAGGCGAATGAGTCCTATCGCATTCCATTGGGTCATTTCATTTTGCGACACTCTTGAGGCACTTTGCAATCCCCTGGGTGAGAATGGAACAAATCCAATTTAGCATTTTGCAACGATTAAAGGTAAATTGGAACGACACACAATTACCCGTCTTCGAGCTCGCCTTGGCTTTTCACTTGAAATTTCCCTACGTGAGGCCATTGAACACTTCTCATTATGGCAGTCAGCGACGTTGCCACAAATTGATCCGCCCTAAATCTAGCATAAAAAGGGATTCACGCATTCGACGGGATAAAAAAAAAATTACCCCATTGTCCCTGAATTAAATCTAGACACCTAGAAAGCTGGAAAATATCATACGCAGGGGAATTAAGCATGAAATGAAAGATGCACTTATTTAAGGTCAATTCTGCCTCTCGTGTGGCTCTTCAATAGTCAGCTAGTCTCATGCTGGTTCGGGTGTGGATGACCAATGTTTGAGAGTCCCTACTCACTGGCTCCTAATCGCGGCTTCGGACGTCTGTCAACCCTAAACTGGTTGACCAGGGCAGTAAGCTCATCATCTGGGTAATCTCTTGAACCTTCCAGCAACTGATGCTCGAATTGGGCATTGTTGTTGGCAAATGCTGGCGGTAGATTTCTCATTCTGTCCTCGCTATGAGCAATTTGACTTCTCGTGCTGGAGCCTTCATCATTACTCAAGAAAGTGTGGGGATCACCAACTGTCCTTCTGCTAAAAACTCCTTCCATTCGAGGATTAGAGAAGTGGAAGTGCTCAGGATAACTTCTTGTCTGATTCTCTGGCTGCGCAGGCGCGTTGATCATGTGATGAATTCTAGCCACAGGTTGGTGCTCAAACCAAGGAATCTGAATACACTGCCCCTGCGGTCTATACTCTTGAAGAGCATTAGGGTGATTCTGGGGGATACTTTGATTAACGCCTAGGGGATTGATGGCACGGCTACTGGCTTGGTTGATGATGGGAAGTGGCTCGCCCCATGCTAACCTGCGGAACTTATGGTGGCGAGGAGACTTGACGTTCAAGCTTGGATCAGTCCCGCCTTGGTTTTCTTGATTCTGAGCTGCATTGTGTTCTCTCACCCTTTTTCTGTACTTCTGAAGATGACTCAAAACATTTCCTTTAGTGAGTCCCTCTACCTTCATAATTTCCAGTATATGTTGCGGCCGTGCCGAATCGATTCCTAGCTGCTGAACTGCATTAACAAACATACGATGCAGCTCGGGAGACCAACTCATCTTCTTTTTCCAGTTGCTTGGAACAATATTGAAGGCTTGATGATTGTTCTCTTGGTCCTGCAATTGCTTCCTCACCACGTGTTGCCATATGTTTTGAAGCATCTGAACCCTAACTGGTTTCGTTACGACGTCTTGGGCCTCGTGTAAGACAGCCTTCATTATGGCTTGCTGATCATCGCTTGCCGATATTACGACGACTGGCATGTTTAATTCAGAATTGATGAATTTCAAGAGAGTGAAAACATCCATGTCAATCCCTACCATGGCGGTGAGGATGATACCAAACTGGTCACTACTCCTCCTTAATACTTCTAAGGCCTCTGTTGCTTTTGCTTGTGCTAAAACCTTATACCGGCATTTTCTCAATACGGTAACAAGGATTGACAGAGAGACTGGATTACCGTCAATGGCCATGACCAGTAGACCCTCAGGATAAGGAACTTCATCAGCTTCGACCAAGGTTGAACATGCGCCCATTTCCCTAATGCTCGACATATTTCTGGATCTAGGACTGCCCACTCGAGACCGCCTCAGGATGTCTTCTTGGACTTGAGGGATCACGGGATCGTCGATGGCTTCTCGTAACAGGCTTTGAAAGCCGATGTTTTGATGGTGAAGGTTTTGAATTCCTCTCCCACGAGAACTCCTTCCTCTCTATCTTTCTCCTGCGAGTTCTTGCAGATAAACTCTCACTCTCACTATCAAATGAGGACAAGTTCTCTCGCTGGCAATAGCAACGACTTCCCTCTTCACGGGCAGCGCTATTAGATTTTTCGAGGAAGAAAATCTGACATTCAGCTTTTGATCAAAGGAGAAATCCTTGTTTCTCGCTCAGTTTGTCTTCTTCTTTCTTTTCGTGACAGAGGGCCCCTGTCAAGATCTCCACCGTCGATTTACTGGCAGGTCCTCCAATGAAGACAAGTCGTATCTCCTTTTCGCTAACGTTTGCCGTCTCTTCCACTCAGCTCATCTTTCCGTCTTCTTTTTCAAAGTGGCGGTGTCTCGTCAAACTTTCTGCGGAGATTTCAGACTCGCTTGGCTCGAGGTCGCCATCTGATGGGAATTCGAGCCAACGAGGGTGGTGCCAATAGAGAATGGTAGATAAGAGAAATCTTGACTGGTTGATACCATAACTATGAAATCAATATTTACTTCAAAGCAGATTACCATCTTCGCATTCCGCTCATCTGCCTCACCTCTCTCCCCCTTTCTTTCGTATTTTGCTTTCAAAAATGGTCAATTCTCCTAACCATACCTTATCCGCCGAAGTCCTGGCTGGGTGGGAGAGACTCTACAATCTTCTTGGTAGAGGTTACGCTCATATAGCCAAAAACTCTACCATTGAGGCTGAAATCCTCGGTTTATTCAGGACCGTGGACGCTGCTTCTGTTGAGGGTACCCAACTAGGGAAGGAGTACCATAACTTCTCGACCCTCTTCATCAATTTTATGGCTGCCTATAACCGCGCTTATGAGACGCTCCAAGACCGCCACGAGCGCCTGGAAACAGTCACATTTGTGGTTGATAATCACAAGAAGGCCCTCAAGTTTGTCAACGATCAGCTTTCTCTAATTCCACATAGGATGCAAGGAAGAGTGCAAGTCTTTTGATTAGTTAGAAAGCTATTAGAGTCTTTCAAAATAAAGAAATGGGTGAGTGTACTAGACCTCACTATACCCTCGTGTGATTACGCGATTTTGGCTCGATAATTAAGCGCACTCAGTACTTTACACGCTTGGGTAGTCGCGAGTTATAATTGACATTAATCAATAATCATTTTATTTTATTTTATTTTATTTTATCTCGAAATTTAATTAAATAAAATTTAATTGTAATGTTCTAGCGAAACAGTGCAACTGTTCACTTATGACTTGTGATTATTTTTTATATTAATTTCAAATTTAATTGATTAATTATGTCAAATAGTTGTAACTCTTCAGACTTGACAGTTTGGACGTGACGAATTACACCCTTTCGAGATAGTAGTTTTAGACCTTCGAAATAAAGCAATCTTTCATGCAAAAAAACTATTTTCAGAATATGAAAGGAATGATCAAATAAACTATTTTGGACATGAAGAGTTGCATGAGAATTAACTACTTTTTGGATGTGAAGAGGTGTGTTCATTTCTCGTTATATATTCAAGTATTCTATCCATTTTCAATGATAATTCTTTTTCACTTTTTGTTCTTTAAAAATAGGAGAATTACAGCCTTCATTTTCAATTGTTTCCTAGAGAGTTTTTGGAGAAATATTAGAATTGTTATATATTATTCTCGCTTGAGACTCTGTTGTATTCTTTAGGATTTTTGCGAATAACCATTAGCAACGTTGTGGGGCAAATAATTTCTTAAAGAGAGTTCTATCACGCTTTAGAATTTGATTCTTTTATTCACCCCATTCAACCATATTTCAGCAACAGAAATTACCGAAGATGGCAACCTAGTTAGCTCTGATGAACTTCCTTTCATGGATCTAGCCACACTATAGGCTGCTATAGATGACTTCTCAAGTTCAAACAAGCTCAGGCAAGGGGGTTTCGGTACCGTCTACCAGGTAATTTATCTGTTGCTTTCAATTTGCAATTGTTTGCTGTTGAAGTCCAGTAAGTAGAGGGCATAAATCAAATTTGGTTTCAGGGTGCGCTTTCTGATGGCAAAGAAGTAGCAGTTAAAAAGTTGTTGAGAAAGTCTTGGCAAGGTCTCGAGGAGTTCAAGAACGAGGTCATCTTGATTGCCAAGGTCCAGCACAGAAATCCAGTAAGGCTTCTAGGAATGCGGCATAGAGGGAGATGAGAAGCTGTTTGTATGCGAGTTCATGCCTAACAAAAGCCTCGATATCTACATCTTCGGTTCATTTTCTCGCGTCCTCCAACTTTTGTTTTTGGATGATGCCCTTATCTTCATATTCGGATAAACGTGCTCAGCTCGATTGGTGCACATACAATTCTGTTATTGATGTAATTGCTAGAGGATTAGTCTACCTGCCCGAAGACTCGAGACTTCGGATTATTCATAGGGATATGAAGCCTAGCAATGTTCTGCTGAATCATGAAATGGTTGCCAAGATATTAAATTTCGGGATGGCCAAAATATTTTGCGAAAACCAATGTTCAGCTAATACAAGAAGAGTCGTACGAACATAGTGAATCTACTTTTTCTGATTTTTGTTCAGCTGAAAAATCTAGGAATTTCGTGTTCTTGCCAAGGAAAACACCCTAGGAAAGACTAATGTCGACATTGATACATGTGATAGTGCTTATATGGCCCCGGAGTATGCAATTGGCGGTCTATTCTCTGTGACATCCGATGTGTTCAGCTTCGGTGTCATTTCAGTGGAAAACGAAGTAGTGGATTTTATCTTACAGAAAATGCTCAGACACTTCTTGCATATGTATGTTCTACGGTTCACCGCAATGAAAATCTGTCCTTTTAATCATGTTTTGAGCTGAAAATACTAGGTTTTTGCCCATCATTCATTTTGCACCAAAATTAATTTTAATCCTGCCGGCATGGAAACTATGGACTGAAGGAAGAGAGTCGGAACTGTTGGATTCTTCTCTAGTAGAATCAGGCTCGAGAGCTAAAATATTCAGGTGCGTTCATATCAGCCTCTTGTGTGTCCAGGAAGATCCTGGATATAGACCGACAATGTCAAGTAGTGACGCTTTTGGGAGGTCAAACAGGAACTCCTCCGGAACCAAAAAAGCCGGCCTTTTCAATCGTTAGAGTCGTTCAAGAACTCGATCAATCATCAGTGACTAATCTTTCTGTCAATCAGATGACTATTTCCAGTATCTCCACTAGGTGAACGAGCACATGTATTAGTTTATTAAGGTTTCATTCGCCCATGGTTGTAAAATTTTGCGCTGTAATGAAAAACTTGTCATGTTTTCGAAGAATTACTTTGCTCATTGAAATCACTGTATAAACAATCATGATTATTGCACACGGAGAACATTAATTTGGTATGCGAAAATCACAACTGGGAGGCTCTCGGCTTGGCATCAAGAGGCTATACCAAACTAGAATTGAATCCAGGACATCTCGCTTCTCAAATTGCTACGCCCGAGTTGCCTAGTCGGAATCACATTACAATTAACGATCTGCTCAACTAGTTCCTTCCTTGGATTGACCTGTTATTGACATCTAAATTTTGGCATCCTAATCATTCATTGCATAGAAAATTAGGGATCGAATTCGATCCCTAACCCAAAAAAAGAAAAAGAAAAGAAAACATAGCCTAGCTAGACCGGTGGCGGAAAATTATAAGCTTACTTGAAATATTTAGACTAGTTCACGGGAGGTTTTGGACGCAATTAGTTTGTTTAGGCTCATGAAATGGAATTAATCGAAATAAAACCGTGGCCGAAAATTGCACTTGCTTCGTATGAAGATTATTCTGAATTTGAAAGTTTATGATCGATAAATCTCAATTTCATGGAGAATCGGTGTCATGCTTTTTTTTTTTCCCAATAAGCAAGAATCTTCCCCGAAAGATTAATTAAAAAATAAATTTAAAAAAAGGGCCAGTCATTCACTTGAGATTTGGATAAGAAAAGTCAACAAAGAAGGAAAGAATCGTGGCCTGGAGTGTGCAGGGCATGTCCAATCAGTCATATCAGCGGGTAATTTTTCCACGAAGAGAGAAGAAAAAAAGGCAAGGGAGGAGGGACCCTCGGGAAATTCTCAGAACATCCATGGTGTTCCTTTGTCTCACTGCAGAATTTTTCCACGAAGAGAGCACCTTCAATATTGATTGGGGCATTCGCATCGGTCAATGAAGACTGAGAACGAAAGCTTCTCTTCTCAATATCCACGAGTCCAGTCCTCTTGACGATCCATCCAAGCTCCCGGCCGAGGACTTTCATTGCAACCTATCAGCCAAAGGTTCGTGGTGGGGAGTCGAACCAGACTCGAAAAGCAATTCGCTCTACCGAGCCATCGCTGGAATGCAGCCCAGTTCGTGAACGACACCAGTCCAGCCGACCGTTCCCCCCTGCTGCGTACGGAGGAGCTGCTGACCCTCCATCGTTGGAACGCCGAGACGATGATCCTGCCGTACCCGACACCTTGATTGAAGGCTTGCTGCGTTCGTGATCCACAGTTTCCGGGTTGAGCTCTTGTTTTAGAGGTGTTTGGGTGGCTAGAAAACTTCCACACGGTCCCAGCCATTTCCAACACGTTCATGTAGAGATTATACGAAGGGAAAGTGTTTGGTGGTGGACTCTTGGAGGACAAACAGAATAAAGTCCAGTGAGGACATTCATCCATAATTCCTTTGTAGATCAGCACTGTTGGCTACCACCGGGACACCATCCTGTTATAATTCGAGTCGGCATTCGAATTAGGTAAAATAATAGCTAATTTCGATCTATTGACATCATTTCTGATTTTGAACTTATAGAATATCCTTGTGAATATTTTTTTTTTTTGTAGTCATTAGAAAAACCGATTCAAATTGGGGACTATCTCCCTACCGACAACATGCAAATTCGGACAAATATCAGACCCTGAGATTTGCTCAGGAATTGAGATATCTAATCTATGACCACTATATTTGATTTCTCGATTGAAATTGTTTCCAAATTTGAATCGAAAAATATTTTCAAAATCATGCATATTTTTTATTGCATATTTGTTTGATTGTTTCCTAATTTGAAAATTTAAAAATATTTAAAAGGTTAAGGTTTATTAGAAATCTTGTCTTGAAAATTCAATTGCTTTTGATATATAAGATTTCTAAATCTTATATCATAGGATAGGCATTCATTTAGGAAGAAATGATTTATTAGAAATTGTGTAGATAGACATTCATTTAGGAAGAAATAATTTATCAGAAATCGTGTCTAATGGATTAGGTGCATTTAATTTAATTTGCATATTAGATATAGATTGCATATACTTTAGAACATTCTATTCATATAAATTGAATATTTTATTTTACATATCCATGTCATATCGGCCTAGTTGCATAACCGTTACATCATTTTCATGCCGCATTGATTAGCCATGTCATATAATTTTGCCATGCCATTAAAGTCTTTCATATCATATAGTTCGGCATGTCATTGTGTCATATTATTTATTGCATGTTGTATTATTCATCATGTCATTAGCGTGATACATCATTGATGCCATGTCACATTCGTACGGCTTTAGAATAATGTCAAGGTTCATTCATTTTAAGTTAACAGACTAGTTTGGCCTAGTGTCACTTGCCATTTAGATTAAATTCATGTCACTTTTGCATAACATGTAAGATAGAATTCATGTTGTTTTGCATGTCATTGAGATTCGAAAATTTAAAAGAAAAAAAAATCGCCATGCATTCATGAATTCAGGAGAAATACTTTATTACTACGAACTAGAGATTTATTAAGTTCGGGGACCTCATTACACTAATATTTCTATTAACATTTTTTTGGAACCTTTCATTTCATTAAAAATTATCTAAGTTGGCAACTTTTAAGTATTCTAATTTAAAGTTCCAAAGGGTAATTATTTTTTTGATTTTTTTTATTTAATGAATGCATTGCATGAATGTGATTGTATTCTATGAAGAAAATTATTCTAATGACATGATAAGTGACGACTGTTTTTTTTATAGAAGAGTTATCCGGGTGAATGTTAAGATTCGATGTGCCAGTAGTGGAAAATGGAGAGAGGTCCACATCTTTACTTGCAGCTCTCATTCATGTTGCTGTCAATGCTTGGCTTTCACATTAGTGTCAAAGCAGATTATCTTGAACTTTCTTGTCAGTATGAATATGGAAATTACTCGACCAATAGCACTTTCGAAACAAATCTGAAGCTCCTTCTTGACTTACTACCACACGACACCGCGAAAATGGGATTCTACAATACTACTGTTGGAGAAGGCCTTGACCGAATTTATGGACAAGCTCTTTGCCGAGGAGATGCCAGTTCTGCAGCGTGCGAGAGTTGTGTCAGGAATGCAAGCCAAGAGATCATCAAGCTATGCACTGCTGAAGACGCAATAATGTGGTATGAAACATGCCAAGTGCGCTATTCCTTACGAGATTTCTTCTCGGAGATGGTTTATGCAGGTAAATACTCAGATTCAGATTACCAGGAGAAACTTGCATCAGACCCAGCCCGCTTCTATACCTACTTGATGTATCTAATGAAGAATATATCCAATGAGGCTGCGTATGGTAACTATACTCAAATGTTCGCGACGGGGCAAATAAACTATTCTGTGAGCCAGACAATATACGGGCTAGTGCAGTGTACTTGGGATATGTCAGACAAGGACTGTAACAGTTGCTTGGACTCTGCCTTGGGGGATCTAAAAGCATGCTGTTATACACGGGAAGGGGGAACGGTTGTTAGCAGAACTTGCAATGTGAGGTACGAGCTATACCGCTTTTTCAATGGCTTGACGACTTCAATGTTATCTTACCCAGCCTCCACAGGTAAGAACATGAAATCTATTGGAAATTAAGATTAGTAGGAGAAGAAAGCTATAGTTATTGCCACTAACTTGTCATATGCTTCTATATGGTTAGAACGAAATAAAAAAATGTGTATGAAGTTCATCAGGACGACGGTTATTATTTGACTTTGAATGCTGCAGGGGATAAATGGAAGAAAGGGACGATTGGCCTAGTTGTGGGTATCGTGGGACTCCTATTAGCTGTTCTTGCCGGATCTTGCACCATCTACTTCAACCGGAAGAAAGCAAAACAAGGTATATATGAGAAAATGGATGTTATAATTCATATTTTTTTGAGAGCTAATCCTGACTAGGAATTTCTTGTTCTTGCCAATGAAAACACTCTAGGAAAGACTAATGTTGACATTGGTACTTGTGACAGTGGTTATATGGCGCCGGAGTATGCAATGGGGGGACTATTCTCTGTGGAATCCGATGTGTTCAGCTTTGGTGTCATTTTGCTCGAGATCATCAGCGGAAAACGAAATAGCGGATTTTACCTTACAGAACATGCTCAGACACTGCTTGCATATGTATGTTCTACGGTTTACCGCAATGAAAATCTTTCCTGTCAATCATGTTTTGAGCTGAAAATACTAGGTGTCTGCCAATCATTCATTTTGCACCAAAATCAATTTAATCTTGCAGGCATGGAAACTATGGACTGAAGGAAGAGAGTTGGAACTCTTGGATGCTTGTCTAGCAGAATCAGGCTCAAGAGCTGAAATATTCAGGTGCATTCACATCGGCCTCTTGTGTGTCCAGGAAGATCCTGCAGATAGACCGACAATGTCACAAGTAGTGACGCTTTTGGGAGGTCAAACAGGAACTCCTCCAGAACCGAAAAAGCCAGCCTTTTCATCGGTAGAGTCGTTCAAGAACTCGACCAATCATCGGCAACTAATCTTTCTGTCAATCAGATGACTATTTCCATCATCTCCCCCAGGTGAACGGGCACATGTATTAGCTGATTAAGGTTTCATTTGCCCACGGTTATAAAATTCTGCGCTGTAAAGAGGACATTGTCATGTCTTCGAAGAATTACACTGTTCATGAAAATGACTGTATAAACCATTAGGATTATTGCACGCAGAGAACATTGATTTGGCATGCGAAATCACAACTAGGAGACTTTCGGCTTGGCATCAAGAGTCTATGCCAAACCAGGATCAAATATGGGACGTCTCACTTCTCAAATCGCTAGGCTTTGCCAAATCGGAATCACATCACAATCATCAATTTGCTCAACTAGTTCCTTCCTTCGATTGACTTTTCTATTGACATATGCTACTTGACTTTGAATTCCTAGGACAATTATTTATTTGTACCCTCTACTTTTGTTTTCTTTTGAGTCTTCCCATGTGCAAATTTTCTAATCCCAACTAACAACAAGATCATGCAATGAAAGGTCACACATGAGAACCAAGTCTAGCATTAAGCCCATGCAAATTGTTTTGGTGCCCATCTTCCCAATTCATGTGGTTGCTATTTTTTCCTAAGGGTTAGCAAGACGGACCCACTGGAAATTGTTTGGACTGAACCGGACCAGCCAGTTCTCAAAAGCACTGGTATGGCTCCCAATTCCATCAAATTAGATCCTATGATTTTTGGTCCTGGGCCCTCGGATTGGACTGATTACTTTTTTTTTATTCCTGAATATACAAATATAAACCTAATAATCCATCCGGATATTTTTTTTTCTTAAATGCAAACCTAATTTTAATTAATATGCGAAAATTAAAGTTTTTATTGCTCACCCCTTCTACTAATCCTCTAGCTCTACTGGATTGCCAGGGAACCAAACCAGTCGGGTGCGGTTTCCTATTTTCTGAGTGGGATCAGATCGGACCGGATTGGACCAGGAGCCAATTACCCTACTTTTGACACATATAGACATGGAAACCACGTGATTTAGGAAAAAAGAGGAATTTCCTAATTTTAGTTACCCGTTTCATCGAAGTCACTCGACCAATAGGATGCTCAATGCATTTTCATACTAATTCTGCAATTGTTATTATCGAAAAATATTGAATCTGTAATGAGGATGCAACTATTTCTTGTTAAAAGCAGAGGACCAGTGGCTGATCAAAGTTCTCACAATTTTTTTGCTCTGCTTGGAGGCAATCAGTTTGGGCTACTGGATTTTTTTCATCATCATCAAAAGTAACAATCTCTATCCTAATGCTGATTTTTGTTACCTCCCCAAATTCCAATATACTTGAGACTCATCATGTTTGATTCCAGGGAAGGAAGACCTCGCAGATAGGCAAGGTTGACCTCTACCTATCGGTGATTCTGCTTTTTGTATTCTTCTGTCCAGATATACCCAGGGAAATACTCTAACTAAAATTCAAGTTCATATGTATTTTGACATGAGATGCATACTTGCAGCTACCGACAACTTCTCAGATACACTAAAACTAGGACAAGGTGGATTCGGTTCAGTTTACAATGTGGCAATAGTTCGATCATAAGACAATGTTGGTTGCTGAATTTTAAATAGACACTCTTGCGTTTCTGGATTTTGTTAAGTAGTTCCACGTTTTTGATTGACAGGGTATTTCTTGGGATGGGAGAGAAGTTGTTGTGAAGAGGCTAGAGAGCTGGTCTGAGAAGGGTTTGGAAGAATTCCGAAACGAAGTCCTACTCATAATGAAACTTCAACATAAGAGTCTGGTCAGACTTTTGGTATTTTGCATAGTACTATTGCGGAAAAGGCCAAGAGACGCACAAATTCAAGCACGAAATAGCGAACGATGAAAGTAAAATAAAACGCACGAGATGCGATATACGTGGAAAACCCAAAAACGGGAAAAACCATGGGGAGAGAGAGAGGTTTCACTATCTTCAATAATCAGTACAAGCGTACAATCCAAGATCAAAAGATCTAACAAGAAGAAGGGAAAAACAAGGAGTTTCTTGGGCAAAAGGGAAAGTAATCTTTTCAATATATATGCAATAGATTCCTTTTATAGCCCTTTCTAAAAAAACCCTAAAACAAAATATAACAGATTCCTTTTATAGCCCTTTCTAAAAAAACCCTAAAAACAAAATATAACAGATTCCTTTTATAGCCAATTCTTAAAATAACCTTATTACTAATTTGGAAGTCACAATATAACAAATCTCCACCTTGATTTTAAATCTCCAGAAGAACGTTTTAACAAACGTCACAAAACCTATCTCCCTCACCACCAAGAGTGACCACACAAGGCTACCCGCTAAACGGCAGAACCGATAACGCATATCCCTAAGCCTATGTGAGCGTACTCGATGTAGGAAACAAGGGATGAAACGCCATCGACTCCGCATAAGTAACTCAAATGACGAAAACACCAACCAAGTCCAAACAATGCTTGAACTTGGCCAAAGGAACTGGTTTGGTCAACATATCTGCCGGATTATCCGCAGTAGGCACTTTCTCCATTATAATTGTACTCTTAGCAACCTTATCACGCACAAAGTGATAACGAATGTCGATATGTTTTGTTCTCTCATGATACATTGCGTTCTTGGTCAACTGGATTACACTTTGGTTATCGCAAAAGATAATGGAGGCTTCCTCCTGCTTTACCCTAAGTTCTGTAACTAAACGTTTCAACCAAAGAGCTTCCTTTGCTGCTTCCGTCATGGCCATGTACTCTGCTCCTGTGGTAGATAAAGCAACCGTGTCCTGTAAAGTTGCTCTCCCACTAACTGCGGAACCACCAAGCGTAAAGACATAACCTGTCAAAAATCTCTTTTTATCGAGATCACCTGTATAGTCAGAATCAATGAAACCAACAACTGAATGCCCTATATCACAACCTCTATCAAAGACCAAACCAACATCTGAGGTACCCTGGATATATCAAAGAATCCATTTCACTGCTTGCCAATGAGTTTTACCTGGATATGCCATATATCTGCTCACGACACTAACTACTTGAGAAATGTCTGGACGAGTGCAAACCATAGCATACATAAAACTACCAACGGCACTAGAATATGGAACTCGATGCATCTCCTCTTCCTCTTCTTTGGTTTTAGGTGATAAAGAAGCAGAAAGTCTAAAATGGGACGCCAAAGGAGTACTTACTGATTTAGCATTCTTCATACCAAAACGTTCAAGCAATTTCTCAATATACCCCTTATGCGAAAGATATAACTTCCCAACCTGTCTATCTCTGCGAATTTCCATACCTAGAATTTTCTTGGCAGCTCTAAAATCCTTCATCTCAAATTCCCTACTAAGTTGCCTCTTCAACAATTGTATCTTTGACATGTCCTTCGCTGCAATAAGCATGTCATCCACATATAATAGCAAATAAACAAAAGAACCATCATGCAACTTCTTATAGTACACACAACTGTCATGCGCACTTCGCGAGTAGCCATGACTTAACATAAAACCATCAAATCTCTTGTACCATTGCCGTGGAGATTGCTTGAGACCATACAATGAGCGTTTCAACCTGCAAACGTGATCTTTATCCTCAACAACGAATCCCTCAGGTTGAGACATATAAATCGTCTCATCAAGCTCACCATGCAAAAAAGCGGTCTTGACATCAAGTTACTCAAGCTCTAGATCATAAAGGGCTACTAGCGAGAGTAACACACGAATGGAACTATGTTTTACAACTGGAGAGAACACTTCATTGAAGTTTGTCTCCTCCTTTTGACTAAAGCCCTTCGCTACCAAACGTGCTTTGAATTTTTCATTTTTAACCCCTGGAATTCCTTCTTTTCTTTTAAAAATCCATTTGCATCCAATAGCTCCTTTGCCCTCAGGCAATTTCACAAGATCCCAAGTTTGGTTCTTATGAAGAGACTCTATCTCTTCATTTATCGCAATAAGCCACTTCTCATATTTAGAACAAATAATAGCTTCACGAAATGTAGAAGGTTCTTCAATACCAAACTCTTCAGCAACTGTAAGAGCATATGTTACTAAATCAGCAAAATCATATCTCTAGGGAGGCTTAATTTGCCTTTTAGCTCTTCTTGCAGCCAAAAGTTTGAGGTTGTTCAACTTCTTCTACTTCGTCTTTAATCAAATCCGAGTTTTGTTGCTCACTGTCACTTTTTGATTGATTAAGAACATTTTCAGAGGTTCTTCGTGGATGCTCTGCACTAAACTCCATCTCTTTCGTTGCATTCTCTTCCTGAATATCTGTAAACTCAACAACTTTTCTCTGATCAAGCATAGAATTTTCATCAAAAATAACATCCCTACTGATTGTAAATTTTAGCGATTGAGGGTCAGAACACCACAATCTATATCCCTTAACACCGTCTGCATAACCAACGAAAATGCCTTTTTTGGCTCTAGGTTCAAGCTTACCATTTTTTACATGATAATAAGCAGGACATCCAAATACTTTTAAAACAGAATAATCAGAAGGTTTAGCAGACCATACCTCATTTGGAGTCTTACATTCAATTGTGGTTGAAGGAGAATGATTTACCAAATAACATGCCGTGTTGACAAATTCAGCCCAGAAATCTTTTTTTAAGTCCAGCATTAGAAAGCGTACATCTAGCTCTCTTTAAAAGTGTTCGGTTCATGCACTTTGCCACCCCATTCTGTTGAGGTGTATACTTGATCATTCGTTGTCGAACAATCCCTGAATCTTCGCAATACTTATTAAAATCAACTCCGCAAAAATCAAGACCATTGTCTATTCTGAGGCGCTTTATCTTCTTGCCAGTTTGATTTTCAATCAACATCTTTCACTTCTTGAATGTATCAAAAACATCACTTTTACGCTTCAAGAAATAAACCCAGACTTTTCTAGAAAAATCATCACCACCTTTAGATGTAATTTCTGCAGGTCCCCACAAATCGGAGTCAATATAGTCAACTGTGCCCTTCGTCGAGTGCACTCTAGTACTGAAACTAACTCTGCGCTGCTTTTCGAAAACACAATGCTCGCAAAAGTCAAGTGGGACTGTATGCTCCCCACAGAGTAAACCACGGTTACTTAATATATTCATTCCTCTTTCGCTCATGTGGCCCAACCGCATATGCCATAATCTTGATTTATCAGAATCTGAAGAGGATGATATATTTAAAGAACCTACAATGGTACTTCCTTGCAGAACGCAAAGACTATTTTTCTTGTTATCTCTCATCACAATCAAGGAGCCTTTCGAAATTTTCAAAACTCTACCTCGACCAGTGTACATACATCCACTGGAATCCAAACTGCTCAATGAAATAAGGTTCTTCTTTAAATTTGGGATGTGTCTAACTTCTGTCAAAGTTCTTACTACTTTGTCATGACATTTAATTCGCACCGTACCAATACTTATAATCCTGCAAATTGCATTATTACTCATCAAAACTGAACCACCAGTGACTTTCTCATATGTGTGGAACCAATCTCTATTTAGGCACATATGGTATGAACATGCTGAATCCAAAATCCATTCATCGTCTACATGACAATCCGAAGATAAAACAGTAAGAACATTATCTACATTAGCATATTCATTATGTTTCACCAGACTAGCCGAATCAGAACTCTCCATTGACCTTTTTCCCTTAGCCTTAAGCAAAAGACACTCGTTTTTATAGTGTCCAAACTTGTGACAATAATAACGCTCAACTTTTCTCTTATCTTGGCCTGACCTAGACTTCGAACGCCCTTTACTATTACTGCGTCTATCTCGATGATTCGACCTTCCCTTAACAATTAAGCCATCAGCTTTATCTGCACTACTACTCACATTCAACTTTGTACGCATTTCCGCGGAATTCAGCGAGGTCTTCACATCCTCAAGAGTTATGGATTCCCTTCCATACAACATAGAATTCACAAAATTCTCATACGAGCTCGGTAGCGAACATAACACAATTAAAGCTTGGTTTTCATCATCTAATTTCAAATCTAAATTTTTCATATCCATAATAATTTTATTAAATTCATCTAGATGTTCTTGAATGCGAGTACCTTCTTGCACTTTTAGAGTATAAAAACGCTGCTTCAAGAATAATCTCGTTGTAGGAGATTTTTTCATGTAGAGACTCTCTAACTTTTGCCACAATCCCAAAGCTGTTTCTTCATCGGCAACTTCATGAAGTACCTTGTCAGACAACGATAA
Source organism: Psidium guajava (assembly GCA_016432845.1). NCBI lineage: Eukaryota > Viridiplantae > Streptophyta > Magnoliopsida > Myrtales > Myrtaceae > Psidium > Psidium guajava. Next base: position 28,403,761 of record CM028230.1, read on the forward strand.
TTGGATAGTGCTGTGTGCCTTCTCTTCCATCTCCTCGATCTCTGCTGCAGTCATATCATCGGGATAATTCCCACCCAAAGCTCTTACTGAGACAATGACAATTGGATAGTGCTGTGTGCCTTCTCTTCCATCTCCTCGATCTCTGCTGCAGTCATATCATCGGGATAATTCCCACCCAAAGCTCTTACGGAACCTTCCCGACGTAACAAAGCCTTCATCTTGATCCTCCATAGCTAGAAATTATTTTGACCATCGAAGGGTACCACTTCGAACTTGATAGATGCCATCTCGAACAAAAGATCGAAACACCATCGCTCTGATACCAGTTTGTTGCGGAAAACGCCAAGAGACGCACAAATTCAAGCGTGAAATAGCGAACAATGAAAGTAAAATAAAACGCACGAGACGCGATATACATGGAAAACCCAAAAAACAGGAAAAACCACGGGGAGAGAGAGAGGTTTTACTATCTTCAATAATCTGTACAAGTGTACAATCCAAGATCAAAAGATCTAACAAGAAGAAGGGAAAAACAAGGGGTTTCTTGGGCAAAATGGAAAGTAATCTTTTCAACATATATGTAATAGATTCCTTTTATAGCCCTTTCTAAAAAAACCCTAAAACAAATTATAACAGATTCCTTTTATAGCCCCTTTTTAAAATAACCTTATTACTAATTTGGAAGTCACAATATAACAAGTACGAGAGGAGAAGTTGCTTGTCTACGAGTATATGCTAAATAGAAGTCTTGATGTTTTCTCTTGGGTATATACCAGTTCCTGTTGTGTCTCTTGCATAACATTCGAAACATAATATTAATACGACATTTGGTGACTTATTTTTTTTGTTATAGACGCACAGAGAAGGATCGAGCTGAGTTGGAGCAGACGTCTGAATATTATCATCGGCATTGCTCAAGGTATGCTCTATCTTCACGAGGATTCTCGTCAAAGTATCATCTTCAGAGACGTCAAAGCATGCAATGTGCTATTGGATCTCTTCATGGACCCTAAAATCTCAGACTTTGGACTAGCAAGGATCTTTTCAGGAACAGAAAATGAAGCAAATACTGCCACATTAGTTGGAACCTAGTAATTAAATTTCCTTGGCATTTTAGCAGTCGAGACGTGGCCCCAGTCTCCTAGCCTACGTAAGTTATGACTTGATTACAACTTCCGATTTTCATGCCATTCAGTTGATGAATTGAAGAACAATCTAAGTGAGAAATGTTTTGAGGTCAAAACAACAGAAAATTTGGAATATCAGACAGTAAAATACAACAGATGAGCTTTGGCATTAGACTTGTAAATCTTTAAATTTTGGTTTTGGTTTTTCTGTCAAACCTCAGTCATGGCATTGTCCGTTCTTCTTAACATTGACGAATATTACTGCTTGCATTATTGATGTGAAATGTATTAACGATATGTTCTCGGATCGAATGGACAGGTAGAAATCTCGACGGAAGTCGAAAGGAACATGATGCACATAGTACCAAGAGACTCGGAAGTTAGCAACATTGGAACTCAAATTTGAATCGAAATGGCCTCTTGATCAATACTCACAGCCTTTGCCTATGACTGATGATGGATTTCAGTGATTCAGGGTCGTTTAGTTGGGTTTTTGAATTTTTCTTTATTTATTTTTATTTTCTATTAATTTTTCTATTAATGACGGATTTGTAATTTGGGGCTTTTTATTAAAAACCTATTAGGGTTAGGTTTCATGCTTCAAATAAAATGCGTTTTCCAAGTAAGGGTGAAACAAAATTGAATTCAAGATTTCCTTTTTCTTTTGTTTCATATTACTCTTGCGCTACATCAGTTGGTATTAGAGCCTATGGCGACTGGTGGAAGAAACGGTGGTCTTCGTGAGGATGCTCAGGAGACTGGAGCCCCGATCCTTAGAGATTATGCGTTGTAACGTTTGGAGCAACATTTAATGGAGCCCTTGGAAGAACGAATTGATCACAAGCTTCGTCACGTCAAAGAACGATTTAATGAAATAGCAGATAGATTTGAAGCTCTCGGTGTTGATGTGAATTGGAATAGGCAACATGGCAGAAGGCCGGGGGCAGATGTTGCTCGCGGTGACCCTATTGATAGGTCTGTTCCTATCCGCAGACAAAATAACCATTTGTTTTTACAAAGTTCAGAGGAAGAAGAGAAAGACGAATTTACTGATGAAGAGCGTGCTGGCTATGAAGGCAGACGTCCCTATGGGTGATTCCACAGGGAATATGATGGGAGACGATATTATGATGCTCGTGAAGGTAGCGGCTTAAAATTAAAGGTTGATATACCTTATTTTAATGGAAGTCTAGGAATAGAAGAATTTGTAGATTGGATTGCTGATATTGATTAATTCTTTGATTATATGGAAACCCCTAGTAAGAAATGGGTAAGATTAGTGGCCTGTAGATTGAAGGGAGGGTGCATCTACATGGTAGGAGAGATTACAAAATAAGAGGGATCGAGAAGGAAGAGAGAGAGAGTTAGAACTTGGCCTAAAATGAGGAGGCTGTTGAAATAGGAGTTCCTGCCACCTGGTTATGAATAGATTATGTTTCAGCAGTATTAGTGATGCCAGCAGGGTAATCGAACTATACATGAGTATACGACATAATTTATGAGATTGGCGGAACGAAATAACCTGTCGAAGACGAAGGGACATTACGTGGCCAGATATCTCAATGGGTTGAAGCCCTTCATTCCAGATAAAATCGAGGTATAGGTTTTGCTAAATCCATCTAGAGCAAAAAATATAGTGATAAAGGTAGAACTGATGTTGCAAGAAAGAAGTAGAAGAGACAGCTATGATAATCTTAGAGATAATACTGCGAGCAGTTCGATAGGAAAAAAAGTGGATCCTATAATTGATATAACATGGAGCGATGTTTTAAAGATAAATCGGTAGGAAAGCATCTCATGAGTGAGCCTAGGGACAAGGGGACGTAAACACAGAAAATTGCAAACTTGAATCCTTTAGCGAAACCAGCGGCAATAAAGTGTTACAAATATAATCAACCAGGGCATCAATCCAATGAGTGCCCTCAGAAAAAGGCAGTAAACGCAGCGTTGGTGCGAGAAGAGGAGGAAGATAGATCTTATTATGAGCCAGATGGTGATAAGGAAGACTTTGATGATGAGAAAGATGGGGAGATAAATTGCATAGTGCGTAGGATGATGATAGTGCCAAAATGAGAAGATGATTTATAGCATCATCAGTTGTTCCGGAATAGATGCAACATTCTAGGTAAAATTTTTGCTGTGGTTATTGATAGTGGTAGCATGGAGAATATCATCGAAAAGGAGGCTATAAAGAAACTGAGAGTACTTGTGGAGAAACATCCTAACCCATATACGCTGAGGTAGATAAAATATAGAGTGGACAGCATTCGAATGGCTAAACAGTGTAAGATTCTATTCTCTATTGATAAGTATCATGATGAGCTGTATAGGGATGTGGTAGATATGGATGTATATCACGTATTGTTTGGAAGGTTGTGGCAATATGACATAGCTGTGCAGCATTCGGGGAGGAGTAATCAGTATAATCTAGTGAAGGGTGGAGTGAAGTACACTTTGTTGTCGTTGAAGAGTAAAGAAAATCAGACAGCTGGGAATAATTTCCTTACCCTTATAAGGAAATTTGAAGTTGAAATTAAGGATGCCCGATAGATTTACGCACTAATAGTTAAACAGGCATTAGAGATAGGCTGAATTGCAAGTGGAGGAGCAGCCCGAATCAGTTAAGCTTTTATTGAATGAGTTTAGTAAACTGATGCCTGAGAAGATTCCAGATGGATTACTGCCCCTGCGCGATATTCAACACCATATAGACTTAATTCTTGGGGCTAGTTTGCCTAATCTACCGCACTACAGAATGAATTCTAAGGAGAGCGAGGTTCTAAAGGAGAAGGTGGAAGAGTTGCTACGAAATGGGCATATTCACAATAGTATGAAAACATGTGCTGTTCTTGCTTTATTAACTCCTGAGAAAGATAAGAGTTGGAGGATGTGTGTAGATAGCAGATCCATCAATAAAATAACCATGGGCTATAAGTTTCCAATTCCTAGATTGGATGATATGCCGAATAGGTTGCACGGTGCTAAATGGTTCTCGAAATTGGATTTGAAGAATGAGTATCATCATATTTGTATTCGACTCAGATTTGAGTGGAAGACAACTTTCAAGACAAAAGAAGGGTTGTACGAGTGGTTAGTGATGCTGTTCGGACTTTTTAATGCTCTGAATACCTTCATAAGGCTTATAAATCAAGTTCTAAAATTTTTTATTGTTCAATTCGTTATAGTTTATTTTGATGACATCCTGATTTATAGAAAAATCGGGGATGACCACTTGTTGCACTTGAGTGAAGTGTTGATAGCTTTACAGGCCAATAAGCTGTAGATCAATCTTTAGAAGTGCAGTTTTTTAACTAACAAGATACTTTTCTTGGAATTTATTATTACTGCCGAGGGAATAGAGGTGGATGAGCCAAAGATGAAAGCGATCAGGGAGTGGGCTACACTTAGAATGGTTTCGGAAGTTTAAAGTTTTCATGGGTTAGCTATTTTTTATAAGTGATTTATTGAAAATTTTAGTACTATCGCAACCCCTATTGTAGAGTGTATGAAGAAAGGTAAATTTTTGTGGGAAGAGGAAGCCGAACATAGTTTTTTTATTCTGAAAGAGAAGTTGTGTACAATACCTGCTTTTGCTTTACCTAATTTTGATAAGCTATTTGAGATAGCTTGTGATGTTAGTGGGGTAAGCATATGAGTTGTTTTGTCTCAGAAACATAGACCAATTTGCTATTTCAGTGATAAGCTTAGTGAAGCGACGGAAGTGGAGCACTTATGATAAGAAATTTTATGCTATTATTAGAGCTTTGAAGATGTGGGAGCACTATTTAGTTGGTATAAAATTCATGCTCTATTTTGATCATAAAGCTTTGAAGTATCTAAATAACCAGAATAGGATCAATAAGGATATGCATACACGTTGGTGTCAGTTCTTACAAAAATTTCCTTTCAGTTTATAGCACAAGTCAAGTGCACATAATGTTAGAGCAAATGCACTAAGCAAGAGAGCTAGCTTCTTGATTGCGCTGAGTCAAGACATTCTGGGGTTCGAGCAGTTAAAAGATTGTTATGCAAGTGATGATGATTTTGGCTAGATTTGGGAGAAGTGTTTTGTTAGTCAACCTGTGTAGGATTTCTATATTTTGGATGGTTACCTGATGCGTGGCAATCAGCTTTGCCTTCCTCGGACATCATTACGAGAGAAGGTAATTCGTGATTTACATGACGTGGACTAGTTGCGTATCTGGAATGTGATAAAACTGTTGCTGCAATATGGAAGCGATTTTACTGGCCCCAATTGTGTAAAGATATCAGCAGGTATGTACAGAAGTGTTATGTTTGCCAGACTATTAAGGGTCAGTATAAAAATACGGGTTTATGTATGCCTTTATCTGTCCCAGAAAATATATGAGAAGATCTATCTATGGATTTTGTGCTCAAGCTACTACGAACTCAGAGAGGCATGGATTCTGTTTTTGTTGTGGTTGGCAGATTTTCCAAGATGGTACACTTTATTCCTTGCGGGAAAACTTCTGATGCAGTAAGTGTGGCCAAGCTATTCCTTAAAAAAGTGGTTCCTATGCATGGCGTCCCTAAATCTATTACATCTGATAGAGACAATAAATTTTTGGGGTATTTTTTGCGGACCTTATGGACGCTATTTGATTCATCTTTGAATTTTAGTATCATAGCTCATCCACAGATTGATGGGTAGACAGAGGTGGTCAATAGAACTATGGGTAATTTAATTCAGAGCATTTACAGTAACAAATCGAAAGCAGTGGGATATTACTCTATTGCAGACAGAGTTTGCTTACAACAATACGGTTTATCGTTCTATTAGCAAGTCACCTTTTTCAATCGTTTATACAAAGGCATGTCAGTATACTCTAGATTTAATTAAGTTACCCAAGCAAGCAGACAAGAGTGTTCAAATAGATCACATGGCGTGTTACAATAGATCACATGGCTAAGAAAATTGTGGGGGTGCATCAGGAAGTCAAACAGAAGTTGGAAGAGACCAATCAAAAGTACAAGGCTGCAATAGATAAACACAGGTGAAAGGACGTGCTTGTAGTATGCAATCAAGTCATGGTGTTTCTTCATAAGGAGCGGTTCCCGATTAATACTTACAGCAAGTTACAGCCAAAGAAGTACGGGCCTTACACTATTAGTAGGAAGATTAATGATGATGCGTATGTTATAGACCTTCCACATAGCATGGATATTTCCAACACTTTCAATGTCACACGGAGCCTTTGTATCCAGATCATACTTCTAACTCGAGGATGAGCTTTTTTCAAGTGGAGGAGAATGATGTGGAAAGTATTAGTGATATATTCTTGGATCGAATGGACAAGTAGAAATCCCGACGGAAGTTGAAAGAAACAGGATACGCATAGTACTAGGGGACTTGGAAGTTGGCAACGTTGGAACTCAATTTCGGTCGGTTGAAGCGAAACAGCCTCCTGATCAATACGCACTGCATTTGGTTGTGACTGATGATGGATTTCGGCAATTTCGAGTCATTTAGTTGGATTTTTGAATTTTTCTTTATTTATTTTTATTTTCTACTAATTTTGCTATTAACGACGGTTTTGTAATTTTGGGCTTTATGTTAGAGACCTATTAGGGTAAGGTTTCACGCCTCATATAAAAAGCGTTTTCCAAGTAGGGGTGAAACAGAATATTGATTATTGAATTCGATATTTCCCTTTTTTCGTTTCCTATTATGCTTGCGCTGCGTCAGTTATGCAACATGTTTGCCCGTTACGCAACATGTTCACCCGTTACATCTTTTTTCTCCGAGAATTCATTATTGGCGTCGAGCATTAGAAATGATGGGATGAGATAACTTTATTGCAGGCATGGCAACTATGGAACGAAAGAAGAGCAATGGAGGTGATGGACCCACTACTGCACAACAAGTGTTGTCCTGAAGAATTGATCAAATGTATCAATGTTAGACTTTTGTGCTTCCAAGAAGAAGCGTTCGACAGGCTGACCATGTTGGCTATTTATGTGATGCTTAAAAGGGACGCTGTAATTCTCCATTAACCTCTCAAACCTACCTTCTCAGCCAGTGCATCTAGTGGTTGCATATTGTTCGTGGCATTGGTTGCTGATTGTCCATCTTATGTATGTGATGTTTATTTCTCGCCATCGTATGGTTACTGTTAAATCGACCCTTGATGCTTAGAACCGTTGTCCATCTTCGAGAGAGTGAACCCCGTGTGAGGTAACCAGGAACCCTAAACTATTGGCTAGGGCTGAACCAATTAGTGTACTCTACCCTACGCTAGGATTAGTGGTAAGCTTACTGAGTTCTCAACTCATTGGCGTTGGTTACCAACTTTTCAGATCCCAGACCTTAGTGATGGCCGCACCCCTAGTGCTTTTTGGACTGCCCGTACAGGTAGAGACGAAGGTTATCCAGTACGTGGATGAGAACGCTACGCTCTGACATTGACGATTGACTACCATATGGGTGGATCAGGGTAGCCCTCTTTTTGTTCCTCATAGGTTCGAGACTTGGATGAGAGAGGGTAAGTTTGGTTTTAAGGGTCCCCTACGAGATGCCCCTATACTCGAGAAAGACGACCCTACGCTCATGCGACCTGCTACCTATGGAGGTGAAGTCATTGATCAAGACCCGATGGAGGAGCTGCCATCCCCAGGTCGCATGGAGATCGATGGACACGAGGAGGGAGATTCCATGGATACCGAGTCCGAGGAGGAGCATGACCCCTGGGCAGATTACAATCCCGAGGAGGAGGAGCCGCAGGAGTGACGTCATCAGGAGCCCAGGTCTAGGTTATGCGTGTCAGGTCGAGCGTAGGACTTTTGGACAGTAGTATGTATTTTCTTTTGGGGTCTGTACCTAACGCTGATGGTGTTTATATACTGATGCTTATAGTGTCTATCTCTTTTACTCTCCTACCCCATTATCGTATGCATGCATGTCTGGGATTGGTGAATAGCTTCCATAGGTTTATGGTTTGACTGATGCATCATCTGGTTGCGATGGAAAAAATTTCCTGAGCCGTCGCATGTCATGAACCAGGCGAGCACGAGTAAGCTTAAGGTATGAACGAGATGTCGCGGGCCCGCAGGGTTCAGGGCATGACATCCCCGTTCGAGTGGTATTAGAGTAAGGTCAGCTCGATATGAGACCGTTTGAGGATTTGGAGTGATAAGGCTGATGATTTTGGGGTAGTTAGATAGACAGACCCTAGACCTAAGGTTAGGAAAGATAGAGTGTGTGAATTGATTGGCGCATGTGGTTGCTTAGTTCAATTGGTTGTCTAGAATAGTCTTAGACTATAGTGCTTATGAACTAAACTGCAGATGCATTAGGACCTGAGGTAAGGTTCTTGAACTCAACTCTGATTATGTAGCTTTCAATGTTGGTTGCTGGTTGGTAGATATTAATTGCTGGTTGTTGTTGTTTGTGGTTGTGTGCTTAGTTGGCCGTCGGGCACTGCTTGACCATAATGCATTGCATGGATTTCTACATTAAAAGCAAAGTGATTTAGAAACGAAATCAAAATTTAAAAATGAGGGTTTGATTTGAGAAAATGCATACATGAGCTTCCCATATTTTATTGGACTGGGTACCGTCAGCCTGGTATGGGACATGTCTGACGGGATACCTACACACCGTCATGAAACATGGCATGGGACATGTGGAATATGGCTCTCTTCGGAGATAAATAGCTTAGGATTGAGCCCTCAAAGCCCAAATCTAGGGAGGCAGAGGCGCACTGGGATTGCATAGAGAGTAGCGGCGGAGGGTTGGAGAGGGAGCTCAATACAGCAGGGGTGTCATTCGGCAGTGATGTCCTTGGCGGTGCTTGCAGTGGCAATCCAGCAGAGCTCAAGGAGAAGGGAGCAGCAATGGAACCAAGAGGGAAGGAAGAAGATGAAGACAGAGTAAACATGGAATTATGAAGGTTGTGTGAGGGTAATATTGAAAAGTAAAAAAATCACTAAATTTGGCATTATTACATGCCGAAATGCGAAGGCTCCATTTTTAGCCAAACATATTTATAAAAATTTGCCAAACACCAAAAAATTTGGCTCAAGTATCTTTAGGTGCTCAAAGCCCCTTCTCAAAGGGGTACCCAAACGCAACCTCTGTCTGAGATTAGCTTAAAGATCACACATTGGAACATGGGAACGAAATCGAACACCAAAAAGTTTCGTTTTCGTAATCCTGAATTTTCTTAAGTAGAATATTCTTGTTATTTAATTTTTCTCCACTTGAGTCGCTTTACCACCTGAAATTCTAAAAGATTGGCTCAAAACAAGCGAAATCAGTCTCCTAGAAATTACCCTTACAGCAAAGTCAGACATTGATGTGGGGCCACAAATTTTGCAGCTTACAAATCTCAGTTCGAACAAGAACTCGAACCCGGATAGACTAAGAAATGGCTCACTACCAGTGTGTTTCATTGATGATCTGCTTCCTTCTTGCTCATTTGATTCTTCCCAGTTTAGTCCGCCTCTTACGCGCAGATCCTCCTTACGAGCTCTGTTTGAAACCTGGGTATTATGCCGTCGATGGCATATTTCAGAGTAATTTTGACAATCTTGTAGCGAATTTGTCGTCGAATGCTTTCCTCTCAAACTTCTATAGTACCTCTTATGGCGATGGCTGTGACGTCCCTAAATTGTTCAGCTAATGGACAAAAAGAAATTCAACACTTTTGAGCCACTTTTCTTGACATTCCTCTCACTTTCCTTTCTCAATTTCAGCTGAAGCCTCCACCAAGCCCACGTCCTCTCTCTTAAAATCCCACTTGATTTTCTCGGATGCTCTCGGCTGCTCTCTATCTTCTCAGATGCTCGTGTCCCAACACGCGCATCTGGAGGAAATCGGCTCGAGGTCATCCGGCGTCCGAATCGAGCTCCGTTTTCACCTGTGTACTCGTAAGACTTCAAACTTCGATATTATGGAAGCGGATCAGTGAAAAACCTCCTAGAAAATTCCTAGTTTTGAATCAAAGTTGACCCTATTTTGCCCGTGTTTGTTTGTAGCTAGTTTCTCACCCTCTTGGCTGAAGTTGCCTTGCTCGAAGCTCGATCATTGTTGTCCGTGGCTCGAGCTCAAACTCGAATTTTTAGGTGAGCACATTTCTAAACTTGACTTAGAATGTCGGGTATGCTAGAGACTAGTAGGAAAAATTTTATGATGAAAAATAATAAATTTCTTGGACGTCAAATGTCGATTATTTATTACTGACCAAAGGAGTCAATTAGAAAATTTTTGTGGACTTTAGAAATTGCCTTGTGTGCCAGATTACTTGTCTTTGAGCCTAGGTAACTTAGAATGGAAACCGGATCTTGAAATGCAAGTTTTTACAACGTGAAATGCCTGGTTATTATATTTGATTTATTTTGAGTTGAATTGTATACTATGGTGAATAATCTTGGGAAAAGCATATGGCAAAGTTGACTTTCATGAGTGGTTACGGGGTGGGCCAATTAAGAAGTTTGTGATGTTCATCATTGATCTGCGTACTGGTATGAGACATGTGCGTTTGGCGGAGTGCGTAGAACCATACGGGACGGCTCGGCAGTGTCTTGGGGGCCACCGGGAATGCGATATGATAAGGAGGTGTCGATCGCAGTGCTAATTGAGCCACGGTCGTTGCACTTGCGCTTAAACATGCTCGGTACAAGGTAGCTAGATAGACAAGGGTGTCAACTTCGGTGTGATTAGACACGGGTTGAGGCACAGGCCTGAGACGTCTATGATGTGGCCGGGACCGAAAGTGCTGTTGAGCCACCAGTGGGGTTCGGTCCGGAAGAGCTAGTGAGCTACCGGGAACCCCAAAGAACCAATGAGCATTTGCATTTGCATCTGTTTGATTTGAAGTCGTAACATGTATGTGATGATTTCAATTTCTGGCCTGAGGTATATGCTTCATTCTAAATTGAGTCTAGACATGTGCTTGCTGAGTTTCCACTCACATATTTTTTGGCTGATCGCCATTTCAGATCCTTGATCATAGACCTTATTGTTTTTTGATATCTAAGGAGTTTGATCCAGAGAAGTGGTCCTTGCTAGAGGACGAGTAGTCCTAATGATGCCTAGATGGAGACTAGTGAATTTTTGGTTTGGCTTATTCCTTTTTTGTTAGTGGTCAACTTAGGTTTTGAAATTCAGATGATAGTTGTTGACATCTGATTTTTAATCATTTTTTCTATTACTAAAGTAATGAAAAATCCATAAAAATTCATAAAATTGAAAAATCAACCTTGGGGACCTTAGCCAAGCCTAGGGAACCAATTTTAACCAAAAAATAATTTTTCATATTTTCAATATTTTTCGGTATTTTTATTTTCAAAAATTCATAAAACAAAAAATTAAGAAAAATGAGAAAATTGAAAAATCAAGTTTGGAGCCTTGGCCAAGCTTAGGCAACTATTTTCGAACAAAAAAAATAATTTTTTGTATTTATATATATTGTTTATATATTTTAGAAATTATGAGAATATTTAATAAATAATAGCATTTGAGGCCACAAAAATATATAAAAATAGTCAATATTTTTATTTTAAATCCCTTTTCATGTTGGCCATCACAAATTTAAAAAATCCAATTCGAGGTCATGTATTCCTTTACGAGCATAATTTCGAACCTGGCCTAAAAAATTCAATTTAAGTCAATTTATTTTCATTTTTTCACATTTAGGAGTTGTGACATTGTTCTCTAATATTTCAAATTTTTTATATTGGCCCAAATTATACCCAGAATGACTCAATTGTGCAAAAGGGCTTTAATTAAATTCTGCATTATTTTCAGTGGCAAGAAATGAGCTTAAATTTGACATGTGGTGAATTTTGACTAAGTATAGGGAAGGTATGTCAAAAATTGTGAGGAGATTTGGACTTAAAGAAATATTTTTTCAGGGACTAAATTGTAAATACTTAAAATTCAGGGACTAAAGTGCAAATACTTAACTCTTGAAGGATTATTTTACAAATAACAAAAAGAAGAGTTAGTGGATAAATTAGAATAGAGAATGGAAGATGGAGAAGAGGAGATGAAGAAGAGAAGTTGGAGAAGAATGGATGGAGAAAATAAGATAAGAATAGAGAAGGGAAGATGGAGATGAAGAAGAGTTAGTAGAGAAATTAGAATGGAAGATAAGAATAGAGAAGGGAAGATGGAGATGAAGAAAAGTTAGTGGAGAAATTAGAATGGAAGATAAATATGGAGAAGGGAAGATGAAGATGAAGAAGAGTTAGTGGAGAGATTAGAATGTGAGATAGAGATGGAGAATGGAAGATGAAAATGAAGAAGAGTTAGTGGAGAAATTAGAATGGGAGATAGAGTTAGTGGAAAAATTAGAATGGGAGATAGATGAGTAGATTATAAAAGGAGGAAGAAGTGAGCTTGAGAGGAGGAATTTTTTTGGAGAGAAAATTTTGGATGTTTGAGAGAGTTTTGAGAGATTGAAGAAAAATTTGCGAGAAAGAAAATACCAAAAGAGAGAAAATTTTGAAGATGATAGGAGTTTAAAGCTAAGGGTTATCATCACAAATTCCTTCATCGATCAATATAAATCAAGAGTTCATCCTCGTCAACGAGCAAGCAAATTCGAGCTAAGTGTTTTTATTTATTCATTTATTTATGGTTTTACTCGCAAATTAGCACAAATTGTATACACTTGCTCCATCTCTTTTTTTTCCATATTTTATGTCAGGAGAAGGATATCTCTACGTCAACAGCAAAAATCTCGTAGAGATGCAAAAATCGGCCCAGACAAGCTCCTAAACTGTCCACCGATTTCTCAACTGATCTGTGACTAAAAGTCCCTCTTAATTCAAAAGAAACTCTCTATATTGGGAACATAGAGAGCGAAAATCAATTATAGAAATCCCTCCCAAAAAAATAGGAGATAAGTACTCTTTCCACTCTTCTGGTTTTAGGTGCAGATTAGCACATATTTTGTATACTGACACTTCACTCTATTTTATGTCAGGAAGCCGTAGCTCTATATCAATGGTCAACCCTATGGAAGCACAAAATCGGCTTAGAGGAGTCCTTAAGCGCGCACAAATTTCAAATTGTTGAATCAATTCGTTGTATTTTATTTTAAAGAATTCATACCCTAGAATGGAGAGGACAAAGTCCATCCGCAATTTAAATACCTGCACCATAAATCCCAAAGGGAAGAGCTAAGCCAATGCTTAGCCTCCCATTGGAGGTTTTTACTTACAGTAGTTAAATACCTGCAACTTAAATACTTGTACCTTAAATCTCAAAGGGAAGAGCCAAGCCAATGCTTAGCCTCCCATTGGAGGTTTTTACTTACAGTAGTTAAATACCTGCAACTTAAATACCTGTACCTTAAATCCCAAATGGAAGAGCCAAGCCAATGCTTAGCCTCCCATTGGAGGTTTTTACTTACAGTAGTTAAATACCTGCAATTTAAATACCTGTACCTTAAATCCCAAAGGGAAGAGCCAAGCCAATGCTTAGCCTCCCATTGGAGGTTTTTACTTACAGTAGTTTAAATACTTGCAACTTAAATACCTGTACCTTAAATCCCAAAGGGAAGAGCCAAGCCAATGCTAGGCCTCCCATTGGAGGTGTTTATTCACTGTCATGTACTTCCTATAATTTAATTTTTGAATCATCAAACCCAAAAGATGGGTAGGTCGTAATACTGCACAGAAGTCGTTAACACACTCCCTCTTTCGGCTTTAGGGAATCTTTAACACTTAAAAAAATATAACAAATAAAAATATATACCATCCATGCATCCTATTTAAAAAGTGAAAACACAAAAGAGAATACCCTACTAGAGCCTTAGGAATAAACCAAGCCTGAGTTGCCGAATTAGGATATCCATGAAATTAAGGTACCGAAATGGCATTAGTTTTAATTAACTAGTGTAACAAAGTCCCCGAGCTCATAATCTCTGGTTCGCAGGAATAAATTAGTTCTCCCGCTAATTTATTTAGGTTTCTAATCGACCTACCAAGAACGATTAGTGGCGACTCCAAATTTCAAAATCATTTAAACAAAAACAAAAGTTGTGATTCGGTAGGGCTTGGGAGGGTCCGCGTTAGGTTAGTCAAATCTAATTAACCTAATAATCCGTTAACCCCTTTAAAATTTAAAATTTTTTTAGAGGGTCGCGACAATAGTCTTCCTCCCATGTTGTATAGAACTCTTATGGTTATATGTAAATTAAATCTTCTCTATCCCACATGTGTGTTTGTCAGGGGTTGTGCGTTTTCGCTGTCGCATTATTTAGCCGTCGTTTGGCCGCGACTAGTCCTAAGCCGTCGCCAGTCTTAGCCAGGCAATGAGGGAATTGGCAGGTGAAGGGATGTTGTGCGTCCGAAGGGTCCGGGGTGTGACAACCTTGTTCGGAGTGGTATTAGTGCAAGGTCTGCTCGATAGTAAATTATTCGAGGCTTGGGGTGATAAGGCTGACGATTGTGGGATAGTTAGATAGAAAGAGACCCCTAAGTTGGAGTATGGATTGGGCATATATGCCTGTTCTTGACTAGCGCATGTTGTTGCTAGAATTTAGAGTTCCTGTCTGCTGTTGCTTGCTGCTAGACCCTAATTGGTGGTTCGGGTCTTAATTCATTAATGGAATTATAGCATGTATAAGTGAGTTAGACCAAGGACAATCAGTAATAGAAATAGACCGAGGAAGTATGCAAGTGTGTCTGGCGCAGGGGCTTCAACTGCAAGAGCTCAAGCTGCAGGTTCTTCAGCTGCAGGAGCTCAAGCTATAGGTGCTCCAGCTGCAGGAGCTCAAGCTGCAGAAAACCCAAGTATATGAGATATTATGAGGGTATTGGCAGAAGTTGGTACTTTAATGGGCAGGCAAGCTGAAAAAAAGAGCTGCCGCTGTAGCCCAAGCTGCTGAGGCAGCGTTAGCTGCTGTGTATGGAGCCAATGTGAATAATGCTCATGACAATAGAGGTCGACAGACACCTCATCTAATGGAGCAATTCCTGAAGTTGCATCCACCGAAATTTGATGGGACGGGAGGACCTGAAGTAGCCTCCCTTAGGACAGAGCAACTGGAGAAAGTGTTTGAAGTGCTAGGCTGTATTGGGGAAGAAAGGGTTTCATTAGCCATCTACTAGCTCCAAGGCATTGCAGATGATTGGTGGAAGGCCACCCGAGGAAGAGTCTTCCCTGAAGGTACCGTGCCAGACTGGACAGCCTTTTGTGAAGCATTCAACAGAAAGTACTTCTCAGAAGTTGCGTAGGAAAAAAAGATGGAGAAATTCATGCGGCTCCGTCAAGGTTTGATAACAATAGATCAGTATGAGGCAGAATTCACTAAGCTATCCAAGTTTGCTCCGAGAATGATTGAGAACGCCTGGGATAAGGTAAGGAGATTCCGTGAAGGATTGAAGCCAGAACTCCGCAGTCGACTGATTACTTCAGGATTGAGGGACTATGGAGTAATGTATGAAAGGGCTCAGGAGTTCGAAGGAGACATAAATGAAAGAGCCGCCGCATCTGGGTCATGATTCCTGCCCAGATGATATGACAGGAGTTTTGGAAAAAGGCCAATGATGGACAATAGAAGGTTTGTCCCTCCACCTCGAAGGGCTTTGGAAAAAACCGACACCTCCTGGTAGTGCAAGGTGTCGCGATTGTAGACAAAGGCATCCGAATAGTCTGTGCCCAAGGAAGATAGGAGCATGTTTCGAATGTGGACAAATGGGGCATATTGCGAGGTATTGCCCAAGAATGAATCGTGGATCGCAGTTTCAACCGCAAAGACCACAAGCTGGACCACAGGCGATGACTGCTCCCCAAGAAAATCTGAATCGACCGCCAGCGCAAGGAAGAGTGTATGCGATGGCACAAGGAGAAGCTGAAAATGCGCCAGGTGTGATCACAGATACTGTCTCTCTTTGTGATCATGCTGATTATGCCTCGTTTGACCTTGGAGCATCGTATTCATTTGTGTCTGAATAATTCATTGCTTTGGCTGGTATGGATGTGAGACCATTAGAAACACTGTTGCATGTGGTCACCCCACTAAATGATAAAATGACTATCTCGTTAGGATGTCAAGGGTATAAGATATCCTTGGGTAGTAGAGAGGAACTGATTGATATGGCTGTCCTACCCATGTTTGACTTTGATGTGATAGTAGAAATGGACTGGTTAGTTAAACATGGGGTAGTAATTGACTGTAGTAGTAAGGTGATTCGGTTTAACTTGACTAGCTACCCTAGATTTGAATTTTGAGGAAACCGAGGAGGGACCTCGATT
Source organism: Psidium guajava (assembly GCA_016432845.1). Lineage (NCBI taxonomy): Eukaryota > Viridiplantae > Streptophyta > Magnoliopsida > Myrtales > Myrtaceae > Psidium > Psidium guajava. Next base: position 28,420,117 of record CM028230.1, read on the forward strand.
CCTTGGATATCGTCGTTGGAAGCGACTAAATTGATGAACGAAGGATGCCAAGGATACCTAGCCTCTATAACTGATTCATCAGTTGAGTAAGTAAGGCTTGAAGACTTGCCTGTGGTGCGTGATTTTTCGGATGTCTTCCTGCAAGAGTTGCCAAGACAGACCCCTAAAAGGGAAGTAGAGTTTGCAATTGAATTGGCCCTTGGGATATAGCCAATATCTAAGGCACCTTACAGGATGGCATTGTCGGAATTGAAAGAATTGAAGGTCCAATTGCAGGAACTGTTGGATAAAGGATTTATTCGCCCAAGTGATTCGCCATGGGGAGCTCTAGTATTGTTCGTAAGGAAGAAAGACGGGTTATTGCGTCTGTGCATTGACTATCGGCAGTTGAATCAAGTGACGGTCAAGAATAAATACCCGTTGCCTAGGATAGACGGCTTGTTCGATCAGCTACAAGGAGCATCTGTGTTCTCTAAGATAGACCTGAGAACAGGCTATCACCAGCTGAGGATCAGAAAGGAGGACATACCAAAAATGGCGTTCAGGATAAGGTATGAACGCTATGAATTTACGGTCATGCCATTCGGATTAACCAATGCCCCTGCCGCCTTTATGGATATGATGAATAGGATATTCAAGGAGTCCCTAGACCGGTTCGTAATAGTATTCATCGACGACATACTGGTGTACTCGAGAAGCTCTGATGACCATGAACAGCACTTGAGTATTATTCTACGGACCTTAAGAGAGTATCCGCTTTACGCCAAGTTGACTAAGTGTGAATTTTAGCTTAATCGAGTAGCATTTCTTGGACATATCATTTCTGGAGAAGGCATTGCTGTGGATCCGTCAAAGATTGAAGCAGTTGAAAAGTGGCCTAGACTGACAACCGTGACAGAAGTGAGAAGTTTCTTAGGTCTAGTAGGTTATTATAGACATTTCGTGGAAAAGTTTTCTACGATAGCTGGACCCTTAACGCATCTATTGAAAAAGGAGACGAAGTTCGAATGGACGGATAAGTGTGAATAGAGCTTTCAAGTGCTTAAACATAGACTAACAACTGCGACAGTGTTAACCATACCGTCAGGATCTAGAGGATTCGAAATTTACAGTGATGCATCGTTAAGAGGTTTGGGATGTGTCTTGATGCAACGTGGACGGGTTGTAGCGTATGCGTCTCGGCAGCTGAGGCCACATGAGATAAACTATCTGACGTATGACCTAGAATTGGTAGCAATAGTGTTCGCACTGAAAGTCTGAGGACATTATCTGGTTGGGGAAAAGTTTCAGATTTATACAGACCACCAGAGTCTGAAGTATCTATTCTCTTAGAAGGAGCTGAATTTGAGACAGCGTCGCTGGATGGAATTATTGAAGGATTATGACTGCGACATTCTGTATCACCCTAGAAAGGCGAACAGACTAGCTGATGCACTCAGTCGAAAGTCGAGTATAGCACATATGATGGTTAAAGAGTGGAAGTTATTAGAGGGGATAAGAGACTCGGAATTCAAGATAGAGGTAGGGCACCTCTCGAGTTTGATGGCCACCTTGAGAGTCGAACCGAAAATTCACTCAAGGATCAAGGAACTACAGTTTACAAATCCTAATATTCAGAAGATCTTAACTGTGGATGTGGCAAAGAGGAAACCCGAGTTTCAGATGACAGAAGATGGAATTCTAAAGTTCAAAGGACGATTGTGCGTGCCAAATAATGAAGAATTAAAGGAAGAGATTTTGACAGAAGCTCATCGTAGCAACTATAGCATTCATCCAGGTAGCACGAAGATGTATCAAAGCCTGTGTCAGCACTATTGGTGGAACGAAATGAAGGTGGATGTGGCCAAACACATGGCAAAGTGCTTAACCTGTTAGCAGGTGAAAGCACAGCATTGCAAACCTGGAGGATTACTACAGCACTTGGAGGTTCCAGAATGGAAATGGGAACATGTTACGATGGACTTCGTGACTATTTTACCAAGGAGTCAAAGGGGCAACGATTTGATCTGGGTTGTGGTCGATAGGCTGACCAAATCTGCTCACTTCATAGCAGTGCGAAAGGACTTTGCTCCGGAAAAGCTAGCTGAATTGTATGTTCGACAAATCGTTCGTCTGCATGGAGTACTAGTTACTGTCACGTCGGACCGTGACCCTCGCTTTACTGTGACATTTTGGAAAAGTTTGCAGGCTGCCTTAGGAATTGAATTGAGGTACAGTACGGCATATCATCCGCAGACCGATGGACAAACAGAAAGGACGATTTAGACAATGGAGGACATGTTAAGAGCCTGCGTGATAGACTTCAAAGGTGGATGGGAAGAACAATTGCACTTGGTGGAGTTTGCGTATAATAATAGCGATCAGCAAAGTGTCAGAAATGGCTCCATTTGAGGCTCTATATGGAAGAGCTTGTAGAACTCCAATCTGTTGGGACGAGATTGGTGAAAGGAGCATAATAGGCCCAGAACTGGTTCAGCAGTCCGTTGAGTCAGTGAAAGTGATAAGGGACAAGCTGAAAATAGCTCAGAGTCGCTAGAAAAGCTATGTAGATAGGCGACGTAGGCCATTGAAATTTCAAGTAGGCGATCATATGTTTTTAAAGGTGTTGCCAATGAAAGGTCTATCTCGATTTGGGAAAAAGGGAAAGTTAAGCCCGAGATTTGTAGGCCCATTCGAGATCTTGGAAAGAATTGGAATATTGGCGTATCATCTTGAGTTGCCGCCAAACTTGTCCCAGGTGTATAACGTGTTCCATGTTTCGATACTGAGAAAGTATGAGCCGGACCCGAGTCATATACTCGATCATGAAGTCATTGAAGTGGATAACTGAGTCTCGTACGTAGAGAGGCCCGTTCGAATAGTGGACCGAAGGGAACACATCCTACAAAACAAAACAATATCCCTGGTCAAAGTAATTTGGGAACATCATGGAACAGAAGGCGCAACGTGGAAAAATGAGGACGAAATAAAGCGCAAGCATCTCCACTTATTTGTGTAATTAGTATTGTAAGTAGAATGAAAATTTCGAGGACGAAATTCATGTAAGGAGGGGAGAGTTATGACGTCCCCAAATTGTTCAGCTAATGGACAAAATGAAAATACCCGTATTTGTTTGTAGCTAGTTTCTCACCCTCTCAGCTAAAGTTGCCTTGCTCGAAGCTCAATCATCGTTGTCCATGGCTCGAGCTCGAACTCGAATTTTTAGGTGAGCACATTTCTAGACTTGACTTAGAATGTCGGGTATGCTAGGGACTAGTAGGAAAAATTTTATGATGAAAAATATTAAATTTCTTGGACGTCAAATGTCGATTATTTATTACTGACCGTAGGAGTCAATTGGAAATTTTTGTGGACTTTAGAAATTGCCTTGTGTGCCAGATTGCTTGCTTTTGAGCCTAGGTAACTTAGAATAGAAACCGGGTTCTGAAATACGAGTTTTTGCAATATGAAATGCCTGGTTATTATATTTGATTTATTTTGAGTTGAATCGTGTACTATGGTGAATAATCTTGGGAAATGCATGTGGCAGAGTTGACTTGCATGAGTGGTTACGGGGTGGGCCAATTGAGAATTTTGTGATGTTTATCATTGATCTGCATACTGGCATGAGACATGTGCGTTTAGCGAAGTGCGTAGAACCGTGCGGGACGGCTCGGCAGTGTTTAGGGGGCGACCGCCCGGGGTGATAAGGAGGTGCCGATCGCAGTGCTAATTGAGCCACAGCCGTTGCACTTGCGCCTGAACGTGCTCGGCACGGGGTAGCTGGAAAGACAAAGGTGCCAACTTCGATGTGATTAGACACAGGTTGGGGCACAGGCTTGAGACGTCTATGACGTGGCCGGGATCGGAAGTGCTGTTGAGCCACCGATAGGGTTCGGTCCAGAAGAGCTAGTGAGCCACCGAGGACCCCAAAAGAACCAATGAGCATTTGCATTTGCATTTGCATCTGTTTGATTTGAAGTCGTAACATGCATGTAATGATTTAAATTTCTGGCCTGAGGTATATGCTTCATTCTAAATTGAGTCTAGACATGTGCTTGCTGAGTTTCGACTCACATATTTTTGGCTGATCGCCATTTCAGATCCTTGATCATAGACCTTATTGTTTTTTGATATCTAAGGAATTTGATCCAGAGAAGTGGTCCTTGCTAGAGGACGAGTAGTCCTAATGATGTCTAGATGGAGACTAGTGAATTTTTTGTTTGGCATATTCTCTTTTGTTGGTGGCCAACTCAGGTTTTGAGGTTCAGATGATAATCTTCCTCCCAGGTTATATAGAACTCTTACCGTTATATGTAAATTAAATCTTTTCTATCTCTCTATCCCACATGTGTGTTTGTCAGGGGTTGTGCGTTTTCACTGTCGCATTATTTAGCCATCGTTTAGCCGTGACGAGTCCTGGGCCGTCGCCAGTCTTGGTCAGGCGATGAGGGAATTGGCAGGTGAAGGGATGTTGCGTGTCCGACGGGTCCGGGACGTGACAATGGCACGGACAGACTCTATGGTGAGCACATGTGCTTGAATTATGTTACTAATCAAGCTTGTCGGAACTTCGTTGATTTGGCCTCACAAGACATACTGAGGCTCTATCCTGAAGATGCCGAGGCAATCGTCTGGGAGGAAGTCTGCCAGTTGCGGTACTCAGGTCGGGATTTCATCGTCCATTTGAACGTCACTGGCAACATTTGGAAGGATAACGTGATGAATGTTTCGCGACCCGACCCATTCAAATTAGTGGCCAGCACCACCCTGTGGAATCTCACGAGAGTAGCAGCTTTTGATCCTTTGTCGGACAGGTACGCAACCGGGGCAGTTGAATTTAAAGATGTGAGCTGGTCAATGCTATATGCGTTGGTGCAGTGTGGAAGAGACCTATCTGGAAGCGACTGCAACATCTGTCTTCAACAAGCTATCGCAGATGTGTTGGGGAACTGTTCCTCCACAGCCGGCACAAGGATTCTCAGCCGTAGCTGCTATTTGAGATATGGGCAGTACGCGTTCTTCGAAGGAAAAACTGCGCCAGAGCCTAATCAAACAGCACACGGAGGTAATTTTATATAAGCAGTTCTCACTTTCTGCACTTATCCTTTGGTACTGTTGTGCACATCAGATTCAGGATGAGTGATAATCGCAATTAAGCTCTGCCTGGTGCAGGCAGCAGAAAGAAAATATGGTTGATTGGTATTCTTACGATCATAGTTGCCGGCTTAGCGGTGCTTCTCTTGGTGTCCTGCATTTACTATCTCCGAATCCACAAAAGAGAGAGAAGAGGTAATTTGTCCCCTGATAGTGCTTGTACAATGTCTTGGATCATGTTCTCTAAATTGTCCCACCTGCTTTCTTGTCCTCATATTTCTGTTTTCTTTCTTCAATTTTTTTTTTAATCAGGCAATAAATCAGTTACCCAGCTCGGCATGATCCAGAATACTGGCTATGCCAGTGATAGTACTAGTTTCACAAACTGGATTTTTCAATGAAGATTCGAGAAGAATGCTTCAGATTCTACGTTTATCGAATTTGAGACCATATTAACTGCTTCTAACTATTTCTCTGCTTCGAACAAGCTAGGACAAGGTGGTTTTGGCCCAGTTTATAAGGTAGCGAGATTATACAATACAGAGGACATGAGTAAGGACTATTGGCTAAATTTGCTGCAGTTTTAGATTATGATCCTAAGTAGAGACATCCGCGACATCTTTTTCAGGGAATTTCAGGAGATGGAAGAGAGGTAGCTATCAAGAGGCTCTCAAGCACCGAGCAGGGGACCAATGAATTTACCAATGAAGTCTTGCTCATAATGACGCTCCAGCATAAAAATCTCGTTTAGCTTTTGGGATTTTGTGTCGACAATGAAAAGAAGATCCTCGTCTACGAGTACATGCCCAATGGCAGCCTGGATGTGGTCCTTTTCGGTTCGTTGAATGAAACAGCATGAAGTTTTGGGCAACCGGTTATCTAACTCCTCATTCGTAAAATTTTCGTTCTTGTTTTTTGTTGCCAGATTGAGAGAGGAGCAAAACTCGACTGGAGAAAACGCATCGACATTATAAGTGGAATAGCGTGGGTTTTTTTATCTTCATGAGGATTCCTGCCTAAGAATCATCCACAGAGACTTGAAGGCGAGCAATATATTATTGGATTCTGAGATGAACCCGAAGATATCCGATTTTGGAATGGCTCGAATATTTTCTGGAAATGACGGCCGAGCCAACACAGCAACCATAGTAGGAACATAGTGAGTCCAGTGTTTTTGTCTTTATATGTTCACCTCCTTAATCTACTGGTTGATAATTAGAAAGTACACCTTGCAGATGCAAATCTGACGATAAAATTTTCATTTAAACAATGTTATAGGCCTATAGGCCCCTTCAGCTGACAATGTTTGTTGAATGTCTCAATTGATATCGCATTTCCTTTTGTTATTTTGTCGAACAGTGGATACATGGCACCAGAGTATGCTATGGAGGGACTATATTCGACTAAGTCAGATGTTTTCAGCTTTGGAGTTCTCATGCTCGAAATAATAACAGGAGAAAGAAATGCTAGCTTCCATCTATCGAGACGAGCTCCAACCCTCCCTGCATATGTGTGATATTTTCACTAATTAAGATCTGTATTTGTCTTAATTAATAGGAAAGTGAGGTCACTGATTATATCATGAATTTGCAGGCGTGGCATCTGTGGCAGGATGAAAGAGAATTGGAGCTGGTGGATCCATTGATAATTGACTCCTGCTGCGTGGAAGAATTTAGGCTATATATGCAGATCGGACTATTGTGTGTTCAAGAAGATGCATATGACAGGCCTACAATGTCGTCTGCAGTTGTTATGATGAAAAAGCGAGGGCACAACTCTTACAAATCCTCAACGACCGGCTTTCTCAGTGGGAAGGTTCACCGAGGATCACCAACAAGTCATGGATAACAGCACTTCTGTCAATGGCCTAACCATTTCAAGTATCCACGCAAGATGATACAACAAAGAAAGGAGATATCAGGACTATGCGAGTTTACACATCTCGATTGGTCGCTTGTGCATTTAGACTTTCTTACAATAGTCTGTTCATTAGCATAACAAGTTTTATGTGTTCATGTAGTATGGCAAATCTGTACATATTCGTTTGCCATGCAGATCCATGTAATTGTCAAATTGTCCCGATGACAGCAGCATTTTGTTGAAGTAGAATACTATTGGCTTCTGCAGCTTGAACACATTGGTATCGAGCTGATCAATTGCAGGCACTACGCAATGGAACGAACATAACCAAATGAGTCCTTCTGGGTTCTGGCCTATGATCGCTAGTTTGAACCCTCATATCCGATTTGACTCTTCCATACTTTCCAAGGTTCTACAGAAAACTTCGGGTAACTTAATCGACTTTGGCAATATAGTTCTTTAGCCTCCTTGAACAAGCAATGTAATTGTTCTACAAAAAAGCACATAAGTATGCTTGTTAATTCGTAAGTAAATACTAGTAGAACTGCGAGTAGACAACTTTCGCACTCATTTCTATCAATATCTCAAGCACAGAGAAATGACACTCTCTAGCATCTGTCATCTGCAACTGGGTGTAAAAGTGATTGACCGAGTAAAGAAAACTGACCTAAAAGATTAAAGATTTGCTAAGGTCAATGAAGTTCTTCTTACATCAAGTGAGCTCACCAATGATGTAATGTGAGTAGACGTTGAAGGTCTCTTCATCCAACAGCTTTCTCCGAAACCAGACGGACCAAAATGGATAATTTATCATCTATCTGTAGTCTTAATAAGAGAGAGAGAGAGAGAGAGAGAGAGAGAGAGAGAGAGGGGGGGGGGGGGGAGGGGAAGTTGGACTAAATTATTTGCTGAGATGTGATTTCCTTTTTTTTTTTATGAAGTAAAAAGGGACATTAGGATATGATCTTATCTTGGAACCTGTCATCAAAGGCACACATTGTCACGACAGGAATAAATTATCTTCTTCTCCCTTTGATTTAGTACCCAAAAAATTTATTTTTTAATTTTGTTGACTTTCAAATAGTCTGGTCAAACAAAAAAGTTGTGGCCATTTATATTCAAAAAAATTTCAAAAAGAAAAGAAAAGAAAAACCATTTTTTTTTCCTCAAGAATTCATGGTCAAATGGAGAAGGTTTATTTTTCTTGCTGGTATGATTGTTCCGTGTACTTATATGAGCATAGCCCTTCAGAGATTCAAAGACCAAGCTGAATGCTAAAGAAACCACTTTTTTCCCTAAGAAGAATCCATGAATGATTCAAATGTTTGATGGAATACCAACCATAATCAATTTCCTGTGTGTTTATCAAGCTCTTGGTCTTTATACCAGCAATTTCACTTCCTATTCCTTTGTCCTCGTCAATTATGAACTAGTCTCACGTGGATCTTTAACTTCTATGGGCACAAGTAGCATCTCATTTTCCCTTGAAAGGACTGACTTTTCAGGTTCCCTGAACTTTGGTGGTCTCAGAAGTTCTTGCCAGCCTCCATCCGCAGACTGTTCTAGCATTTTCCTGAGACTTTCCAGGTTCATTCCGATGTTCCTTGTCCAAGTTCAATTGATCTCTAGTCTTAGGCAGTTTCAATGCCTGCGATAGATGTTTAAATCGCCTTTCCAGAATATTGTGTTCGTTCCTTGTGACTTCCGTGCTTTTATAGTATGAGTTTATCCAGGTGAATGTTAAGATTCGATCTGCCAGAAGTGGAAAATGGAGAGAGGTCCACATCTTTACTTGCAGCTCTCATTCATATTGCTGTCAATGCTTGGCTTTCACATTAGTGTCAAAGCAGATTTTCTTGAACTTTCTTGTCAGTATGAATATGGAAATTACTCGACCAATAGCACTTTCGAAATGAATCTGAAGCTCCTTCTTGACTTACTGCCACACGACACCGCAAAAATGGGATTCTACAACACTACTGTTGGAGAAGGCCTTGACCGAATTTATGGACAAGCTCTTTGCCGAGGAGATGCCAGTTCTGCAGCGTGCGAGAGTTGTGTCAGGAATGCAAGCCAAGAGATCATCAAGCTATGCACTGCTGAAGATGCAATAATATGGTATGAAACATGCCAAGTGCGCTATTCCTTACGAGATTTCTTCTCGGAGATGGTTTATGCAGGTAAATACCCAGATTCAGATTACCAGGAGAAACTTGCATCAGACCCAGCCCGCTTCTATACCTACTTGATGTATCTAATGAAGAATATATCCAATGAGGCTGCGTATGGTAACTCTACTCAAATGTTTGCGACGGGGCAAATAAACTATTCTGTGAGCCAGACAATATACGGGCTAGTGCAGTGTACTAGGGATATGTCTGACAAGGACTGTAACAGTTGCTTGGACTCTGCCTTGGGGGATCTAAAAGCATGCTGCTATACACGGGAAGGGGGAACGGTTGTTAGCAGAACTTGCAATGTGAGGTACGAGCTATACCGCTTTTTCAATGGCTCGACGACTTCGATGTTATCTTACCCAGCCTCCACAGGTAAGAACATGAAATCTATCGGAAATTAAGATTAGTAGGAGAAGAAAGCTATAGTTATCGCCACTAACTTGACATATGCTTCTATATGGTTAGAACAGATTAAAAAAATGTGGATGAAGTTCATCAGGATGATGGTGATTTTTTTACTTTGAGTGCTGTTCTCTTTTGAAGTTACAGAGAAGAATTACTGAGGCAATCAGCTCAAGCTGAAAAATTATAATTAGCCTCTTTATTGTGGAATGCGTGTCACAATTAGTATAGACATTATATCTCTCTTCGTAGCCTGTTGATACTCGAGGATGTTATCCATATACTGAGATGTTTATTCAACAAATGAGAAAAACAGGGAGTAAATGGAAGAAAGGGATGATTGGCCTAGTTGTGGGTATCGTGGGACTCCTATTAGCTGTTCTTGCCGGATCTTGCGCCGTCTACATCAACCAGAAAAAGGCAAAACAAGGTATACGTGAGAAAATGGATGTTTTAATTCATATTTGTACAAGAGCTAATCCAAACTCCGTTACCTTCAGACCTGGAAAGAAGCCCGCATGCTTTGCTCCATGATTTAATAAATCCAGTCAGAGTGGAAATTACCGAAGACGGCAACCTCGTTAGCTCTGAAGAACTTCCTTTCATGGATCTAACCATACTAAAGGCCGCTACAGATGACTTCTCAAGTTCAAAAAAGCTCGGGCAAGGGGGGTTCGGTACTGTCTACAAAGTAATTTATCTGTTCCTGTCTGCTTGCGATTGTTTGCTGTTGAAGTCCAGCAAGTGGTGGGCTTAACCAAATTTGGTTTCAGGGTGTGCTTTCTGATGGCAAAGAAGTAGCAGTTAAAAGGTTGTCCAGAAAGTCTTGGCAAGGTCTCGAGGAGTTCAAGAACGAGGTCATCTTGATTGCAAAGCTCCAGCACAGAAATCTAGTGAGGCTTCTAGGATGCGGCATAGAGGGAGACGAGAAGCTGCTTGTATACGAGTTCATGCCTAACAAAAGCCTCGATATCTACATCTTCGGTTCATTTTCTCGCGTCCTCCACTTTTTAGAAAGAACTCATTTACTTAGAATTTTGCGCATGTTGTAAATTGTCCTCAATCACCATTGTTTTTGCATGATGCCCTTATCTCCAGATTCGGACAAACGTGCTCAGCTCGATTGGTGCACATACATTTCCATTATCGATGGAATTGCCAGGGGGCTAGTCTACCTGCACGAGGACTCGAGACTTAGGATTATTCACAGGGATCTGAAGCCTAGCAATGTTCTGCTGGATCATGAAATGGTTGCCAAGATATCGGATTTTGGGATGGCCAGAATCTTTTGCGAAAACCAAAGTTCAGCTAACACAAGAAGAGTCGTAGGAACATAGTGAGTATGCTTTTTCTGATTTTTGTTCAGCTGAAAAATCTAGGAATTTCTTGTTCCTGCCAAGGAAAGCACTCTAGAAAAGACTAATTTTGACATTGATACTTGTGACAGTGGTTATATGGCCCCGGAGTATGCAATGGGGGGACTATTCTCTGTGAAATCCGATGTGTTCAGCTTTGGTGTCATTTTGCTCGAGATCATCAGCGGAAAACGAAATAGCGGATTTTACCTTACAGAACATGCTCAGACACTTCTTGCATATGTATGTTCTTCAGTTCAACAGAATCAAAATCTTTCCTTTTTAATCAAGTTTTGAGCTGAAAATACTAGGTGTCCGCCAGTCATTCATTTTGCACCAAAATCAATTTAATCCTGCAGGCATGGAAACTATGGACTGAAGGAAGACTGTTGGAACTCTTGGATCCTTCTCTAGCAGAATCAGGCTCAAGAGCTGAAATATTCAGGTGCATTCACATCGGCCTCTTGTGTGTCCAGGAAGATCCTGGAGATAGACCGACAATGTCGGAAGTAGTGACGCTTTTGGGCGGTCAAACGGGAACTCCTCCGGAACCGAAAAAGCCAGCCTTTTCAGTCGGTAGAGTCGTTCAAGAACTCGACCAATCATCGGCAACTAATCTTTCTGTCAATCAGATGACTGTTTCCAGCATCTCGCCTAGGTGAACGGGCGCATGTATTAGCTGATTAAGGTTTCATTCTCCCACGGTTGTTAAATTCTGCGCTGTAAAGGGGAAATTCTCATGTTTTCGAAGAATTACACTGCTCATGAAAATCACTGTATGAACAATCAGTGTTATTGCCTGCGGAGAACATTGATTTGGTATGCGAAATCACAACTAGGAGACTCTCCGCTTGGCATCGAGAGGCTATGCCAAACCGGAATCGAATACAGGATGTCTCACTTCTCAAATCGGTGGTCCGGGTTGACAAATTGGAATCACATCACAATCACCAATTTGCTCAACTAGTTCCTTCTTTGGATTGACTTGTCTGTTTACATATGCTACTTGACTTTGAATTCCTAAAACAATTCTTTATTTGTACCCTCTACTTTTGTTTTCTTCTGAGTCTTCCCATGTGCAAACTTTCTAATCCCAATTAACAACGAGATCATGCAATGACGGGTCACACAAGAGAACCAAGTCTGGCGTTAATCCCACGCAAACTGTTTTGGAGCCCATCTCCCCAATTCCTATGGTAGCTACTTTTTTCTAAGGATGAGCAAGACGGAGCAACTGAACCCGGAATTGCTCGGACCAAACCGAACTAACCAATTCCCAAGGGCATCGATCTGGTTCTCGATTCCATCAAATTGGATCCTATGATTTCTGGTCCCGTTCCCTCGGTAACTAGACCCCCGGATTGGACTAATTATTTATTTATTTATTTCTCATTATATAAATATAAATCTAATAATCTACCGGTTAATCGGGTGCGGTTTTCTGGTTTTTAAGTGGGACCGGACCAGACCGGGAACTAGGTACCAATTACCCTACTTTTGACACATACAGACATGGAAACCACGTGACTTAGGAAAAAGGGGAATTTCCTAATTTTAGTTAGACCCGTTTCATACTAATCCCACTCATTAAGTCGACCAACTGGAAAGTCTTGGTCTTCTACCGGCCTTCATTTTAAAATACCTGCGTTGACCCGATTCCCGACGGACCGAGTCAATAACAATGGGGGCAATTGAAAACTCGGGTGGGTGGCTTGAATCAATGACTCTGTAGGGAGCTGATTACACAGAACTGAAGTACCATTCAGAGATGATGACCTTGTTCCGTCCTCGGGCGGTCTCCATGGATTTCGCAACCCAGTCCTGGCTGACATCCCCGAAAAGCTCTGCCCCGACAACAGTTCATTCGCCACCAACAGTGCCTATCAGGACAACCTCAATGAGCTCACTTCTTCGATGCAAAAGAATGCTTCTCTCTCCAAGTTCTTCCAGGACTCATCCGGGAACAACCCGGATAAAGTTTACGGTCAGTACATGTGCCTTGACTATGTCCCCAACTCGACATGCCAAAATTGCATAGCCAAGGGATCGGAAGACATCCTGAAGCTTTGTCCAAACAAAATGGAAGCTGTCGTGTGGGAGGAATTTTGCCAGTTGCGGATATCCAGCCAAGGATTTTTCGGCGGTCTGACCGAAGGATACAAGCATCAGTTCAATCCGGAGAATATATCCGACCCTGGCAAGTTCGGGTCAGTGGTGAATGAAACTTTGAGTTTTCTCGCCGGGAAAACAGTTCTCGAGTCTCCAGGGATTCACTATGCTACTAAGGAACGGGATTCCAAGTTGGGCTGGAACCGGACTTTATATGCTCTTGTTCAGTGCACTAAGGACTTAACAGCAGATGATTGTCACAAGTGCCTCCAAGAAGCAAAAAGTGATGTAAGAGATTGCTGCTATTTTCAGAAGGAGCAAGAGTTCTAAGTCCGAGTTGCTACTTGCGACACGAGTTATATCCATTCTATACAAATATGGAGCTGGTGAAGAAGTCTGGTAATTTTTACCTATTATTGTTCTTCAACTCAAAATTCTGCACTTGTTAATATCGGAAATTATTGAATCTGTGAAGAGGCTGCAACTATTTCTTGTCAAAAGCAGGGAAACACTCGCTGATCAAAGTTCTCACAATTGTATTGCTCTGCTTGGCGGCTATCAGTTTGTGCTCCTGGATTTTTTTCATCATCATCAAAAGTAACAATCTTTATCCTAATAGTGATTCTTGTGCCCTCCCCAAATTCCAAAATATTTGAGACTCATCATGTTTGATTCCAGGGAAGAAAGACCTCGTAGATAGACAAGGTCGATTTCAGCTCACCGGTGATTCTGCTCACCGTATTCTTCCGCTCCAGTACACCCGGGGAAAGACTCTGAATGAAGTTCAAGATCATCCGTATTTTGACATGAGATGCATACTTGCGGCTACCGACAACTTCTCAGATACACTAAAACTAGGACAAGGTGGATTCGGTCCAGTTTACAAGGTGGCAATAGTTGGATCATAAGACAATGTTGGTTGCAGAATTTTAAATAGATACTCTTGCTTTTCTGGATTTTGTTAAGTAGTTTCACGTTTTTGGTTGACAGGGTGTTTTATGGGATGGGAAAGAAGTCGCGGTGAAGAGGCTAGAGAGCTGGTCAGAGAAGGGCTCCGAAGAATTCAGAAACGAAGTCCTACTCATAATGAAACTTCAACATTAGAATCTTATCAAGCTTCTGGGATTTTGCGCAGAACGAGAGGAGAAGTTGCTTGTCCACGAGTATATGCCAAATAGAAGTCTTGATGTCATTCTCTTTGGTATATACCAGTCCTACTGTGTCCCTTGCATAACATTCGAAATATCATATTCTTCCGACATTTGGTAACTTTTATTGGTGTAGACGCACAGAGAAAGATCGAGCTGAGTTGGAGCAGACGTCTGAACATTATCATTGGCATTGCTCGGGGTATGCTCTATCTTCATGAGAATTCCCGTCAAAGAATCATCTTTAGAGACCTCAAACCAAGCAATGTGTTGTTGGATTGCTCCATGAACCCAAAAATCTCGGACTTTGGACTGGCAAGGATCTTTGCAGGAACAGAAAATGAAGCAAATACTGCTACATTAGTTGGAACCTAGTAAGTAAATTTCCAAGGCATTTCAGTTCCCTTCACAGGACTTAAATGATGTTCGAGATTTCTTTCAAGTGATATAAAACTCGGCACATTTAGTTCAGACTCTGTGTTGCTTCATTTTTCCACGAGCTGACATTTTATTCTCTACCTAGTGGTTACATGGCACCAGAGTATGCGATGGAGGGGTTATATTCCATCAAATCAGATGTCTACAGCTTTGGAGTTCTCTTGCTTGAGATAATAACGGGGGAGAGAAATGCCGGCTTTTGGGAGTCGAGACGTGCCCCCAGTCTCCTAGCCTATGTAAGTTATGACTTGATTACACCTCCGGTTTTCATGCCATTCACCTAATTAAGAGTTGATAAATTCAAGAACAATCTAAATGAGGAATGTTTTGAGGACACAACAACAGAAAATTTGGAAGATCAGACAGTAAAATACAACATATGCGCTTTGGCATCAGGCTTGTTAATCTTTAATTTTTTCTTATGCTTGTTCTGTCGGGCCACGGTCATGGCATTTTTGTATCTTTTTGACATTGGCGAATATTACTAGCTGTGCTATGCAACATGTTCGCCCCTTACATCTTTTTTCTCTGGGAATTCCTGCTTGGCGTTTATCATTAGAAATGATAGGATGACATAACTTTATTGCAGGCATGGCAACTATGGAACGAAGGAAAAGCAATGGAATTGATGGACCCATTGCTGCACAACAAGTGTTGTTCTGAAGAATTGATCAAATGTGTCCATGTTGAACTTTTGTGCGTTCAAGAAGATGCGTTCGACAGGGCCGACCATGTCGGCTGTCAATGTGATGCTCAAAAGGGATGCTGTGATTCTCCATCAACCTCTCAAACCTGCCTTCTCGGCCAGTGGATTCACTCATCTGTTCGATGGAGGTGTTGACAACAATGATTGTTCCGTTAATGGCTTAACGGTTTCCTCTGTGGCGCCTCGGTGAGAAAAGTCTACCTTGGGAGATAAACACGGTTCTCCACACAAGTAAACTGCTCGGACATGATAAAGTGTGCCCTAGTTTATTCACTAGAGAACTGATTCTCAACCATAAGCTGTCTAATTATGTTTGATGTCCATCTCGGCACAAGAGAGTACAGTGTATGTCCTAGAGAAGATCGTCACATTGCACGCTGAGTTCTCTCTGAACTATGTCCTGTCTTTGTACAGTCGATCTATTCTCTCTCTTTGTTGAGTCAATATCTGTATTAGGATAGTTGGTCATTCTCCCGTTCATTACGTATGCAAATCGACGACATTGTCGCATTGCTTCTTCTCAATCTTCTTTAATTCGAAAGGATAACTCTCTCTCTTTCTCCACAAAAGAAAATAGGAACAAAAAAAAAAAGGAAAAACAAAAAGCAAGATGTCAGTTGAGATAGCATCTCTTGACAATTCACTCTGTTGTAAACCATAAGTAAAAACCTAGAGGGATAATCTTACTGATAAGATTTGGAGGTTGTTTGGTTGTGAATTTCCCGTCGAAGTTCGAGGGTCCAAGGTCACCCGCAGCCCTGTCCCAGCTACATCCTATCAGTGGTCAACACATATGTCCAAGCCGAATATTGAAGCACTTCTATCTGTGTACTTCACCCACCACACTTGAATGGACAAATTCAAATACAATAACCTCTCCCTGCATCTGCTAGGACATTAGACAGAAGAAAAAGAATGTGGCCAAAAACAGCTGTTGCTGCGCGCGAAGTTTCGGAATTCTTTTTCATTTGAGAATCGTCCAAGCGGAACGAAAAGTATTAAATTCCAGCCGTCATCTTTGAAAAGCATCTCCAACAATTGCCAATTTAGAGAAACATCCTCTACTAAGTCCAGATGTGGGACTCACATTAATCAAAAAGAACAATGATGGGTCTCTGTATAATCCTAAGTTTTTTTCGTTAATTTGATTTTGACATGTAGCACGATGAATTTGGACAGTGTTCTTTCACGTTGGAAGTCAGCCAAAATAATTAAAAATAAATGCAAGGCCCCATCCTGTTGGTCTGATTCCCTTTCAAGAAAGGGAAATATTCCTGGTCCCCTAAGTCTTTCCATCCTGTTGGTCTGATTCCCTTTCAAGAAAAGGAAATATTCTTGATCCCCTAAGTCTTTCATCTTATGTCAACTTCAAGATGCAACGGTGAAGTTTCTGTTTGCCTTCGTGCCAACAAGAAGTTTCGCTTTTGCTGCAATTTTCTAATAATTTCTCTCTTGACCGAGACATGAAGATTCTCTTCTCACTTTCGCTATTTTGAA
The DNA here is from genome assembly GCA_016432845.1 of Psidium guajava. Lineage (NCBI taxonomy): Eukaryota > Viridiplantae > Streptophyta > Magnoliopsida > Myrtales > Myrtaceae > Psidium > Psidium guajava. The sequence continues at coordinate 28,436,885 of CM028230.1, forward strand.
TTGTCTCCATGCAATGGACCTTTCAACTCTGGAGAAAATTTCTCCCCTCACTACTGAGTACTGATGGAAATCATTCCAACTTAGCGCCTTTTCACTGTTCTGGAATTGCTGTTTCGACCCAGAAAGATGGCAAGAGATTCGAATCTTGTCGCCTTTTTCCTATTCCTAGCATTAATTTTGTTTTTTGTACCACCCATTGATGGAAACAATCCTCTGTATTGGCTTTGCCAAAACAATTCCACTTTTGGCAGTCCATTCGGGAATAACCTCAAACAGCTTCTGGGCAATTTGGCCTCTAGCACCCCAAAGACAGGCTTCAACAGCAGCTCTGCTAGGGATGGCACTGATCAAGTATTTGGTCAAGCACTGTGTAGGCATGATGTGAATGTGAGTGCTTGTGGGGATTGCATCAGGACTGCAAGCCAAGAGATCATGAGCCGGTGCAATACGACAGATGCCGATATTTGGTATGATTATTGCCAGGTATCTTATTCAGACAGGAATTTCTCCTCCGCGATGATTTACCAGGGAAAGTACCCGGATAGTAATAATCGGATGAAGAGTGTATCGAATCCGAACGAGATGAGTACTGCCCTGAAAAAGTTGACGGATGGTCTTAGACGTGAGGCCACATCGGCTTCGTCCATGTTCGCGGCGGGCAGGTCGAAACTGTCGAGCCGAGAACATGTTTACGGCCTTGTGCAGTGTACAAGAGGGATCTCTGTGGATGATTGTAATACGTGTTTGGTGGGGGCCTCGGGGGATCTGACATCATGTTGCTCTCCTCATCAAGGTGGAATGGTCGTAGGCAGATATTGCAACGCGAGGTTCGAGCTTTATCGCTTCTATAATCTGCATTCTAAAGGTAATTAATTTAGATTCTTTACTTAGACTGTGTTATTGGTTGCCGTCTTCCTGGTTTTAGAGCTTTATGGAAACAGCCAAAGGAAGAATTGCACAAATTTTAGTATCAAAGTCAAATTTTAGTACTGAAGCTCAGTCATCTATATGAGGATAGTAAAATCAGCTATGCACAAGAAAATCCTTTGTGTCCATGTGATTCATTCTAAGTGATAAATTTTCAGATGAAAGTTCTCGATATTGCGTTCTATCCATATGAAGGAAGTATCAGAATTCATATACTGATAGTAGATTTAAGTACAAAATCTGCAAGATACACATTTTTCAGCGCAGAAAATTTTTTACAACAGAGGGACTGGATTGACCCGATGATCAACCAGCCGTCATAAAGCATTTTATTGACCTGATTGGATTCCAAAACACTTGGTAATTCTTTAGTAGTCAGCTTGCTGAGCAGTAGTTGGACATCTTGATTCTTGAGGTGATCCTTATTGTTTTTATTAGTTTTTTAGTTTTTGTAGTCAGTAAAATTGCCTTGCTGACTACTTGAGTTCTCTCCGTGGGAGTTGCAAATTGGATGTTGAACATTTTCTTAATTATTTGATGGTGACGTTGTAGGCTTGGGGAAGGCACGGATGACTTTGTTGGGCATAGGTATCCTGGCAGGGGCATTGCTACTTTCCCTTGGGGTTTGTGTTGCCCGTCGAAGACGCAAAAGGATAACAACCAGAGGTATATTAAACAAGTTAGCTTCGGTCACCAACTGATATCTTCGACACTGTTAATCACAAGAATTCGGATCTTTTTTCGCATGTCTGGTTTCCCAGATAAAGAGAAGGACGAGAATGTATTGCTCCACGAATTGGCGAAGCCTGTTGACTTCCCAATTTCCAAAGGGGATCTAGAATATTCTGATGATATGCTTGTCATGGATTTGGCAACTCTGAGGGTTGCCACAGCTAACTTTAGCCTTACAAACAAGCTTGGACAAGGCGGGTTTGGCATTGTTTACAAGGTTAAACATTCGACAGGAACATATTCAATTCGGTTGGAGAGTTCCCCCGAAAAGCATAAACTAATGACTATTCTTTTAAGTTGTTCCAGGGAATTCTACCAGATGGAAATGAAATAGCAGTTAAGAGGCTGTCGAGGAAGTCGTGGCAGGGCATAGAAGAGTTCAAAAATGAAATCGCCCTGATTGCAGAACTCAAACACAAAAATCTCGTGAGGCTTTTGGGGTGGGGCATAGATGGAGATGAGAAGCTACTCATGTCACGCCCCGATCCCCGGGGCCCGCGGCAACCCTACCAAAACGCCTCAGGTCGAAAAGGATAGCGTCCCAGGCACGCTAACGACCAAATAATAATTTTTCTACGCATGCGGAAACGTACAAACTCCCCGTACAATCAATAACAACCGGGATAAAATAGTAGGATAAAAGATCACTCAATAAAAATCAGTTTAACAAAATCCAAACCAGTTTAACACACGATAAACATTAAAAAGGGCTGATACTCTTCAACCCTACGGAAGCTACAGTAAATATAGCCCCACTCTTCGGGGCGGCTTCCTAAAACCGACAAAAAGTCATAAGGTCAGGCAGGGTTAACTTCGTATCTACTCCCAAAAGAGAGACCTACTACGCCCTCGTCTTCCTCAATGCTTTGGACCTGAAAAAGTTGTCAACGACGTGGAATGAGATAAAAATCTCAATGAGTCGGCGCCTAAGCCCGGCTAGGGCGCTGATTCGCTCAGGCATCCTATGCAATAAAATATTCCAACAGTACCAAAATCAACCACATGCAAGCTTACCACGCCTTGGATCACACATATGCAAGACTCGGCTCCTCACATAAATTAATCAATCAAGGCGAACAATCAGAATCCCACCGTAACTTGCACACGTAACGTTCCACACGGATTCCAATTTATTAACAACCATTGGGCTCGGCTCACACGACTGGTGTGGCCCGACACTACGACTGGCAGTGTCCACACTACGACTGGCAGTGTCTACTGGCATGACCAGGCTTCGTTCCTTTTCCCTTCGGCAACGGCGTCTGATAATCCGTAAGATTCGTACGACTGGCACGACACGGCAATATCAGGAATCCCATAAGGGCTTCGGCCCATCACAAGCTGCGACCGGCGTCCGATAGTCCGTAAGATTCGTACGACTGGCACGACACGTTACTATCAGGAATAACCGTACGACTGGCACGGACCGTACGACTGGCACGGATTTTTAAGCCCATCATATGACCACACGAGCACGCAATCCAACCAATCCAGTTTTATCTCTGCATTTAGTCCAATGCATCCACACTCGAGCGTGCTCCAAAAATCGGCCACAGGCCATTTTCATGCTCAAATATGAATTTAATTCCACATACGGTCATATGATGCATGCATTTATCCACCAGACTTTGCATTTATAATTGGGTGATCAACCCTCATACAGTCAATCATAGACCAAACAGAACATTCAACAGTCAGGCGTTGATCACCACACCAAGCAGTTGATAATAATTCAATAACATGAGCTTGGATAATTAAATTATCCACAAGCGCCTAATCCGCCAATCGATCAATCAATCAAACATTTCGTCGGTCACTCGGCTCTAGCCAATCACTTGCTCGCAGTCACACAATTCAGTCTACTCATCAACTAGCCACAGTTTACCTAACTAATCAGTCTAACTTATTTAATTGTGGTCATTTAACTTAACCCAATCTCTAACTAATCCGACCACAATTATTGTACCTAAACACCCTAATTGACTAATTATTCTAGTCCCGAACGCAATTAACGACCTAACCGAGAGTTAGAGGCAAACTCACAATTTTTCCAGCGATCCGGCGACGACGACGACGGTTGGTACTGTTCACCGGAGTTACTGTTCACCGGAGTTACTGTTCACGCCGGCTACTGTTCACCGGAGTACTGTTCACGCCGGAGTACTGTTCACCGGAGTTACTGTTCACGAGGTACTGTTCACGCCGGTTACTGTTCACGCCGGTTACTGTTCCGGCGAGGCTTCGAACGGTGGCGACGACGAAATCGACAGCGATTTTTCCGGCGAGCGACGGCAACGACAACTACGATGTCCTTGGCTAGTCGGTGGACAACCGAAGCTCCGAGGGGCGGCCGTTGATGGTGGTGGCCTTAAACGGTGGGGGATGAGCTCGGGAGGGAGCTGCGATGATCGGACGGCAAGAGGAGACGACGACGACGTCGAGTTCGGTTGGATGTGCCGGTGCGACGGAGGAACGACGACGACGTGATGCAACGGCAACGACGAACTCCGGCTTCGGCGAGCGGTCTCGGAAGGCTGAGGTGTTCAGATTGGGACAGAATAGGGGTGGATCTGAAGCTTGGGGCTGTTGGTGGTGGTTTGGCTAAGTGGACGACGACGGCGAAGATAAGCTGGGAAGATGGTGGCGTCTGGAGCTCGAGCAACGGGCGGAGCAGAAGAAGAAATGAAGAAGAAGAAGAAGAAGAAAATAAGGAAGAAGAAGAAGGAAGAGGAGGAGGCGTGCGTCGGCAAGGGGGAGAGAGAGAGTGGGGGAAGAATATAAAAATGGGGAGGGGAATAAAAAAAATGGGGGAGATGTTGAGTGGAGTTGGTGGGGGTTAATAAAAAATGATGGGGTGTGGGATGGTGGGTGAGTGGGGGAGGCGTGGGAGAGAGTGAGAGTGAGGAGAGAGAGAGAATATAAATTATTTTTTTTAAAAAAAAAAGGATGTTACAACTCTCCCCACCATAGGAAATTTCGTCCTCGAAATTAAACTGCTGTTACATTTCTTCAAAAAGAAAAGGATGCAGTTCCTTCATGACTTCCTCGATTTCCCAAGTTGCTCCTTCTTTTCCGTGGTGTTGCCAAACTACCTTGACCAATGGAATCGTTCTGCGTCGAAGTACTTGCTCCTTTCTGTCTAGGATCCTCACCGGGCGCTCCACGTATGATACTCGCTCATCTAACTCGATCTCCTCGAAACTTAGCACATGGGCTGGGTCAGGCTCATATTTCCTCAACATCGACACGTGGAAGACGTTGTGCACTTGAGACAGCTTCGGTGGCAACGCCAAACGATATGCTAAGGTTCCAATCCGCTCCAAAATTTCAAACGGCCCTACATACCTCGGGCTCAATTTCCCCTTTTTGCCAAAACGAGACGTTCCTCTCATAGGCGACACCTTCAAGAACACATGATCGCCTACTTGGAACTCCAAAGGTCTTCGTCTCCTATCAGCGTAACTCTTCTGACGACTCTGCGATGTCTTGAGTCTATCTCTTATAACCTTGACAGCTTCCACTGACTGCTGTACCAACTCAGGACCAGTAATCTTCCTTTCGCCCACTTCATCCCAACATATAGGAGTTCTACAAGCTCTGCCATAAAGTGCTTCGAATGGTGCCATTCTGATACTCTGCTGGTAACTGTTGTTGTAGGCAAACTCAACCAGATGCAACTGCTCCTCCCAGCTACCTTTAAAGTCCAAGACACAGGATCGCAACATGTCTTCAAGCGTCTGAATTGTCCTCTCAGACTGACCATCTGTCTGCGGATGATAAGCAGTACTGAACTGCAGCTTCGTTCCCAACGCATTCTGTAGGCTTTTCCAAAACGTGGCAGTGAACTTAGGGTCACGATCCGAAGTGATCGTCACCGGCACTCCATGCAGTCTCACTACGTGTCTCACATAAAGTTCGGCATATCTGTCCAAAGCAAAATCCTTCCTCACTGGAATAAAGTGTGCTGACTTCGTCAGTCTGTCAACCACAACCCAGATTGAATCATGTCCTTTCTGACTTCTTGGCAATCCCATTACAAAGTCCATCGTGATATGCTCCCATTTCCACTCTGGAATCTCCAAGGGCTGCAGCAATCCTCCAGGCTTACAATGTTGAGCCTTGACCTGCTGGCAAGTCAAACACTTAGCCACATGCTTGGCTATGTCAGCTTTCATCCCATTCCACCAGTAATGTTGCTTCAAATTCTGGTACATCTTCGTGCTACCAGGATGAATGCTATAACTGCTACGGTGTGCTCCCGATAAAATTTCTTCCCTTAGATCTTCATCTGCAGGTACGCACAGTCGTCCTCGAAACCGAAGTATCCCATCCTCAGTTACTTGAAAGTCAGCTCTCCTCTTGGCCGAGTCTTCCTGCAGGATCTTTTGGATTACAGGGTCTGTCGATTGCAAGGCCTTAATCCTAGCCTGCACTTCTGGCTCAATCCTCAATGTAGCCATGAGACTTGACAGATGACTCACTTCCAATTTAAAATCTGAGTCTCGTACTTCCTCCAATAGACGCCATTCATGGACCATCATTTGAGCAATTGCAGACTTCCTACTCAGAGCATCTGCAACTTTATTCGCCTTACCAGGATGGTACAAGATCTCACAATCATAATCCTTCAGAAGCTCCATCCAACGTCGCTGCCTCATATTCAACTCCTTCTGCGAGAACAGATACTTGAGGCTCTGGTGGTCCGTATACACCTGAAATTTTTCTCCAATCAGGTAATGCCTCCAAATCTTCAATGCAAAAACAATTGCAGCTAGCTCCAAATCATGTGTCGGATAATTCAACTCATGAGGCCTCAACTGGCGAGATGCATACGCCACTACCTTCCCATGTTGCATCAGAACGCAACCCAAGCCTTTGAATGACGCATCACTGTAGATCTCAAAACCTCCGGAACCAGACGGAATCGTCAAAACAGGAGCAGTAGTTAGTCTATGCTTAAGCTCTTGAAAACTACTCTCGCACTTGTCTGTCCATTCGAACTTCTCTCCTTTCTTCAATAGACGCGTCAGAGGCATAGTTATCGCCGAAAATCTCTCCACGAAGCGCCTATAATAGCCTGCCAAACCCAAAAAGCTCCGTACTTCTGTCACTGTCACAGGCCTCGGCCAATCCATGACCGCTTCAATCTTCGATGGATCCACAGCAATCCCTTCACCAGACACCACGTGGCCTAGGAACGCCACACGAGCTAACCAAAATTCGCATTTACTGAACTTGGCGTGCAACTGGTGCGCTCTGAGGGTTTCCAAAACTACCCTCAAGTGCTCCTCATGATCCTCTGGACTCCTCGAGTACACCAGGATATCATCTATGAAGACAATGACGAATTTATCCAAAAACTCCCTGAATATTCTGTTCATCAAGTCCATGAAAGCGGCAGGAGCATTCGTCAAGCCAAACGGCATCACAGTAAATTCATAGTGTCCATACCGCGTCCTAAATGCTGTCTTCGGTATATCTTCCCTTTTTATCCTCAACTGGTGGTATCCCGTCCGTAAATCAATCTTAGAAAATACTGAAGCTCCTTGCAACTGGTCAAACAAATCGTCAATCCTCGGCAGTGGGTACTTGTTCTTAATTGTCACTTGATTCAATTGTCGATAATCAATGCACAATCTTAGCGACCCATCTTTCTTTCTGACAAACAAGACAGGTGCTCCCCATGGCGATACACTGGGGCGGATAAATCCTTTATCCAGTAACTCTTGCATCTGCACTTTAAGCTCTTTAAGTTCCGATAATGCCATTCTGTACGGTGCCTTAGAAATTGGCTCTGTCCCAGGGGCCAACTCTACCACAAATTCAATTTCTCTCTCCGGTGGTAACCCTGGTAACTCTTGGGGAAAAACATCTGGAAACTCTTGCACCACAGCAATATCTTCCAACTTAGATTCTTCAACAGACGCATCTACTACAGTTGCCAGATAACCTTGGCAGCCATTCTCCAACAGGCGAGTCGTCTCTAGCGACGAAATCACTACAGTTGAGGTACCTCCTCTATTACCCACAAATTCAAAGTTAGTCCCGTCCGGCGAACTAAATTGAATCGTCTTACGGTAACAGTCTACTGTGGCTCTTTGCCTTATCAGCCAATCCATTCCAACAATCAGGTCAAAGTCAAACATCTCCAGCACAATCAAATCTATCTTATCCTCGTGGCCATTTATAACTAGCTTACAGTCAGGGCAACCTACTGCAGTCACTACGCTATCTTTTAAAGGCGTAGAAATCTTAAATACGGTACCCAATAATTTTGGACTCAACCCAGCAAGTTTAACAAATTGTTCAGCCACAAACGAATGGGTAGCACCAGGATCAAACAGAGCATATGCTACTTGATCATGTAAGAGGACCGTACCTGTGACGGTCGGCGAATCCTTCGCCTCATCTCGAGTGACAGCAAACACTCGTCCTTGCGCTTGAGGTCGGTTCTGAAAATTCTGCTGCACATTCGCTCCAGACTGTCCTCCATACTGCGGCCTGGCTTGCTGTCTCTGGGGGCAGTCTCGCACATGGTGACCAGGCTGGCCACATCCAAAACAAGCTCCGCTGCGGAACTGACACTGACCAGGTCCGTGCTTCTTTCGGCAAAGGCGGCAGACATCTCCTCGGTTAGGCACCGGCTTACTGATGCCACCATTCCGATTTGGCGGGATATGATGCTTTCCTCCAAACATCGGCCTCTTCCCAAATCGATTGTCATTCCGGCCTGAGGGCACAAACCGCGATGCAGATGCGATAGCCCTTTCTGCTAGATCACGCTCCACCATTTGGGCCCTTTCATACAGCTCATTATAATCTTTCAGATTCAGCGGTACCAGCACACTTCTCAGCTCAGGTTTCAGCCCATCTCTAAACCTCCTGGCCTTATCCACTGGGGCTTCTACCATCCTTGGTGCATATTTAGACAACTCAGCAAATTTGGCCTCATACTGGTCTACTGACAGGTGGTTCTGGCGCAAGCGAAGGAACTCAGCCATCTTCTGTTCCCTTGCAGTATCCGAGAAGTACTTGTTGTTGAAGGCTTCCACGAAAGCACCCCAAGCCTGGGCCGTACCCTCGGGAAAGATTCTGTCCTTAGACGTCCTCCACCAAGTACTTGCGTTCCCCTGCAGCTGATAGATGGCCAAAGTGACCTTATCCTCTTCCGAACACCTCAGCAAGGCGAATGTCTTCTCCAGTTCCTCGATCCACGAGATAGCAGTCTCGGGATCTCCATTTCCTGAGAACTTGGGAGGCTTCAGCTTCAAAAACTGCTCCACCAACTTCTGAGTCTGATGTCCATTATTTCCATTCCCAGCTGGTCCATCTCCTTGTGGGGCCTCAGCGGCTGCAGCTGCCTGATTCCTCATCTGCTGACCCATCAAATCACCCAACGCTCCCAATGCTTGTAGTATCCCATCGATCCTCGGATCCTCTCTGGCAGGCCTACCTCGAGGTGCTCTCCCACTTTGGTTGCTCATTTCGCAGGAACGTACGGGGTCCTGCCCACCCCAATAGCAACCAACTGTGAGAAGGCAGCTCGAAAACTCAGATAAAAAAAAAAAAAAAAAAAAAAATAGCAGTCACATGCATTAATTTACGATCCTACTAATTATCCCAGTTCCCATCGCTCCTTATCACTCCAGGCCACGACCAAATGGTTCAGGCTGACCTTGCTCTGATACCACTCTTGGGCGGGGATGTCACGCCCCGATCCCCGGGGCCCGCGGCAACCCTACCAAAACGCCTCAGGTCGAAAAGGATAGCGTCCCAGGCACGCTAACGACCAAATAATAATTTTTCTACGCATGCGGAAACGTACAAACTCCCCGTACAATCAATAACAACCGGGATAAAATAGTAGGATAAAAGATCACTCAATAAAAATCAGTTTAACAAAATCCAAACCAGTTTAACACACGATAAACATTAAAAAGGGCTGATACTCTTCAACCCTACGGAAGCTACAGTAAATATAGCCCCACTCTTCGGGGCGGCTTCCTAAAACCGACAAAAAGTCATAAGGTCAGGCAGGGTTAACTTCGTATCTACTCCCAAAAGAGAGACCTACTACGCCCTCGTCTTCCTCAATGCTTTGGACCTGAAAAAGTTGTCAACGACGTGGAATGAGATAAAAATCTCAATGAGTCGGCGCCTAAGCCCGGCTAGGGCGCTGATTCGCTCAGGCATCCTATGCAATAAAATATTCCAACAGTACCAAAATCAACCACATGCAAGCTTACCACGCCTTGGATCACACATATGCAAGACTCGGCTCCTCACATAAATTAATCAATCAAGGCGAACAATCAGAATCCCACCGTAACTTGCACACGTAACGTTCCACACGGATTCCAATTTATTAACAACCATTGGGCTCGGCTCACACGACTGGTGTGGCCCGACACTACGACTGGCAGTGTCCACACTACGACTGGCAGTGTCTACTGGCATGACCAGGCTTCGTTCCTTTTCCCTTCGGCAACGGCGTCTGATAATCCGTAAGATTCGTACGACTGGCACGACACGGCAATATCAGGAATCCCATAAGGGCTTCGGCCCATCACAAGCTGCGACCGGCGTCCGATAGTCCGTAAGATTCGTACGACTGGCACGACACGTTACTATCAGGAATAACCGTACGACTGGCACGGACCGTACGACTGGCACGGATTTTTAAGCCCATCATATGACCACACGAGCACGCAATCCAACCAATCCAGTTTTATCTCTGCATTTAGTCCAATGCATCCACACTCGAGCGTGCTCCAAAAATCGGCCACAGGCCATTTTCATGCTCAAATATGAATTTAATTCCACATACGGTCATATGATGCATGCATTTATCCACCAGACTTTGCATTTATAATTGGGTGATCAACCCTCATACAGTCAATCATAGACCAAACAGAACATTCAACAGTCAGGCGTTGATCACCACACCAAGCAGTTGATAATAATTCAATAACATGAGCTTGGATAATTAAATTATCCACAAGCGCCTAATCCGCCAATCGATCAATCAATCAAACATTTCGTCGGTCACTCGGCTCTAGCCAATCACTTGCTCGCAGTCACACAATTCAGTCTACTCATCAACTAGCCACAGTTTACCTAACTAATCAGTCTAACTTATTTAATTGTGGTCATTTAACTTAACCCAATCTCTAACTAATCCGACCACAATTATTGTACCTAAACACCCTAATTGACTAATTATTCTAGTCCCGAACGCAATTAACGACCTAACCGAGAGTTAGAGGCAAACTCACAATTTTTCCAGCGATCCGGCGACGACGACGACGGTTGGTACTGTTCACCGGAGTTACTGTTCACCGGAGTTACTGTTCACGCCGGCTACTGTTCACCGGAGTACTGTTCACGCCGGAGTACTGTTCACCGGAGTTACTGTTCACGAGGTACTGTTCACGCCGGTTACTGTTCACGCCGGTTACTGTTCCGGCGAGGCTTCGAACGGTGGCGACGACGAAATCGACAGCGATTTTTCCGGCGAGCGACGGCAACGACAACTACGATGTCCTTGGCTAGTCGGTGGACAACCGAAGCTCCGAGGGGCGGCCGTTGATGGTGGTGGCCTTAAACGGTGGGGGATGAGCTCGGGAGGGAGCTGCGATGATCGGACGGCAAGAGGAGACGACGACGACGTCGAGTTCGGTTGGATGTGCCGGTGCGACGGAGGAACGACGACGACGTGATGCAACGGCAACGACGAACTCCGGCTCCGGCGAGCGGTCTCGGAAGGCTGAGGTGTTCAGATTGGGACAGAATAGGGGTGGATCTGAAGCTTGGGGCTGTTGGTGGTGGTTTGGCTAGGTGGACGACGACGGCGAAGATAAGCTGGGAAGATGGTGGCGTCTGGAGCTCGAGCAACGGGCGGAGCAGAAGAAGAAATGAAGAAGAAGAAGAAGAAGAAAATAAGGAAGAAGAAGAAGGAAGAGGAGGAGGCGTGCGTCGGCAAGGGGGAGAGAGAGAGTGGGGGAAGAATATAAAAATGGGGAGGGGAATAAAAAAAATGGGGGAGATGTTGAGTGGAGTTGGTGGGGGTTAATAAAAAATGATGGGGTGTGGGATGGTGGGTGAGTGGGGGAGGCGTGGGAGAGAGTGAGAGTGAGGAGAGAGAGAGAATATAAATTATTTTTTTTAAAAAAAAAAGGATGTTACAACTCATATATGAATATATGGCCAACAGAAGCCTCGATGTCTTCCTCTCCGGTTAGACCCTGTATAGTCTGTTTTCCCTCACAAGTGGACCACACTCCTATTCTCTTTACACATTCAATGAAAATTGTGTAAACTACTACTTTCAGACCCTGCGAAGCGTTCACAGCTCGATTGGAGAGCGCGCTACAACATAATTGATGGGATAGCCAGAGGATTGCTCTATCTTCATGAGGATTCCATGCCGAAGATCATCCATAGAGATCTAAAGCCAAGCAACGTGCTGCTGGACATCTACATGGTTGCCAAGATATCGGATTTCGGCATGGCAAGGATTTTCTCAGAGAAGCAGAATGTAGCAAACACCAGAAGAATTGTGGGGACTTTGTAAGTTATGCCTGCCCTGCCTTGTACAATTTCAAATTTTTGTCCATAGAGTTATTGTCTTTTGTATTACTGTTGAGTTCTCTTTTTCCTTCAAGTTTTTATCACTAAAAATACTTTGAGAATAATGTTCTGAATTCAATTTTCCTAAAGAGGTACGTGGGATCTTCAGTCTGCCTAACTGTGGTCTATATGTTTCGTTTTCATTTAGCTCGGAAATCAGGATGGCACCAAAAGAACTTTGTAACACATCACTTGCCCTCCGATTTCGATTAAAAAGACACTAGAAAAGGGACTTCTGTTAATCCTTTTTATGCATAGTGTCGTTGGTAAATCGAAATGGAAGACTCATTTTCCATGTTCTCCGTGAACGTCTAAAAGCAGCAGACCACTTGTCTGAAATTCCTTAAACTTGTTTTTTCCTGTGCGCAAAACAGCGGTTACATGGCCCCAGAATATGCAATGGAGGGACAATTCTCTGCGAAGTCCGATGTGTTCAGCTTTGGAGTCATCCTGCTCGAAATCATCAGTGGGAAGAAAAACAGTGGTTTCTACCTCACCAATTGCGCATCATCGCTGCTAAAATTTGTAAAGTTCTTTCTCCTAGCATGCTTGCATCATGATTTTAACTGAATTGACCAAGGGTTGTGAAATCTCATAGAGGACATATCATGATGACACACATAAACTATGCGCAGGCATGGCTTTTGTGGAACGAAGGGAAAGAGATTGAATTCGTGGACCCTTTCCTGCTGAAATCATTCACCCCAGCAGATGTGCGTAGAATGGTTCAAATAGGGCTTTTATGCGTTCAAGAAGATCCAGCGGACCGACCTCTCATGACGGATGTGATGGTTCTTCTCGAGAGTGGACCTGCCATGCTCTCTCAGCCGAAACAACCTGCATTTTCGGTCGGGCGAGACATCGCCTTGGGTGGGCTTTCAATGCCAGAAAGCTCTTGTACCAACGATATTACTGCTTCTACAATGTCTCCACGGTGAATAGAGGCTATCAGCATCCGAATATTTGACATCGACACGATTCTCGGGTTCATGGGAACTAGGTGTAGCATGTGCTGGATTAAAAGTCCATGATCTGTCTTAGTTGTCTGATACTAGGTAGATAGAGCATAAATAGGTTGTAAAGCAACCATGTAAATGACAAATACGGTCTTTGTGAACTCTCCGTACGTGTACAGCTACCTCTTGTTCACTGAATAGATTGGATCTCAGAAAGAATGATAATGGTCGTAACTAGATGAACAGCTACCTTCATGTGTATAGGCTTGGTCGTAAGGTGAGATTTTGCGTTTTGAAGGCTCTTTTCCTTTTTGACTCTTTTCATTTTTTGCCCAAATGTTACAACATACATGTATTAAAGAGTCCTTTTTTCAAATTTCAAGTATCTTGAATTTTCATAATATACAGGTGTAATAGGTATATATTCCTACACACTTCCTATATAGTTTTATGAAATTTGAGCAAATGCCACCGCCGGCAATAACCCACTTTACCGCACCTATGGGATCTTCCTCGGCCGTGGCAACATCGCTGCTGCCACTTGCGGCGAATGCATAGCAAATGCGAGCAAGGGAATGCTCCCTGGGTGCCCTAAATAGAAATACTCCGTCCTCTGGTGTGAGCAGTGCATCCGGCGTTACTCGAACCAATTCCATTTGCTTCGTCGAGCTAGAATCGCCAGACTTCATATTGATGAACTTGGTCAATAATTCAAGCCCTAGCAGTTTCACCCAGTTGCTGAAAGGACACGACCAATGAATTGGAGAAGAGGGCGAACGATGGGTCCAGGAAGAGGTTTGCCGTCAAGGACGCAGGCATCATGAGCTCAGACCGGCTGTATGCGCTCATGCAGTGGATGCCGAACTTGACGGTGGCGGATTGCAAGGTGTGCTTGTAAGTGGCCATCGACAATCTGCCGAGCAATAAGGCGGGACGTAGAGTTTTGGCCCCAGGCTGCGCTGTTAGGTTTGAGCTTTACGAGGTCTATAATGGGACTTTCTTCCACGAAGCTTCTGCCAACGGCGCCAACGCTTGCTCTGACACCTACGGCCATTGTAGCTTCTTCTCCTTCTACTTCAACAGTGAGATCTAAAGAGTCAGAGTTACGTTTTTTGTTGAATTTTGTGTTTTGTATTGCTGGGTATTGTTTTTTTTTCCCTTAATAGCAAGAGAAATATTGTGAGCACCTAAAGTCTTGTGATGTGACTCGTTTAAGGACACAATGAGCAGATGCAATCCTATATGATAGGAGAGTGTGCTAGAAATATACTAAGACTCATCTATTAAATTGATTAGTGTACCAATCTTTATGGTGTCAAGGCATCAAGTCAAGTATCATAGATACTTGAGCCTAATGAAAGTACGCTCACCTGACCTGATACTCAAATTGCATATGCCTCAAATCTTCTTCGGTTTGGATTTTGGCTTTTTTTTTTTCCTCCTTATTCGTATCCTCGATGCCAGCAATCTCCAAAGACAGCGCATCTTTGTCATAGTCCTTTTTTTTTTTTTTGTGGAAAACATCAAACCTGAGTTGCCTTACATCCAACTTCCCATGTATCAGTTACGAGAGCTGTGAATTGCTTGTCGTATGGCCGTTGTGGCTGGGTTCCTTAATCATCAGTTGTGCTCGGACGATGCTGAACTTGCTCGGAGTAAAAGATCAAATGATGAAAATGTTTGTCCCTCGAGTACCTCCTACAGAAGTTGTTCCTGAGTAAACGTTGCAGCCATTTCGCAGGTGCTTCATGCGTATCCTGTCCACCATTGCCAGATCCTTCAAGTCAGCATGGGCTATCAGAAAGAAATCGATAATGCGCTTCGAGATTGAACTAAATTTTTTTTCCAGTTGCACATGCTAATGTGCACATCTCTCGTTTGTTGCTCTCCCCTTAATTGGTCTTTGAGCAAGCCCACCTGTTCTTCATCCTTAGTACAATAGACTTAATGTCTACGTGAGTTTTAGGACGTATGATGACAATTTAACTCCGCCACCCACCTCCACCATGGCCTTATTCTCTGCTGTACTCTTGGCTGTTGACACTTAAATTTTGACTAGCCTTTCTTAATTACTTATTTTTTTCATAAAAAAAAATTAGGGACTAACCTTAGTCTCTTTTTAAAAAACATTTAATTCATCTTCATATAGTTTGCATTTGGAGGAGTTACGTTTCACGTTGAAATTCTCATGTTTTCGAAGAATTACACTGCTCATGAAAATCACTGTATGAACAATCAGTATTATTGCCGGCGGAGAACATTGATTTGGCGTCAAGAGGCTATGCCAAACCGGAATCGAATACGGGACAACTCACTTCTCAAATCGCTGGTCCGGGTTGACAACTCGGAATCCCATCAGAATCACCAATTTGCTCAACTAGCTCCCTCTCTGGATTGACTTGTCTATTTACATATGCTACTTGACTTCGAATTACTAAAACAATTCTTTATTTGTACCCTCTACTTTTGTTTTCTTCTGAGTCTTCCCATGTGCCAATTTTCTAATCCCAATTAACAACGAGATCATGCAATGAAGGGTCACACATGACTCATGAGAACCAGGTCTAGCGTTAATCCCATGCAAACTGTTTTGCAGCCCATCTCCCCAATTCCTGTGGTTGCTACTTTTTTTTCCCAGGGTGAGCAAGACGGAGCAACTAAATTAGAAATCGCTTGGACTGAACTCAATCGGCCAGTTCCCGAGGGCATCGATCTGGTTCTCGATTCCATCAAATTGGATCCTATGATTTTTGGTCCCATTCCCTCAGGAACTAGACCCCCAAATTAGACTAATTCTTATTTTTCTTTATTTCTCATTCTTTATTTTTCCCAAAAAAATAATAAACCTAATAATCTACCGATTATTTTTTTTCCTTAAATGAAAACCTAATTTTAATCAATATAATAAAATTAAATTTTTTGTTGCTCACCCCTTCTAATAATCCTTTGGTTCGGTTTTGGTGGTTTTTGAGTGAACTCAGATCAGATCGGAAACGAGGAACCAATTACCCTACTTTTCACATATACAGACGTGGAAACCACGTGATTTCGGAAAAGGGAGAATTTCCTAATTTTAGTTGGACCCGTTTCATACGAATCCCACTAATGAAGTCGACCAACTGGAAAGTCTTGGTCTTCTACCGGCCTTCATTTTAAAAAACCTGCGTTGACCGATCCCCGACGGAACGAGTCAATAACTGGGGGCAATTGGGGTGGCTTGAATCAATGACTCTGTAGGGAGCTGATTACACAGAACTGAAGCACCATTCAGAGATGATCGCCTTGTTCCGTCCTCGGGCGGTCTCCAGAACCATCCTGCTGCTACTTTTTCATTGTCTTCTTCATGGATTTCGCAACCCAGTCCTGGCTGACATCCCCGAAAAGCTCTGCCCCGACAACAGTTCATATGCCACCAACAGTGCCTATCAGGACAACCTCAAGGAGCTCACTTCTTCGATGCAAGAGAATGCTTCTCTCTCCAAGTTCTTCCAGAACTCGTCTGGGGACTACCCAAATAAAGTTTTCGGTCAGTACATGTGCCTCAACTATGTCTCCAACTCAACATGCCAGAACTGCATAGCCGGGGGATCGCTAGATCTCCTGAAGCTTTGTCCAAACAAGAAGGAAGCCGTCATTTGGGAGGACTCTTGCCAGTTGCGCATATCCAGCCAAGAATTTTTCGGCCGCCTGACTGAAGAATACAAGCATCAGATCAATCCGGAGAATATATCCGACCCTGGCAAGTTCGGGTTGGTGGTGAATCAAACTTTAAGTTCTCTTGAGTCTCCCGGGACTCACTATGCTTCTAAGGATCAGAATTTCGAGTTGGGCTCGAACCAGACTTTATATGCTTTTGTTCAGTGCACTGAGGATTTAACAGCAGATGACTGTCATAAGTGCCTCCAAGGAGCAGTAAGGCACGTAAGAGATTGCTGCTATTTTTCGAAAGGGGCAAGGGTTCTAAGTCCGAGTTGCTACTTGCGATATGAGTTATATCCACTCTATACAAAAACGGAGCCAGTGAAAAAGTCTGGTAAGGTTATGCCAAAAAATTTTACCTGTTATTATTCTTCAAGTCACAATTCTGCAGTTGTTGCTATCGGAAATTATTGAATCTGTGAAGAGGGTGCAACTATTTATTGTCAAATGCAGGGAACCAGTGGCTGATCAAAGTTCTCACAGTTTGTTCGCTCTGCTTGGTGGCAATCAGTTTGTGCTCCTGGATTTTCTTCTTCATCATCAAAAGTAACAATCTCTATCCTAATGCTGCTTTTTGTGCCCTCTCCGAATTCCAATACACTTGAGACTCATCATGTTTGATTCCAGGGAGGAAAGACCGCACGGATAGGCAAGGTCGACCTCTGCTTACTGGTGACTCTGCTCACGGTATTCTTCCATTCCGATACACCTGGGGAAATACTCTGACTGAAATGCAAGATCATCCGTATTTTGACATGAGAAGCATACTTGCGGCTACCAACAACTTCTCGGATACACTAAAACTAGGACATGGTGGATTTGGTCCAGTTTACAAGGTGGCAATAGTTCGATCATAGGACAATGTTGGTTGCTGAATTTTAAATAGATACTATTGCTTTTCTGGATTATGTTAAGTAGTTTCGCATTTTCGATTGATAGGGTGTTTTATGGGACGGTAGAGAAGTCGCGGTGAAGAGGCTAGAGAGCTGGTCAGAGAAGGGTTCCGAAGAATTCAGAAATGAAGTCCTACTCATAATGAAACTTCAACATAAGAATCTTGTCAGGCTTCTGGGATTTTGTGCAGAACGAGAGGAGAAGTTGCTTGTCTACGAGTATATGCCAAATAGAAGTCTTGATGTCTTCCTCTTCGGTATATACCAGTCCTGCTGTGTCTATTGCATAACATTCGAAATATCATATTCTTCCAACATTTGGTAACTTCTTTTATTGGTATAGACGCACAGAGAAGGATCGAGCTGAGTTGGAGCAGACGTCTGAACATTATCATTGGCATCGCTCGGGGGATGCTCTATCTTCATGAGGATTCTCGTCAAAGAATCATCTTCAGAGACCTCAAAGCAAGCAATGTGCTGTTGGATCGCTTCATGAACCCAAAAATCTCGGATTTTGGACTGGCAAGGATCTTTGCAGGAACAGAAAATGAAGCAAATACTGCTACATTAGTTGGAACCTAGTAAGTAAATTTCCAAGGCATTTCAGTTCCCTTCACAGGACTTAAATGATGTTCGAGATTTCTTTCAAGTGATATAAAACTCGGCACATTTAGTTCAGACTCTATGTTGCTTTATTTTTCCACGAGCTGACATTTTATTCTCTACCTAGTGGTTACATGGCACCAGAGTATGCGATGGAGGGGTTATATTCCATCAAATCAGATGTCTACAGCTTTGGAGTTCTCTTGCTTGAGATAATAACGGGGGAGAGAAATGCCGGCTTTTGGGAGTCGAGACGTGCCCCCAGTCTCCTAGCCTATGTAAGTTATGACTTGATTACACCTCTGGTTTTCATGCCATTCACCTAATTAAGAGTTGATAAATTCAAGAACAATCTAAATGAGAAATGTTTTGAGGACACAACAACAGAAAATTTGGAAGATCAGACAGTAAAATACAACAGATGCACTTTGGCATTAGGCTTGTAAATCTTTAATTTTTGCTTATGTTTGTTCTGTCGGACCTCGGTCGTGGCATTTTTGTATCTTTTTTACTTTGGCGAATATTACTAGCTGTGTTGGGCAGCATGTTTGCCCCTTACATTTTTTTCTCTGGGAATTCCTGCTTGGCGTTTATCATTACAAATGATAGGATGACATAACTTTATTGCAGGCTTGGCAACTATGGAACGAAGGAAAAGCAATGGAGTTGATGGACCCATTGCTGCACAACAAGTGTTGTCCTGAAGAATTGATCAAATGTGTCCATGTTGGACTTTTGTGCGTTCAAGAAGACGCGTTCGACAGGCCGACCATGTCAGCTGTCAATGTGATGCTCAAAAGGGATGCTGTAATTCTCCATCAACCTCTCAAACCTGCCTTCTCGGGCAGTGGATTCACTCATCCGTTCAATGGAGGTGTTGACAACAATGATTGTTCCGTTAATGGCTTAACGGTTTCCTCTCTCGCGCCTCGGTGAGAAAAGTCTACCTTGGGAGATAAACACGGTTCTCCACACAAGTAAACTGCTCGGACATGATAAAGTGTGCCCTAGTTTATTCACTAGAGAACTGATTCTCAACCATAAGCTGTCTAATCATGTTTGATGTCCATCTCGGCACAAGAGAGTACAGTGTATGTCCTAGAGAAGATCATCGCATTGCACTCTGAGTTCTGTTTGAACTATGTCCTGTCTTTGTACAGTCTATCTATTCTCTCGGTTTGTTGAGTCAATATCGGGGTAAGTACAGTACAAGTATCATAACTTTTGTACGGCGCTCACTTGAGTACCATAACTTTTAAATATCGATTATTTAAGTGCCATAACTTTTAAATATCGATCACTTGAGTGCCATCGGCGATTTGGGTCACCGAAAAATCTTACGTGGCATTAAAATAATGTAAACCCAGCCTACGTGGCCTGTCGAAAAACTGAATGAACAAATGAATTACCAAACGACGCCGCACGCTTCTCTTATTAAAGAACCATTCTCTCACTTCAACAATTTAGGGGAAAATCAAATATGATGAACCCTAACCCTAACCCTACCGAGCTCTTACTTCAATAATTTGGGGGAAAAGCAAATATGAAGAACCCTAACCTACCGAGCAGAATCTAAAGAACACTAACCCTACCGAGCCGAACCCCACGAATTCCAGATCTTCAAATTGCCTAAAATCAACTCATGATATTTACGATGGGGAGTAGAAGCAGGGCAAGCGGCTCACGAATGCACAAGCGAAGCCAAGATGATGCTCCATGTTTTTGCTATTGTGGGCTACGTATTCCAACAAAAATAGCTTGGACGAGAGATAATCCTGAGAGAATGTTTCATAGATGCACCAAGTATAGAGAAGACTTCAATTGTTGATATTTTAGGTGTCTATTATTCTGTTATGCTGATCTATTAATTTTATTTGTAATTTTAGCCATGATTTTGGATTCAGGTTTCTTTGCTTGTTTTGGAGGGGATATCTTACGCTGCTTTGCCCTGCTAATGCAACTAGCATGGACGAAATTCTCTTGATAACTTATATTGTTGTCAATTAACTTATAGGTAGGTTGACACGAAATTCTCAAATCGAGCCACAAAGGTTATCTTGGAGCAACTTAAAGAACGAGATGAACGTCGACATATATTGACAGATGAGTTGGACGATGGTGACTCAATGGAAGCAGAGATAACGAGTCTGCAATATCTGCTGAATCACTGGAAGAAGGAATATTCAAGGATAAAAAATCAAAGAGATATTTATCGAGTGTCTCTTGTGGTGCTATTATTGGTGGGTTTGTTTTGGTTTATGAGCATACATAACCCTATTAAAAAGAAGGTTTTTCTAAGTCTACCATAGTTGAGGAACAATGATATGGTATTATTCTGTTTTTACGCCAAGAATGTTGTTACTTTTTGCTATTCTATGTATGGAAAATGGAAATTTTGAATTGCCACCGGTGGAAATAGATGATGCAATTTGTGCATGATTATTTGGTGCAAATGCAATGTTTTGTATAAATGATATGCAGCAAGAGCATAGATGATCATGCATTTTGTGGTTGGTTTTCGTTAATCGAATATGATTTTCAAGAACGGGATGAGTTCCAACAACTTTACGAATGACCATTTGAGTGCCATAAATTAGTTAAATCGACCACTTAGGTTACTCAACTTTTACAAAGTGGCCACTTAAGTACCATATATTTTTAAAAGTTACAACTTAGATTCCTCAAATTTTGAAAAGTGATCACTTAGGTTCACTTTTTTTAAACCATTCATCGGTCTCGTTTTTCACCTGTGTAGCTTATATTCAACTTATGTTAGATTTACTTTTTTCCTTAAACCATATGTGTGATGTTGTAGCAACTTCAAACATATATATTAACCAACAGATGCAACAAGCCCAAAATTACTTTGGCTCTGGATTTATAGTAAATATAATAGCACCAATGAAACAACTGCATAATCATTGTTACTCATTATGGTAAGCATATGTTCTTACATCAACAACAATAGCCATAAGAACCTGTTCACTCACATAAAATCTAAAATATTGCTGCTGAACACACCAGCAAAAAATGCAGCAGTTTCCGTTCCTTCGGCTGCTTGAAGTCCTCTTTTGATTCTCGACTGCTAGAATTCTATTTGCAGTTGCTGGATTTTCTTCTGCTTCCTCTTGGCTTTTCGCATTCCTACATGTGCGCTCGGAGGAAATTAACTCGTTCAAGGACATTCGATACCCAAATCGAGCTCTGTTTTTGCCTGTGTACTCGTTCAAGGCCGTTGTTGCTGCTATGTCTTCCTCTTCCACGGGTGCATTTGAATTGTTGCTGCGTCTTCGTCCTCTCGATTGCTCGGAGCTCGTTCGTCATTTCGGAGCTCGATCGTCGTCCATGGCTCGAGCTCGTCGTTATTCAGCCAAGCTGCCTCACCACCGTCGCTCGTCCAAGTTCGCCGTTTAGCTGAATTGAGATTGTTCCACCGACCCCATGCTCGAACTTGATTTTAAGTGAGCACATTTGTAAACTTGAGTTAGAATGTCAAGTATGCTAGGGACTGGTAGGGAAAATTTTATGATGAAAAATATTAAATTTCCTGGATGTCATATGTCGACTTTTTACTTTTAGCGATAGGGGTCAATTGGTAATTTTTGTGGACTCTAGAAATTGCCTTGTGTGCCAGATTTATTACCTTTGAAACTAGGTGACTTAGAATGGAAACCGGGTCCTCGATTGCGAGTTTTTGCAACATGAAGTGCTTGGTTATTGTATTCAATTTATTTTAAGTTGAATTGTATGCTTTGGTGAATAATCTTGGGAAATACATGTGGCAAAGCTGACTTGCATGAGTGTTTATGGGGTGGGCTAATTAAGAATTCTATGATGCTCATCATTAATCTGCATACTAGCATGAGATATGTGCATCTGGCGGAGTGCGTAGAACCGTGCAGGCCGGCTCGGTAGTGTCTAGGGGGCTATCGGGGAATGTACGGTGATAAGGAGGTGACAATCGTAGTACTCATTGAGCCACGGTCGTTGCACTTGCGCTTGAACTTGCTCAGCACGGGGTAGGTGGAGAGACAAGAGTGCTAACTTCAGTGTGATTAGATACGGATTGAGGCACAGACCTAAGATGTCTATGATGTGACCAAGACTAGAAGTGCTATTGAGCCACCGGTGGGTCCGAAAGTGCTAGTGAGTCACCGTGGACCCCAAGTGAATCATTGAGCATCTGCATTAGTATCTGTATGATTTGAGGCACAATATGCATGTGATGATTTAAATTTCTAGCCTGAGGTATATGCTACATTCTAAATTGAGTCTAAGCATGTGCTTGCTAAGTTTTGACTCATATATTTTTGGCTGATAACCATTCCTAGATCCTAAGATGAGTTCCCATTTTGCTCGAGTTGGGATACCTATTAAGATAGAGACCGACGAGACCATTTACCCTCCAGTAAATTTTATCTCATATAAGAAGGTTAGTAGTACAGTATGGATAGACATAGGATGTGAATTCCTGTTGCCCCACCGATATGAGGCTTAGATGTCTCGGTCAGGATTATTTTATAGGGGTCCCATTCAAGATTTTGATGTGCCTGCACCTATATCAGATTGGAGGGGACCGGTTTACCCCTTGACCTTCGAAGGTGAGGTCGTAGACCTTGAGCCAATGGACACCTTGGATTTAGATGAGGACGTGGTTATGGAGATAGATGGCGAGGAGGACGAGTTTGAGTTTGACCCAAAGGCCAGTGATAGTGATTCCGAGTTTGATCCCCCGACGCTAGAGGAGTCAGAACCTGAGGAGCTATCGTCCTCGGAGCAGAGCGGAGCTAAGTTAGAGTAGACTTAGCATTCTGTTAATCTTTTTGGGGAGTAGGAGGCCCTGCATTATCTTTTGAGGGTTGTATATAAATGCTGTTAATAATATAATATAAATGTTTAGCTTTTGTTGCGCTATTGTCTCTCTATTTCTCTATCCTACATGTGTGACTGTCAGGAGATTGTGCACTTTTCACTGTCGCTTTAGATAGCCGTGGTTTGGTCACGACGAGACCTGAGCCGTCGTTAGAGTTGGCCAGTTGATAAGCGAAGTGAGCAGGCGAAGGGAGGTTGTGCGTCCGATGGGTCTGGAGCGTGACACCACAACCCCACCATAATCAGTAAATAATAATTTTGTTGTCAGCCAGTGTACACAAAATGACATAAGGAAGGTACAACTCAAGTAAAATAAAGCTCACCATCTACATAGGGACCATAAACCCTTTTTTTGCCCTCCATAATACCCAATTTTTCTTTCGCTTCCACGCTGTCAATAACACCAAAATAAATAAGTATGCGTGTCCTTTATTAATCATTTCAGAAAAATGAACAAATCGCTTACCTTTGCTTGTGTCAGCCACGGTTTGTCACGCGATAAACACTTCCTCTACCTTCAGAGACTTGACACGAATCAGAGGAATAGAGTGCATACCTTCGATGGATTTCCTTGACACACTCAGGGTTGAGGAAGAATCAACCCCTAATTTGCAATTGACGAGTGTGATTTATGTGGGACAGAGATGGATTTGAGAGAGAGTGGCATGAGAGAGCTTCAAGACCTAATTTGGCTTCATTTTCTCTGTCAACACGATCAAAGGCAACCTTTTCTTTAGACGTATGATTCGGCATCGTTTTGTCCTTAAGAAGAACACACGATGGACTTTTCCTTCTTTTTTTAATTTCCACGTCAGAGTAAAATATTAAGTAACAATTTCATGTATGACGTTTTGCCGGAAGTGCCACTAAAGTGGACGATTTTGCTCGGATTTAGCACTCAAGTGAGCGAAAAAAAAGTTACGGCACTCAAGTGATCGCCGTACAAAAGTTGTGGCACTTGTACTATACTTACCCCCATCAATATCTGTATTAGGATATTTGGTCATTCTGCCGTTCATTACGTATGCAAATCAACGACATTGTCGCATTGCTTCTTCTCATTCTTCTTTAATTCGAAAGGATAACTCTCTCTCTCTCTTTCTTCACAAAAGAAAATAGGAACAAAAAAAAAAGGAAAAACAAAAGGCAAGATGTCAGTTGAGATAACATCTCTTGACAATTCACACTCTCTTGTAAACCATAAGTAAAAACCTAGAGGGATAATCTTACTGATAAGATTCGGACGTTGTTTGGTTGTGAATTTCCGGTCGAAGTTCGAGGGTCCACCGTCACCCGCAGCCCTGTCCCAGCTACCTCCTATCAGTGGTCAACGCATATGTCCAACCCGCAAATTGAAGCACTCCTATCTGTGTACTTCAGCCACCACACTTGAATGGACAAATTCAAATACAATGACCTCTCCCCGCATCTGCTAGGACATTAGACAGAAGAAAAAGAATGTGGCCAAAAACAGCTCCTGCGGCAGCCGAAGTTTCGGATTTTTTTTTTTTTCATATGAGACTCGTCCAAGAGGAACGAAAAGTATTAAATTCCAGCCGTCATCTTTGAAAGGCATCTCCACCAATTGCCAATTTAAAAAAACATCCTCTACGAAATCCAGATGTGGGACTCACAATAAGCAAAAAGAGCAATGATGGGTCTCTGTGTAATCCTAAGTTTTTTTCATTCCTTTGATTTTGACATGTAGTACGATGGATTTGGACAAAGTTCTTTCACGTTGGAATTCAGCCAAAATGATTAAAAATAAATGCAAGGCCCCATCTCGTTGGTCTGATTCCCTTGCGAGAAAAGGAAATATTCCTGGTCCACTAAGTCTTTCATCTTATGTCAACTTCAAGATGCAACGGTGAAGATTCTCCGCTCACTTTCGCTATTCTGAATTGTCTCCATGCGATGGACCTTTCAACTCTGGAGAAAATTTCTCCCCTCACTATTGATGGAAATCATTCCAACTTAGCGCCTTTTCACTGTTCTTGAATTGCTGTTTCGACCCAGAAAGATGGCAAGAGATTCGAATCTTGTCGCCTTTTTCCTATTCCTAGCATCAATTTTGTTTTTTGTACCACCCATTGATGGAAACAATCCTCTGGATGTGCTTTGCCAAAACAATTCCAGTTTTGGCGGTCCATTCGGGAATAACCTCAAACAGCTTCTGGGCAATTTGGCCTCTAGCACCCCAAAGACAGGCTTCAACAGCAGTTCTGCTGGGGATGGCACTGATCAAGTATTTGGTCAAGCACTTTGCAGGCATGATGTGAATGTGAGTGCTTGTGGGGATTGCATCAGGACTGCAAGCCAAGAGATCATGAGCCAGTGCAATACGACAGATGCCGATATTTGGTATGATTATTGCCAGGTATCTTATTCAGACAGGAATTTCTCCTCCGCGATGATTTACCAGGGAAAGTACCCGGATAGTAATAATCGGACGAAGAATGTATCGAATCCGGACGAGATGAGTACTGCCCTGAAAAAGTTGATGGATGGTCTTAGACGTGAGGCCACATCGGCTTCGTCGATGTTTGCGGCGAGCAGGTCGAAACTGTCGAGCCGAGAACATGTTTACGGCCTTGTGCAGTGTACAAGAGGGATCTCTGTGGATGATTGTAATACATGTTTGGTGTGGGCCTTGGGGGATCTGGCATCATGTTGCTCTCCTCATCAAGGTGGAATGGTCGTCAGCAGATATTGCAACGTGAGGTTCGAGCTCTATCGCTTCTATAATCTGCATTCTAAAGGTAATTAATTTGGATTCTTTACTTAGACTGTGTTATTGGTTGCCGTCTTCCTGGTTTTAGAGCTTTATGGAAACAGCCAAAGGAAGAATTGCGCAAATCATAGTCTCAAAGTCTAATTAAATGTTTTCGACTAATCGTGTTTTAGGCTATCAGCTTTATGTAGTGTTCTGGGGTAGAAACAGAACTGTCTGCGAGGATTGAGCAGTACTGAAGCTCAGTCATCTATACGAGGATAGTAAAATCAGCTATGCACTAGAAAATCCTTTGTGTCCATGCGATTCATTCTAAGTGATAAATTTTAAGATAAAAGTTTTCGATATTGAGTATCATCCATATGAAGGAAGTATCAGAATTTTTTTTTTTTGGTAAGGAAAAAAAACCAGGAAGTATCAGAATTTGTATACTGATAGTAGATTTAAGAACAAAATCTGCAAGACACATTTTTCCGCACAGAAAATTTTTACAACAGAGGGATTGGATCGACCCGATGATCGACCAGCTGTCATAAAGCTTTTTATTGACATGATTGGATTCCAAAACACTTGGTAATTCTCTAGTAGTCGGCTTGCTGAGCAGTTGTTGGACATCTTGATTCTTGAGGTGATCCTTATTGTTTTTATTAGTTTTTTAGTTTTTGTAGTCAGTAAAATTGCCTTGCTGGCTACTTGAGTTCTCTCCAAGGGAATTGGAAATTGGATGTTGAACATTTTCTTAATTATTTAATGGTGACAGTGTAGGCTTGGGGAAGGCAAGGATGATTTTGTTGGTCATACTGATCCTGGCAGGGGGATTGGTACTTTCCCTTGGGCTTTGTGTTGCCCATCGAAGACATAGAAGGATAACAACCAGAGGTATATTAAACAAGTTAGCTTCAGTCACCAACTGCTATCTTCAACACTGTTAATCACAAGAATTTGGATTTTTTTTTTCCTTTTCTGGTTTCCCAGATGAAGAGAACGACAAGGATGTATTGCTCCATGAATGGGCGAAGCCCGTTAACTTATCAATTTCAAAAGGGGATCTAGAATATTCTGATGATATGCTTGTCATGGATTTGGCAACTCTGAGGGTTGCCACAGCTGACTTTAGCCATACAAACAAGCTCGGACAAGGCGGGTTTGGCATTGTTTACAAGGTTAAACATTCGATGGCACCATATTCAATTCTGTTTGGAGAGTTCCCCTGAAAAGCATAAACTAATGACTATTCTTTAAGTTGTTCCAGGGAATTCTACCAGATGGAAACGAAATAGCAGTTAAGAGGCTGTCGAGGAAGTCGTGGCAGGGCATAGAAGAGTTCAAAAATGAAATCGCACTGATTGCAGAACTCAAACACAAAAATCTCGTGAGGCTTTTGGGGTGGGGCATAGATGGACATGAGAAGCTACTCATATATGAATACATGGCCAACAAAAGCCTCGATGTCTTCCTCTCCGGTTAGACCCTGTATAGTCTGTTTTCTCTCACAAGTGGACAACACTCTTATTCTCTTTACACATTCAATGAAAATTGTGTAAGCGACTACTTTCAGACCCTGCAAAGCGTTCACAGCTCGATTGGAGAGCGCGCTACAACATAATTGATGGGATAGCCAGAGGACTGCTTTATCTTCATGAGGATTCTGTGCTGAAGATCATCCATAGAGATCTAAAGACAAGCAACGTGCTGCTGGACGTCAACATGGTTGCCAAGATATCAGATTTCGGCATGGCAAGGATTTTCTCAGAGAAGCAGAATGTAGCAAACACCAGAAGAGTTGTTGGGACTTTGTAAGTTATGCCTCCCCTGCCTTGTACAATTTCAAATTTTTGTCCATAGAGTTATTGTCTTTTGCATTACTGTTGAGTTCTCTTTTTCCTTCAAGTTTTTATCACTAAAAATACTTT
Organism: Psidium guajava; assembly: GCA_016432845.1. Lineage (NCBI taxonomy): Eukaryota > Viridiplantae > Streptophyta > Magnoliopsida > Myrtales > Myrtaceae > Psidium > Psidium guajava. The sequence goes on from CM028230.1 coordinate 28,464,840, forward strand.
GAGAATAATGTTCTGAATTCAATTTTCAAAAGGAGGTACGTGGGATCTTCAGTCTGCCTGACCGTGGTTTATATGTTTCGTTTTCATTTAGCTCAGAAATCAGGACGGCACCAAAAGAACTTGGTAACACATCACTTGCCCCCCGATTTCGATTAAAAAGACACTAGAAAAGGGACTTCTGTTAATCCTTTTTTATGCATAGTGTCGTTAGTAAATCGAAATGGAAGACTCATTTTCCATGTTCTCCATGAATATCTAAAAGCAGCAGATCACTTGTCTGAAATTCCTTAAAATTTTTTTTGCCTGTGCGCAAAATAGCGGTTACATGGCCCCAGAATATGCAATGGAGGGACAATTCTCTGCGAAGTCCGATGTGTTCAGCTTTGGAGTCATCCTGCTTGAAATCATCAGTGGGAAGAAAAACAGTGGTTTCCACCTCACCAAGCACGCGTCATCGCTGCTAAAATATGTAAAGTTCTTTCTCCTAGTATGCTTGCATCATGATTTTAAGTGAATTGAGCAGGGGTTGTGAAATCTCATAGATGACATATCATGATGACACACATAAACTATATGCAGGCATGGCTTTTGTGGAACGAAGGGAAAGAGATTGAATTCGTGGACCCTTTCCTGCTGAAATCATTCCCCCCAGCAGATGTGCGTAGAACAGTTCAAATAGGGCTTTTATGCGTTCAAGAGGATCCGGCGGACCGACCTCTCATGACAGATGTGATGGTTCTTCTTGAGAGTGGACCTGCTGTGCTCTCTCAGCCGAAACAACCTGCATTTTCAGTCGGGCGAGAGATCACCTTGGGTAGGCTTTCAATGCCAGAAAGCTCTTGTACCAACAATATTACTGCTTCTACATTGCCTCCACGGTGAATAGAGGCTTATCAGCATCGGAATATTTGACACCGACACGATTCTCGGGTTCGTGGGAACTAGGTGTAACATGTGCTGGATTTAATGTCCATGATCTGTCTTAGTTGTCTGATACTAGGTGGATAGAGCATAAATAGGTTGTAAAGCAACCACGTAAATGACAAATACGGTCTTTGAGAACTCTCTGTACGTGTACAGCTACCTCTTGTTCACTGATTAGATTGGATCCAGAAAGAATGATGATGGTCGTAACTAGATGAACAGCTACCTTCATGTGTATAGGCTTGGTCGTAAGGTGAGATTTTGCGTTTTGAAGGCTCTTTTCCTTTTTGACTCTTTTCATTTTTTGCCCAAATATTACAACATACATGTATTTTTGAGTCCTTTTTTCAAATTTCAAGTATCTTGAATTTTCATAATATACAGGTGTAATAGGTATATGTTCCTATGCACTTCCTATAAAGTTTTATGAAATTTGAGCAAATGCCACCGCCGGCAAAAACCCACTTTACTGCACCTATGGGATCTTCCTCGGCCGTGGCAACATCGCTGCTGCCACTTGCGGCGAATGCATAGCAAATGCGAGCAAGGGAATGCTCCCTGGGTGCCCTAAAGAGAAAGACTCCGTCCTTTGGTGCGAGCAATGCATCCTGCGTTACTCGAACCAATTCCATTTTCTTCGTCGAGCTAGAATCGCCAGCCTTCATATTGATTAACTCGGTCAACATTTCAGGCCCTAGCAGTTTCACCCAGTTGCTGAAAGGACACGACCAATGAATTGGAGAAGAGGGCGAACGATGGGTCCAGGAAGAGGTTTGCCGTCAAGGACGCAGGCATCATGAGCTCAGACCGGCTGTATGCGCTCATGCAGTGGATGCCGAACTTGACAGTGGCGGATTGCAAGGTGTGCTTGTAAGTGGCCATCGACAATCTGCCGAGCAATAAGGCGGGACGTAGAGTTTCGGCCCCAGGCCGCGCTGTTAGGTTTGAGCTTTACAAGGTCTATAATGGGACTTTCTTCCACGAAGCTTCCGCCAACGGCGTCAACGCTTGCTCTGACACCTACGGCGATTGTAGCTTCTTCTCCTCCTACTTCAACAGTGAGATCTAAACGGTCAGAGTTAAGGTTTTTTGTGAATTTTGCGTTTTGTATTGCTGGGTAGTGTTTTTTTTTTCTTTTTTTAATATCAAGAGAAATCTTGTGAGCACCTAAAGTTTTGTAATGTCACTCGTTTAAGGACACGATGGGCAGATGCAATCCTATATGTTAGGAGAGTGTGCTAGAAATATACTAAGACTCATCTATTAAATTGAATAATGTGCCAATCTTTATGGTGTCAAGAGATCAAGTCGGGTATCATAGATATCCGAGCCTAAATGAAAGTGCGCTTGACCCAACCTGACCTGATACTCGAATTCCATATGCCCCAAATCTTCTTCGGTCTGGATTTTGGCTTCTTTTTTCTTCCCCCTTATTCGTATCCTCTACGCCAGCACTCTCCGAAGAGAGAGCGCACCCTTGTCAGAGTCCATTGCTTGTTGAAAACATCAAATATGAGTTGCCTTGCATCCAACTTCCAGTATATCATGTACGAGAGCCATGAATTGCTTGTCGTATGGCAGCTGTGGCTGGGTTCCTTAATCATCAGTTGTGCTCGGACGATGTTGAACTTGCTCGGAGTAAATGATCAAATGATGAAAATGTTTGTCCCTCGAGTAGCTTCTACAGAACTTGTTCCTGAGAAAACGTTGGTGCCCCTCTTGCAGCCACTTCCCAGGTGCTTCATCAGTGTCCTGTCCACCATTGCCAGATCCTTCAAGTCAGCATAGGCTATTAGAAAGAAATCGATAATGCGCTTCGGGATTGAACGAAATTTTTTTTTTTTCCAATTGCATATGCTAATGTGCATGCTCTTGATTAGATTTCTACATGGTCTCTCCCTCTCATCTCTCGTTTGTTGCTCTCCCCTTAATTGGTCTTTGAGCAAGCCCACCTGTTCTTCATCCTTAGTACAATAGACTTGATGTCTACGTGAGTTTTAGGACGTCTGATGACAATTTAACTCCGCCACCCACCTCCACTGTGGCCTTCTCCGCCGTACTCTTCCTTGTTGACACTTAAATTTTGACTACCCTTTCTTAATTACGTATTTTTGCATAAAAAAATTAGGGAGTAATCTTAATCTCTATTGAAAAAATATTTAATTCATTTTCATATCGTTTGCATTTAGAGTAGTTACATTTCGCATTTAAATCAAAACCGACTAGCAAATTAGAAGGAGAAACCGTTCGGAAAATCTGAAAAAATGGAGGATATCTTCGATATTCAAAATTAATGGGGATGCGATTGGATGAATATCGGCACTGCTCATGAGTTGGCCAATGGTGAGTGAGCGTAGACATGTTTCGCGGCAATATGAGTAAAACGGAATGGGAAGATCAAAGAGCCGAAATTCTCGGAATTATCACGTACCAAAATGGTTGCACGGTTGCTTATCCTACGGAGGGTACGTGGGACACTTTTCCTATAAAAGGGAAAGGCTCTTCCCGTTCAAGGGAGCTCGGGGGACGGAAAAGAGAAAGAAAAGAAAGAAAAGGGTGCATCCAGAGAGAGAGGAATCGTGAGCTGAGGGCAGCAGAGAGAGGAGTTACGAAGTTTAGAAAGAAAAAGGTTTGACACAAGTGAATTGGGGCTCCGTCAAGTAAAAAGGGAGAAGAAAAAGCATAGAGAGACAAGAGAGGAAAGGTTTGAAAAGTCAAAAGGAAAAGGGGGCCGACACGTTAAAGAGACGCAACACAAGGGGAGGGGTTCTGTCTTTCCACGGAAAAAAAAAAGGCAAAAAGAAAGGTCAGCACTTCACCTTCTGACATTAGAGAGGGAAGAACAAAAGGTGGGGTGGTCTTCTTCCTTGGACGTGGGTTTCCTCAGGCATGACTTGTGCCGGGTGATCTCTTTCCTGGCGCCTTCATCTCCTTCAATCGTAGCAGCCTTCGTCGGCTACCATCCAGCCCCAGGGAGCTCTTTGCCTTTGGACGAGATCTATTTTGCAGGCCCAGGAAAATCCCAAGGTGATTCTACCGTTGAGTCTCCCGCCTTTAGTCTTGCGAATCACTCGAGCCGCAATTCCATCCGTAAGCATGAAGTTCCTTAGCCATTAGTCCAAGCTCGAAGTTTGATTCATGAGTTTAGTTTGAATTCATATTTGGAAAGCACATCTTACAATTTAGGTTTTTTTTATATTCTAATTCCAATGTCTTGAATATTTGGATGCAAAGTTTAATTAGATTGCATATCTTAGGTTGTAGGAATTACTCGAAAATTACCTAATTTGATAGATTGTGCGCGAAAATTAGATCATGGATATTCTCGGAATTTTGAATATGAAATAGTCTATTTTGTATGAATTGATTGATTCAATTGCCTTATCTGAAATTTGCATATATTCAGTTGCTTGGTTTAAGAAATTGCAATAATTGGTCTTGATAATTGCATGTTAAAATCGGGTTCTAAAAGTCAAGGATAAGGAAATCTTGAGATACACATGGGCCTTTTTTTTGTGTTGAGAAAATTCAAATCTAATTTCAATTCTTGAATATATCATGTGGGCCTAATTTGAAAGATTGCAATTTCATTGGAATATTCTTTAAGTCTTGGTGATAATCTAGTTAGGTTTGAAAAATCCTTTGAATATATCCAAGATATTCAAGATATAAAAAAAAAATCAAAATGTAATCGATTAGGAAAATTTCCTAATCCACAACCGCACATATGCAAATAAATCTATATAAGTCTATCTATCATGCTTTAGATAGAACTATTTCCATAGCAAGTATTTCGAGTTTTTAGGGTTGATTTCACAAACTTCAAATCGAAACTTAATTCAGAAACAACAGTGATTATCATCTTTCAATTAAAAGATTTGCAATTTGAATTTAAATTCATTCATAAAAAAAAATCACAAAAAATCCCAGAAGATTTAGTATGCTTGTTACTTCCTAAAAAAAATCACAAAAAATCCCAAAATAAAGTAAAATCACAAAAATAAAGTACATTAGTATGCTTGTTACTTCCTAAGTAAATACTGGTAGAACTGCAAGCGGACAACTTTCCCACTCACTGCTATCAATATCTCAAGCACAGAGAAATGACAGACCGTCTAGCATCTGTCATCTGCAACTGGGTGCAAAAGGGATTGACCGAGTAAAGACAGCTGACCTAAAAGATTAAACATTTGTTTAGGTCAATGAAGCTCTTCTCACAGTGAGTGAGCTCACCAATGACGTAATGTGAGTCGCTGTTGAAGGTCTCTTCATTCAACAGCTATCTCCGAAACCAGACAGACTAAAGCGTATAATTTATCATCTATCTACTGTCTTAATATAAGAGAGAGAGAGAGAGAGAGAGAGAGAGAGAGGAAATTGGACTAAATTGTTTGCTGATATGTGATTTTTTTTTTTAATGAAGTAGAAAGGGACATTATGATATGATCTTATCTTGTGACTTGTCATCAGAGGCACACGTTGTCACGACAAGAATAAAATATATTGTTCTCTCTTTGATTTAGTATCCAAAATTTTTTTGTTAATTTTGTTGACTTTCAAATAGCTTGGTCAAACAGAAAAGTCCTGGCCATTTATCTTCTCAAAAAAATTCAAAAAAAAAAATCTCAAGAATTCATGGTCAAATGGAGAAGGTTTACTTCACCTGCTCGTTGATTGTTCCGTGTGCTTATAAGCATAGCCCTTCAGAGATTCAAAGAGCAAGTTGAATGTTAAAGAAACCAATTTTTTCCCCAAGAAGACCTCAGGAATGATTCACCTGTTTGATGGAATACCAACCATAATCAATTTCCTGTGTTCTTATCAAGCCCTTGGTCTTTATACCAGCAATTTCACTTCTTATTCCATTGTCAACATCAATTATGGACTAGTCTCATGTGGATCTTTAACTTCTATGGGCACAAGTAGCATCTCATTTTCCCTTGGAAGGCTTGATTTTTCAGGTTCTCTGAAGTTTTGTGGTCTCATAAGTTCTTGCTAGTCTCCATTAGCAGACAGCAGCACATATAATCGTTCTAGCATTTTCTTGGGACTTTCCAGGTTCATTCCAATGTTTCTTGTCTAGGTTCAATTTGTTAATGCAGAGAGCTTTAGAGGAAAAAATTGTTCGTCAATTTTTTGTATATCTTTCTTCCTATCAATTATAATTGTTAGAGTAATTAAATATTAAATCATGCTTTCATCTTGAGGAAGGTGGAGTGAATAAGAATTTTTGGGTGACCAAAGCACCGACCTTTTGTTCTTGGTCTTGGAAGAAAATTCTAGAGCTTAGGCTGCTATTTTTGGCTCATTCCCAGTGGCGGATTGGAGTAGGGAATGATGTTTCATTTTGGTTCGACCCTTGGCACTCAAAGGGATCGTTGTCTATGTTTTTCTCGGACAGAGAAATATAAAAATATACTTGTCAGGCATTCCTCGAAATGCTACAGTCTGAGATTTCTGTGAAGGAGAATTCACTCGGTCGGCGACTCTCGATCAACTTACTTCTTGGCTTGAGTTCCCGCTAATTCTATCTCCAAATAGGCAGGATCGTCTCATTTGGCTTCCCCACCCCTCGGGGAACTTCTCCGTTTCATCTGCCTGAGAAGACATATGATGCAAAGGAAGGCGGGTGTCCTGGCATTGCTTCATTTGGGACTGGCACATTATACCTCGTCATGCTTTCCATTTGTGGCTCATTATGCTTAATAGACTGCCCACCCAGGTACTTTTGATGAATTATCGTAGAATCACTGAAGGCGTTTGCCCTTGCTATCGCTGCAGACCAGACTCCATCGATCACCTTTTCTTTGGCTGCACTTTCACAAATTCTATGGCCAGATTCTGGGTTGCTAAGTGCAGCCTCGCGTAGACTAATAAACCGTGGCTGGACAACCTCCGTTGGGCCATAAATCACTTCGGTGGTCGCCAACTTCATCACTGCATTGCCCGGTTTTCTTTTGCCGCCCTCTACCACCTTATTTGGACTGAGCGGAACAACATTTTATTCAAAAATCAAACCCGAGATGTCTCTATGCTAAAGATGCACTTCTCCAAGGTAGTTCAGGACAAAATTATTACCATGCAGGGAGCTGAAGACAACCCCAGAAACAGATGTATTATGTCTTCTTGGGGCTGTTCCGTTTCCATCCTTGCTTAACCCGGGTAGCTTCTCAGCGTTGGTTGGCTTGTGTTGTTTTATTTTGTTGCTGTTTCTTTTATATTCCTCTTGGGTCTATCCGAGTATCCCTCACGCATATCCTCGCCAACCCTGCACCGCCTCCAACCTTTGTGTTGTTTTGTGTGGAGGATTGTTTTTATTTACAGGCTGTGCTTCGGCTTTTTGTAAGCGCTTTTAATTAGTCAATTTTATTCTTACCCTTACAAAAAAAAAACATGCTTTCATTCAATAGCTTAAACTTTTGGAACAGTTGGCAATGATCCTACAAAATCTCACAATAATGACCTAGATATATACACACACACAAGAAAGAAAGACTCCTAATAAGGCATAACCTCTAATTTAAAAATTACAACTCATACATGTAATTTACAGCTCATTCCCACACTTCCCCTCAAGTTGGTGCATAGATGTTGTGAATGCGCAACTTGTCAAGTGAGCCGTAGAAGATCTTACTTGATATAGCCTTTTTCAAAACATTTGCTAACTGGTCTTCAATCACACAAATGGAAATGGAATCACTTTAGTGTCCAAGTTTTGCTTGATAAAATGAGGGTCTACCTCTATACGTATGATACGATCGTGCTGAACTAGATTGTGAGAGATGTCAATTACTCCTTTGTTATCACAAAATAACTTCATCTCGGCCACTAGAGCGAACCCAATTTCCAGCATTAACTTCTTAAGCCACAAAAGCTCATATAATCCTTTGGCCATCCCTCTAAATTTGGCATCTACACTTGGCAATGCCACCAAATTATGTTTCTTGCTCCTCCAACTAACAAAGTTTCCTCCCACAAAGGTGAAATATCTTAATATTGATCTTTTGTCATAAACACTCCCTACTCAGTCTGCATCAGTAAACCATTCGATCTCAAGATGACCTCTTTTTAAGAATCTCAATCCTCGCCCCAATGAGGTCTTCAAGTAGCGAAGTATGCACAATACTACATTTATATAATCTTCATTTGGAGCATGCATGACTTGGCTAACAATACTCACCGCAGAAACAATGTCAAGACAAGCATGCGATAGATAAATTAGCTTGCCAACTAACCTTTGATACCTTCCTTTGTTTATTACCACTTGATTTGGACACTCCCTAAGCCAATGGTTCTGAACAATTAGTGTGTCCGCAGGCTTGTACTCTAACATTCCCAACTCTACCAACAAGTCTGGTACATAGGTTCTTTGTGAGAGAAATATTCCCTAAGTCGATCTTGCTACTTCAATGCCTAGGAAGTATTTCAGCCCCCAAGGTTTTCATCTCAAACTCCTCACAAAATTTCTTTTGGAGCTTAGAAATTTCTATCCAATCATTTTCAGTTATAATCATATCATCAACATAAACAATCAACACAGTTACATTTCCCTGATGTTGTTCCAAGATCAATGTGTGATCCGAGTGACTTTGGGAATACCCCTATCTTGTCATTGCCAAAGTGAGCTGACCAAACTAGGCTCATTGAGACTGCCTCAAACCATACAACGATCTCTCTAACTTATACACTGCTTTCAAGTCTTGTTTATTTTTAGTGCAGTCATCTTCTCTTCCATTGCTTGAAACCACTTGGGATCTTTCAAAGCGTCATGTACCCCTTCTAGAATATGGATTGCAGACATATTCGACATAAAATGTCTTTAATGGATCTGACAACCTTTTTGTTGACATATAATTCATAATAGAATAGGTCGATTTCTTCTCTTCAGCATCCAGCAAATATCTATTTGGGGGCTTGCCTCAATTGTGCCTATCAAGTAGTTTATATCCCATAGAATTATTAAGCTCATCAAAGGTATAAGGAGTAGGAGAGGTTACCTCAGGAATATTCTCAAGAGTTGAGTCGGATACTGAATAAAAGGGAGATTGTTTTTTGTGATTTTACTCCTATAAGAGTTGGACATCCCCTATTAGGACCTATTCAATGTCCGACACCACCTCCTCTTGTACGGCCTCCTCCTCCACTCCCTCAAGCAACCTCTACCCCTCCTCCTCCAGACATTATACTGCCAAAAAACTCCAACCAATGCGCCCGTTCTATCTTTGTCTCCCCTAAAAGGAAGAATTGGAGTATAGGTAAAAGGGTTCAGTTTCAATAAATGAGACATCTATAGTGACATAGATTTGCCGGGCAAAAGGATTGTAGCAGCGGTACCCTTTCTAGTGTGTACCATACCCTAAGAGCAGACATTGCAATGTATAAGAGTCAAGTTTCGTTCGTTGGGTCTTCGAGATGTGTACAAATGCAACATACTTGAACACCCGAGGAGGAATGGGTTGGACAAAAGGTAAAGAAATATATGTGGACAAGGCCTGCAGTGGTGTCTAAAAGTTCACACTTTAGATGGCATCCAGTTGAGAAGATGCATAGATGTAGCCACAACATTATCCCAAAATCTTTGAGGTACATGACTCTCAATCAAGAAAGCTCGAGCTGTGTTGAGGATATATCTATTCTTACTCTTTGCGACACCATTCTGCTAAGGTTTGGGAGCAGTACGACTCATGGATCATGCCATGTTTTTGAAATATTCTTTATTCATTCATGTACTCCAACTAGGGGGATTCCCTATGTTCCAGAGTGCCATGTTTAGTGCTTTCTATTTATTTATATGTTTATTTATTTATTTTTGGGTAACCATATTTTTACTTTTATTTTAGTATATTTTAAGCTTTTCTCTTTGGGTTCATCGACCATCGACCCCAACTAGTTTGGGATAAAGGTGATGTTGATGTTGATGTTGATATTCATTCATGTACTCCCCACCATTATAATTTCTAAAAATCTGGATCTACCCATCAAATTGGACCTATAATATAGTATGAAAATTCTAAAATATCTTAGCTGCCTCATTTTTGCTTCTCATCAAGTAAAGTCATGTCATTCTAGTACAGTCATCAACAAATGTCACAAACCATCTACAACCTGAAACAGTAGTAATATGAGATGCACTCCAAACATCCGAATGTTTCAAAGAAATCACTTTTATTTAAACTAATTAGAAAAGGAACTATATGGCTCTTAGTTAATATGCAAGTCTGACATTGTAAATCTAAGTCTTTCAAATTAAAAAAAAAAGATCAAGAAACAATCACTTCAAATAACTAAATAATGAATGTCCCAACCGTCGATACTAAAGACATATTTGTTTCTCCCTACATATGGATGCACCTCAAACATGATTTGCACTCCTGAAACTAAAGTCATCCATGTAATACAACTCCCCTCTCTTAGTATCACACCTTATTATGTCCTTCATGAGAATATCCTAAAATAAACAAAAGTGGGGATACATTAGAATAACACAATTTAAATCTTCGGTAACTTCTCCAACCGAAATTAATTTAGTGGATAAGGAAGGGACAAGCAACATATTGGGAAGAGAAAGTGCAGGGGAAATCGCAACAACTCCAGCCCTAATCACCATATAAGTGAACCTATTAGCATTTGATATACTATCACATCTTTGTTCTGAAGTATGAACAAAATCATTAGGGGTAAATGTGATGTGATCCGTAATTCCCGAATCAATGATCCAGAGCTTCCAAATCAATGATCTAGTAATTGCAGTCAACCTACTTGAAACTAACCAAAAACTACCATGATGACCTTTTGACATCACATTCTGCTTACTCTGTGAACCCATGTGAGGTATCAATGACGGCTGAGGCTCTACGGTCACTAGAGAAGCTCTCTCTTTTCTTTATGCTTGCTTTCGAGCCTTTGATTCCTTCTATCGGTCTGGATACCCATGAATTTTAAAACATGTCTCCCTGATATGCTTAGCATTACCACAATTTGAGCAATCTCCCCCAGGAGAATGTTTCTAGCATGGTTCCTCTCTGCACAACCCTAGGCTTAACTATCTATAACAACAATTCTTAGTTCGATTTGAGCTTCGTCTCATTCTCTCGAGATAATATGGCTGCTAAATCATGGACAATGTCATTATTCATCAGCTTTGTAGTTTGTCTTATGTCTTCCCATTCTTCCTATCGAACAAGTGCATAGGCTTGTTCTACCATAGGAAACGGCTGCATGCACAAGACATCTACTCGGACCTTGTCAAGACAATCGTCTAACCCATCAAGAAAGATGTATAGCCATATTATGTCTTTCAATATCTTCAGGACACCTCATTGGATTCGGACGGTAAAAGTCAATCTCTCTCTACAGACCTTGAAGGTTGTTGTAGGATGCATCAATTGGTCCTCCTGCTTCTCTCATTCGAGCCACATGCCTCTTCAAGTCATAAACCTCAGAGACATCTATTCCATCAAAGAAGGTTGTTGCAATTGAATCCCAGACGGACTCGCTATTAGGAAGCGAATGAAATTGCCCATTAAAGTTGGGTTCATTGAGTTGATCGGCCACCCTTTAACAGTTGAGTCCGCAATTTTTGACTTTCAAAATTAAGGGTCTATAGGTAGAGGTTGGGGGAGGTCTCTATTGATGTATCCCAACTTGTCTTTGTCCATGATATACATCTCGACAACTTGAGACAATAAGCCATAGCTAGTTCCATCCAACTTAATTGCAATTTGTGATGAAGATTAATCGTTTTGCTGTGTCAAGGTAGGAGAAGGAGGAGGGTTGTAATTCAGAATCTAAGTCAATTTGGTGGTCACATTCTCCAAAAATGCTTTTACTGTAGAATTCCCTCCTTGATTTTGGTGGGGAATCATTGTTCCTGGAGTATTCTGATTCACCATGGGTCTATGCCTATGCAAAAATAAAAAACAACAATGGATTAGAACAGCAACAATCTAGATTAGAGTTGCGGCAGGTCGATGCAGCAATGGTCTTGAACGAAGTCCCAACGGGTCGGTGCGGAGACGGTCTGGATCGGAGTCGTGGCGGGTCAGAGTGACAATAGTTTGGGGATTGGTGTCCAATACTCACAGGAAGTATATCCTAAACTCTGATACTATGTTAACACAGAATTTTAGAGGAAAAAACCATTCCTCAATTTGCTGTATAATGAAGGGACAAGCAACATAACGGGGAGAAAAAGTGCAAGCGAAATTGCAACAACTCCAGCCCCAGTCACCGAATAGGTGAACCTATTTGCATTTGATATACCACTATGTCTTAGTTCTGAAGTATGAACAAAATCTTCAGGAGTAAATGTCATGTAATCCATAGCTCCTGAATCAATGATTTAGTGATTGCAGTCAGCCTACTTGAAACTAACTAAAGCACTACCATGATTACCTTTTGACATTACATTCTACTTACTCTATGGATCCATGTGAGGTATCAATGACAGCTGAGGCTCTATAGTCACTATAGAAGCCCTCTATTTTCCTTCTACTTACTTTCGAGCCTTGAATTCCTTCCACCAGTCTAGATACTCATGAAGTTTAAGGTATGTCTCCCTGGTATGCTTAGCATTACCACAATTTAAGCAACCTTCCGCAAGAAGAATTTTTAGTAAATGACAACACATAAGAAGGAAAGACTCCTAACAAGACATAACCTCTAATTTAGAAAATTACAACTCATGCACATTATTTATAGCTCATTCCCACACAATTGATCTCTAGTCTTTATGCAGTTGCAACACTGGCGATAGATGTTTAAATCGTCTTTCTAGAAAGTTGTGTTTGTTTTTCGTGACTTCTGTGCTTTTGTAGTATGAATTATCTGGGTGAATGTTAAGATTCGATGTGCTAGAAACGGAAAATGGAGAGAGGTCCACATTTTTATCTCATTCATATTGCCATCAATGCTTGGCCTTCACATTAGTGTCGAAGCAGATTATCTTGAGCTTTCTTGTCAGTATGAATATGGCAATTACTCAAGCAATAGCACTTTCGAAATGAATCTGAAGCTCCTTGTTCATTTACTGCTGCATGACACCGCGAAAACGGGATTCTACAATACTACTGTTGGAGAAGGCCTTGACTGAATTTATGGACAAACTCTTGTTCTAGTTTGTTCTTGGTCCTTTAAACTGATTTGGAGGGTGTTGAATTAGTCCAAAAGCATGTGTTTGATTTTTTCAATAAAACCTAGTCAGTAGAGTTGTTCTAGTTTATAGGAATCTGTTGCAACAAGTTGCTGCACACACGTTCAGCATAGTGGGTCAAAAGTAGTTGCTATTTTTCTGGGTTTATCTGTTGGTGTTTGGCCTATTTAAAGGCTAAGTTGTTAGTTCAATAATGAATGAATGCAGTAAGCATTTTTCACTGCAGAGTACTCTCTTTTCTCTTTTTAGTGCTTGCAAAGCACAGCTAGCTTCCGCAAGAATTCTGTAACAGTGGTATCAGAGCCAGGTTAAAAGGAAAAGTGAGTCTAGAGTGCTGTTTAAACATGAAAAAAAATTTGAGAGTAAAAGGCAGTAGTCAAAAGTGAGTTTGAGAGTTGAGAGTTAAAACACGTGAGGAAAGAGTCTCATTCGCAGCAGCAGGAATGGCTTCAGAAACCTTTATCCAACCAGCTATTCCACGCTTTGATGGTCATTATGACCATTGGAGCATGTTGATGGAAAATTTCCTAAGGTCCAAAGAATATTGGGATGTTGTTTCTTCTGGAATTGCAGAACCGAAAGGGGCAATCTTGACAGCAGCCCAACAAACAACTCATGAAGCGGCAAAGTTAAAGGACTCAAGGCAAAAAAACTACTTGTTTCAAGCAATAGATAGGTCCATCATGGAGACAATCCTTTGCAAGGATACTTCCAAGCAAATATGGGATTCCATGAAGAAGAAGCATCAAGGCTCTGCAAGAGCAAAGAGGCAACAACTACAAGCTCTTCGTATGGAGTTCGAAACACTGCGAATGAAATTAGGGGAGTCAGTCACAGATTATTTCTCAAGAACGATGGCAATTGTAAACAGGATGCGAATCCACAGTGACAAGACGGAGGACATCACCATTGTTGAAAAAATTCTTCGATCCTTGACACCAAAATTCAATTTTGTTGTCTGTGCCATAGAAGAAGCGAAGGATATTGAAGAGCTTTCAATTGATGAACTGCAAGATTCTTTATTGGTTCATGAACAGAAACTCCAGCACCAAGATACGGAAGAACAAGCCTTGAAGACCTCTACTAATTATCGTCATTCTTCAGCAGTAAGAATGAATAATGGTAGAGGGAGAGGAAGAGGATTCCACCAACACAACAGCACCATCAATCCAAGAATTGAAGGCTCTTCCTCTGATGATGCACGAAGTAGGGGTCGAGGATGGTATCCAAATGGTTTAAAGCCAAAAGCAATAGACAAATCTAAAGTTGAATGCTTTAGATGTCACAAGTATGGACACTACAAGTCTAAATGTGAAAACCAATCTCAATCGACATGTGGAAGCAACAAATTTTGCTGCAGCAAATGAAGAAGAAGGAGAGACGCTCCTAATGGCATGTCAGGAGAAAGAGATGTCTTCACCAAATTTCTAGTACCTTGACACCGGTTGTAGTAATCATATGTGTGGCAACAAGGAGGCATTTTCTTCAATCGATGATACACACCACACCAAAGTAAAGCTTGGAGATGATTCTACCATTTCAGTCATGGGAAAAGGTAATGTTCAGATCTCTTCAAAGGGTAAAACGCAGACCATTAATGATGTTTTCTATGTTCCCGAATTGAAGACAAACCTCATGAGTGTCGGCCAATTACTTGAGAAGGGGTATGAAATTGTATTTAAAAGTGGAGTTTGTAGGATTTATGATCAGCAGCAGAATTTACTTGTTCAAGTTGATATGACACCAAACAGAATGTTTCCTCTTCATCTTCATGATTCTGCTCATGCTTGCTATGCGACAAAATTAAAGGAGGAAGCATGGATTTGGCATTTTAGATATGAGCATCTTAATTTTGGTGGCTTACGGACACTACACCAAAAGCAAATGGTGAAGGGACTTCCTCCGATCACAATCCCATCAGGAGTTTGCGAAGATTGTGTTGTTAGCAAACAACATCGAGCTCAGTTTCCACAAGGCAAGGCTTGGAGGGCTAAGAAGCAGATTGAGCTGGTCCATTCAGATCTTTGTGGTCCAATCTCACCAATTTCTAATGGAGGTAAACGATATCTAATCACATTCATTGATGATTTCAGTCGAAAGGTATGGGTGTATTTCTTGCAAGAAAAATCTGAAGCTTTTGAAGCATTTAAGAATTTCAAAAGTCTTGTTGAAAAGGAAAGTGGCAATCAAATCAAAGTTCTTCGTACTGATCGTGGAGGGGCATATAAGTCTCTTGAGTTTGATGATTTTTGTAAGAAGCATGGAATTCGTAGGCAATTTACTGCAGCCTATACACCACAACAAAATGGTGTATGTGAGAGGAAGAATCGAACCATCCTCAACATTGTTCGAAGTCTACTACGAAGAAGTGGAATTCCAAAGAAATTCTGGCCAGAGGCAGTAAATTGGAGTGTCCATATCTTAAACAGAAGCCCCACACTTGCTGTTTTGAATATGACTCCTGAAGAACGTTGGAATGGACGAAGGCCGATGATTGATTACTTCAAAATTTTTGGGTGTATTGCATATGCCCATGTTCCAGATCAGAAAAGGAAAAAGCTTGACGATAAGGGAGTAAGATGTGTCTTTCTTGGTGTAAGTGATCAAACAAAAGCTTACAAACTCTATGATCCTGTGACCAAGAAGATTATAATTAGTCGTGATATAGTATTTGATGAAGAAAGATTCTGGCCTTGGAATGATCAAGCTAAAGGTGTTGCACCAATTGCAGATGATTTTGAAGAAATTGGCAAGGAAGACCAACAACACAATTTGGGCTCAGCTAGTAATGATGCTGACCTTATTGAAGAAGTGGAGGAGCAGCCCAATTCCGAAGCTACTGCAACACTTGGTGAACGCCCCCAACGTCACCGACAAAGGCCATCATGGATGAGAGATTATGAGGTGTCCGGAATTGATCAAAGTGAAGACCCATTAACTCATTTTGCATTGTTTGCAGATAGTGATCCAACTACTTTTGATAAAGCAATAAAACATCAAAAGTAGAGAGATGCAATGGATGCTGAAATTGAAGCAATTGAGAAAAACAACACTTGGGAATTAACAAATCTTCCCAAAGGCCACAACACTCTTGGTGTTAAGTGTGTCTACAAGACAAAACTGAACAAGGATGGTGGCATTGTCGCGACCCGAAAAAAATTAATTTAATTTTTTTTCAATCGGGTGAACGGATTATCAGGTTAATTGACTAACCTAATTCGGACCCTCCCAAGTCCTACCGAATCGCAACTTAAGTTCTTTTCATGCAAAAGATTTTTGATTTGGAGCCGCCACTAATCATTTTTGGTAGGTCGATTAGAAACCTAAATAAATCAGCGGGAGAACTAATTTATTTCTGCGAACCAGAGAAAATGGATTCGGGGACTTGATTACGCTAGATCATTCTAACGCCCTTTCGGTACCATTTTATTTCATGAAAGCTCATTTGGGATGATTGGAAGAAGTTTGGGTCAAACTGACCAGAAGGATAAAACAGTTATTTTTCAAGGATCGGGAGGTGGAAACATCAAAAATAGGATTGGCCAGTCGAAAAAAATTTTTTAGGTGGATACGCGTAAATTAATGACAACACAAATACAAATGCGGTATGTGGATATGGAGACATACGAGTACGACATGACATAATCGAAATTTAAATCAATTCATTTGGGCAAGAAAATTCTCGAAGATTTAATGGTTAGGATTGTTACCTGATTTGACAGATTTGATTGTCGAATTCGGACCTCGTGTCACTTTATGGATCAAGATCGCGGCTCGAACGATGGGGATGAACTCGTGACTTGCGTTGATCGGTAGAGGAATTATGGATGGTAACATCTAGATTTAAACTCCCACCATCTTCAAGACTCTCTTTTGAAAAAAAGGATTCTCTCTCTTTTTTTTGATTTTTTCTTCCTTTCTAATTTTTTTTTGAATCTCTCAAAACTCTCTCAAACATCCAAAATTTTCTCTCCCCCTAAAAAATCTCTCTCAAACACTTCAAATTTTTTTTCTCCAAAGAATTCCCCTCTCAAGCTCACTTCTTCCTCCTTTTATAAACCACTCATCTATCTCCCATTCTAATTTTTCCATTAACTCTATCTCCCATTCTAATTTCTCCACTAACTCTTCTTCATTTTCATCTTCCCTTCTCCATCTCTATCTCACATTCTAATTTCTCCACTAACTCTTCTTCATATTCATCTTCCCTTCTCCATATCTATCTCCCGTTCTACTAACTCTTCTTCATCTCCTTTTTCCCTTCTCTATTCTCATCTTATTTTCTTTATCTTCTCTTCTCCATCTCCTCTTCTCCATCTTCCTATCTTCATCTCCTCTTCTCCATCTTCCTATCTTCATCTCCTCTTCTCCATCTTCCCTTCTCTATTCTAATTTCTCCACTAACTCTTCTTTTTGTTATTTACAAAATAATCCCTCAAGTATTAGGTATTTGCACTCTAGTCCATGAGATTTTAAGTATTTGTAATTCAGTCCCTGGAGAAATATTTCTTTAAGTCCAAATCTCCTCACAATTTTCGACACACCTATCGCATGTTGAATTTAAGCTCATTTCATGCTATTGAAAATAATGCAAAATTTAATTAAAGCCCTGTTTGTAAAATTGAGTCATTCTGGGTATAATTGGGCCAAGATGAAAATTTGGAATATTAAAGAACAATGTCACAACTCCTAAAAGTGAAAAATGAAAATAAATTGACTCAAATTGAATTTTTTTAGGCCCGATTCGAGATTATGCTCATTAAGGAATACACGACCTCGAATTGGATTTTTTAAATTTGCGATGGCCAACATGAAAAGGGATTTAAAGGAAAAATATTGACTATTTTTATGTATTTTTGTGGCCTCAAATGCTATTATTTATTAAATATTTTCCTAATTTCTAAAAATTATATTTAAAAAAATACAAAAAAATATGAAAAATTATTTTTTTACTCAAAAATGGTTGCCTAAGCTTGGCAAAGGCTTCCAAAGTTGATTTTGGAATTTTCTCATTTTTATAGATTTTCTATCAATTTTAGAAAATAAAAATACCGAAAAATACTGAAAATATGAAAAATCATTTTTTGGTCAAAATTGGTTCTCTAGGCTTGGGAAAGGTCTCCAAAGTTAATTTTTTCAAATTTATGAATTTTTATAGATTTTCTATTAATTTTAAAAAAGAAGAAAAAAAAGGTGATTGAAAATCAGGTGTCAACAGGCATCGACAAATACAAGGCGCGTCTGGTGGCAAAAGGCTACAACCAAGAATTTGGAGTAGACTACAAAGTGGTGTTTGCGCCAGTTGCGAGACTTGACACGATTCGGTTGGTGATTGCATTAGCAGCACAGAAATCGTAGTCTATCCATCAGTTAGATGTGAATTCTGCCTTTTTACATGGTGATCTCGAAGAACAGGTATTTATTGATCAATTTCCTGGATATGTGAAGCCTGATTGTGAGCATAAAGTATACAAATTAAAGAAGGCTTTATATGGATTAAAGCAAGCTCCCCGAGCTTGGTACAGTAGGATTGAAGCTTATTTTTTGAAGGAAGGTTTTAACAAGTGTCCTTATTAACATACTTTGTTTATTAAGGTTTGTCATGGTGGAAAACTGCTTTTGGTATACTTGTATGAAGATGATCTCATTTACACGAGGAATAATGGTGCCATAATGGAGACATTTAAGCAATCCGTGATGCATGAATTTGAGATGGCAGATCTCGGGTTAATGCACTATTTCTTAGGCATTGAAGTTAATCAATCTGCCACCGGTACCTTTGTTTGCCAAAAGAAATATGTGCAGGAGATTTTGGAGAAATTTCAGTTGAAGGATTGCAATTCAGTTACCACATCAATAGAAGTTGGATTAAAGCTCACCAAAGATCCTGGTGGAAGGAAAGTAAACAGCACCATGTACAAACAAATTGTGGGGAGTCTCATGTACTTAACAGCAACAAGGCCGGACATCATGTATGGTGTTAGTCTCATTAGTAGATACATGGAGAGTCCCACAGAAAAACACCTTCAGGTTGCTAAGCATATTTTACGCTATTTGAAAGGGACTGCATCTCTTGGGTTGTTTTACAAGAAAGGAAAAAGTTCAGATCTGCTTGGTTTTACTGATAGTGATTATGCAGGTGATATTGAGGATCGAAAAAGTACCTCAGGCTATGTTTTTATGCTTGGTTTAGCAGCTGTCTCATGGTCTTCAAAGAAACAACCCATAGTCACTCTTTCAACAACAGAAGCTGAATTTGTAGCCGCCACATCAAGTGCTTGTCAAGGTATCTAGTTGAGAAAGATTCTTGGACAACTTCACTTTGAACACCATGAAGCAACAATAATTTTTTGTGACAACAATGCAGCCATTAAACTGTCAAAGAATCCAGCTCTACATGGAAGGAGCAAGCATATAGATGTGAAGTATCATTTCTTGAGGGATCTTACAAAAGATGGTGTGATTGATCTTGTTTTCTACATAAGTGAAGATCAAGTTGCTGATTTGTTCACAAAACCCCTCAAAATTGCCACATTTCAGAAGTTAAGGAAGCTCCTTGGAGTTTGTTCGATGGATGCCTCAGATTAAAAGAGGACTTATTCCTACACCTTTAAACTGATCACTTGCATATCAGTTTAAGGGAGGGTTTGTTCTAGTTTGTTCTTGGTCCTTTAAACTGATTTGGAGGTTGTTGAATTAGTCAAAAAGCATGTGTTTGATTTTTTCAATAAAACCTAGTCAGTAGAGTTATCCTAGTTTATAGGAATCTGTTGCAACAAGTTGCTGCACACACGTTCAGCATAGTGGGTCAAAAGTAGTTGCTATTTTTCTGGGTTTATCTGTTGGTGTTTGGCCTATTTAAAGGATAAGTTGTTAGTTCAATAATGAATGAATGCAGTAAGCATTTTTCACTGGAGAGTACTCTCTTTTCTCTTTTTAGTGCTTGCAAAGCACAGCTAGCTTCCGCAAGAATTCTGTAACAACTCTTTGCCGAGGAGATGCCAGTTCCACAGCATGCAAGAGTTGTGTCAAGAATGCAAGCCAAGAGATCATGAAGTTGTGCATTGCTGAAGGTGCACTAATTTGGTATGTGTCGCGACCCTCTAAAAAAATTTTAAATTTTAAAAGGGGTTAACGGATTATTAGGTTAATTAGATTTGACTAACCTAACGCGGACCCTCCCAAGCCCTACCGAATCGCAACTTTGGTTTTTGTTTAAATGATTTTAAAATTTGGAGTCGCCACTAATCGTTCTTGGTAGGTCGATTAGAAACCTAAATAAATTAGCGGGAGAACTAATTTATTCCTGCGAACCAGAGATTAGGAGCTCGGGGACTTGGTTACACTAGTTAATTAAAACTAATGCCCTTTCGGTACCTTAATTTCATGGATATCCTAATTCGGCAACTCAGGCTTGGTTTATTCCTAAGGCTATAGTAGGGTATTCTCTTTTTTGTTTTCACTTTTTAAATAGGATGCATGGATGGTATATATTTTTATTTGTTATATTTTTTAAGTGTTAAAGATTCCCTGAAGCCGAAAGAAGGAGTGTGTTAACGACTTCTGTGCAGTATTACAACCTACTTATCTTTTGGGTCTGATGATTCAAAAATTAAATTATAGGAAGTACATGACAGTGAATAAACACCTCCAATGGGAGGCCTAGCATTGGCTTGGCTCTTCCCTTTGGGATTTAAGGTACAGGTATTTAAGTTGCAAGTATTTAAACTACTGTAAGTAAAAACCTCCAATGGGAGGCTAAGCATTGGCTTGACTCTTCCCTTTGGGATTTAAGGTACATGTATTTAAGTTGCAGGTATTTAACTACTGTAAGTAAAAACCTCCAATGGGAGGCTAAGCATTGGCTTGGCTCTTCCCTTTGGGATTTAAGGTACATGTATTTAAGTTGCAAGTATTTAACTACTGTAAGTAAAAACCTCTAATGGGAGGCTAAGCATTGGCTTGGCTCTTCCCTTTGGGATTTAAGGTATAGGTATTTAAGTTGCAGGTATTTAACTACTGTAAGTAAAAACCTCCAATGGGAGGCTAAGCATTGGCTTGGCTCTTCCCTTTGGGATTTAAGGTACAGGTATTTAAGTTGCAAGTATTTAACTACTGTAAGTAAAAACCTCCAATGGGAGGCTAAGCATTGGCTTGGCTCTTCCCTTTGGGATTTATGGTGCAGGTATTTAAATTGCGGATGGACTTTGTCCTCTCCATTCTGGGGTATGAATTCTTTAAAATAAAATACAACGAATTGATTCAACAATTTGAAATTTGTGCGCGCTTGAGGACTCCTCCAAGCCGATTTTGTGCTTCCATAGGGTTGACCATTGATATAAAGGTGTGGCTTCCTGACATAAAATAGAGTGAAATGTCAGTATACAAAATATGTGCTAATCTGCACCTAAAACCAGAAGAGTGGAAAGAGTACTTATCTCCCATTTTTTTGGGAGGGATTTCTATAATTGATTTTCGCTCTCTATATTCCCAATATAGAGAGTTTCTTTTGAATTAAGGGGGACTTTTAGTCACAGATCAGTTGAGAAATCGGTGGACAGCTTAGGAGCTTGTCTGGGTCGATTTTTGCATATCTACGAGATTTTTGCTGTTGACGTAGAGATATCCTTCTCCTGACATAAAATATGGAAAAAAAAAGAGGAGATGGAGAAAGTGTATACAATTTGTGCTAATTTGCAAGTAAAACCATAAACAAATGAATAAATAAAAACATTTAGCTCGAATTTGCTTGCTCGTTGACGAGGATGAACTCTTGATTTATATTGATCGATGAAGGAATTTGTGATGATAATCCCTAGCTTTGAACTCCCATCATCTTCAAAATTCTCTCTCTTTTGGTATTTTCTTTCTCTCAAATTTTTCTTCAATCTCCCAAAACTCTCTCAAACATCCAAAATTTTCTCTCAAAAAAAAATCCTCCCAAACACTTCAAATTTTCTCTCTCAAGAATCCTTTCTCAAGCTCACTTCTTTCTCCTTTTATAACCTACTCATCTATCTCACATTCTAATTTTTCCACTAACTCTATCTCCCATTCTAATTTCTCCACTAACTCTTCTTCATTTTCATCTTCCATTCTCCATCTCTATCTCACATTCTAATCTCTCCACTAACTCTTCTTCATCTTCATCTTCCCTTCTCCATATTTATCTCCCATTCTAATTTCTCCACTAACTCTTCTTAATCTCCATCTTCCCTTCTCTATTCTTATCTTCCATTCTAATTTCTCTACTAACTCTTCTTCATCTCCATCTTCCCTTCTCTATTCTTATCTTATTTTCTCCATCCATTCTTCTCCAACTTCTCTTCTTCATCTCCTCTTCTTCATCTTCCCTTCTCTATTCTAATTTATCCACTAACTTTTCTTTTTATTATTTGTAAAATAATCCTTCAAGAGTTAGGTATTTGCACTTTAGTCCTTGAATTTTAAGTATTTACAATTCAGTCCCTGAAAAAATATATTTCTTTAAGTCCAAATCTCCTCACAATTTTTGACACACCAAAATTTACCACATGTCAAATTTAAGCTCATTTCTTGTCGCTGAAAATAATGCATAATTTAATTAAAGCCCTTTTGCAAAATTAAGTCATTCTGGGTATAATTGGGCCAAGATGAAAATTTAAAATATTAGAAGACAATGTCACAACTCATAAAAAGTGAAAGTTAAAAATAAGTTGACTCAAATTAAATTTTTTTAGGCCCGATTCGAGATTATACTCGTGAAGGAACACGTGACTCGAATTGGATTTTTCTGAATTTGCGATGGCCAATATGAAAATAGATTTAAAATAAAAATATTAACTATCTTTGTGTATTTTTTGGCCTCAAATGTTATTTTTTCAAAATTTTCAAATATTTTTGTATTTTTTTAAAAAAAATTAAAATATATATAATATGAAAAATTATTTTTTGGTCAAAATTCGTTCCCTAGGCTTGGCTAAGGTTCCCAAAGTTGATTTTTCAATTTTATGAATTTTTATAGATTTTCTATTAATTTTTGAAAATAAATAAATAAAAAATACGTAAAAATACTGAAAATATGAAAAATCGTTTTTTGGTCAAAATTGGTTCCCTAGGCTTGGCTAAGGTCCCCAAAGTTGATTTTTCAATTTTATGAATTTTTATGGATTTTTTATTACTTTAGCAATAGAAAAAATGATTAAAAATCAGGTGTCAACATCTGCTCCTCTTTGAAAGGAAGCTCGGTAGAGGTTCATTTCAAAGACGAGATGACACCTGGATTCTTATCGACTCAATACAAGGAAATAAAAAGAGTCGTGACATGATTGTTCCACTGAAAATGAAATGAGAACCTAATGATTCGTTATATAAAAAAACTTTAGGGTGGTTGAACTTGAACCCGTATGGTGGATCAACCCATGGTAGATTCCTAATAAAAGGATTCTACTGATTAAAAATTGAATTAAAATTTGACCCGTATGGTGGGTCATACCATTTGACCCGTATGGTGGGTCGTACCATGGTAGATTCCTAATAAAAGGATTCTACTGATTAAATTTTGATTGAGATTTGACCCGTATGGTAGGTCACCACATGGAGATACCTGTAAGAAGGACTTGATGCCTGTAGAAAGGACTTGGTGCCAGTAAAAAGGACTTGGTGCTTTGCCTGTAAGAAGAACTTTGTGCCTGTAAGAAGGACTTGCTTTGCCTGTAAGAAGGACTTGATTTGCCTGTAAGAAGGACTTTGTTTGCCTGTAAAAAGGACTTACTTTGCCTGTAAGAAGGACTTTGTGCCTGTAAGAATGACTTGATTTGCCTGTAAGAAGGACTTTGTTTGCCTGTAAGAAGGACTTTATGCCTGTAAGAAGGACTTGATTTGCCTGTAAGAAGGACTTTATGCCTGTAAGAAGGACTTTGTGCCTGTAAGAAGGACTTTGTGCCTGTAAGAAGGACTTGATTTGCCTGTAAGAAGGACTTTGTGCCTGTAAGAAGGACTTTATGCCTGTAAGAAGGACTTGATTTGCCTGTAAGAAGGACTTTGTGCCTGTAAGAAGGACTTGATTTGCCTGTAAGAAGGACTTTGTGCCTGTAAGAAGGACTTGATTTGCCTGTAAGAAGGACTTTGTGCCTGTAAGAAGGACTTGGTTTGCTTGTAAGAAGGACTTAGTTTGCCTGTAAGAAGGACTTAGTTTGCCTATAAGAAGGACTTGATTTGCCTGTAAGAAGGACTTTATGCCTTTAAGAAGGACTTGATTTGCTTGTAAGAAGGACTTTGTTTGCCTGTAAGAAGGACTTTGTGCCTGTAAGAAGGACTTGATTTGCCTGTAAGAAGGACTTTGTGCCTGTAAGAAGGACTTGATTTGCCTGTAAGAAGGACTTGCTTTGCCTGTAAGAAGGACTTTATTTGCCTGTAAGCAGGACTTGATTTGCCTGTAAGAAGGACTTTGTTTGCCTGTAAGAAGGACTTAGTTTGCCTGTAAGAAGAACTTGATTTGCCTGTAAGAAGGACTTTGTGCCTGTAAGATGGACTTGATTTGCCTGTAAAAAGGACTTACTTTGCCTGTAAGAAGGACTTTGTGCCTGTAAGAAGGACTTGGTTTGCCTGTAAGAAGGACTTGGTGCCTGTAAGAAGGACTTGGTTTGCCTGTAAGAAGGACTTGATTTGCCTATAAGAAGGACTTGGTTTGCTTGTAAGAAGGACTTTATGCCTGTAAGAAGGACTTGATTTGCCTGTAAGAAGGACTTGATTTGCCTGTAAGAAGGACTTTATGTACCTCAAAGGGTGCCATTCTGAAATCTGGGGAGACCAGGAATCCTGCAGAAGCTCAAACCCAAATTATATTCTCCTGTCGTTTTAGGAATAAACCAAAGAGGCAGAGATTAAAAGGTCTCGAACATTTCTGTCCTTGAGACAAATCATGCTTTATTGAAGAATGTGGATACCTGTATATACCGCAATGGATTCGAGTATCCCAACAACCGTTAGAATTCATTCTCTTGAAAGGTTCTGGTTGAAGATATACTTACCTGAGAATTTGGAAGAAATGCTTGGTGGCTTATGGACAACCAGGCTTGTTCATTCAATAATCGCCGAATGAATTTCAAGACTTTGGAAGGTAACTCAAACACCGGGAATGTGTTACCTGTCGGGCAATGTCAGAGCTAACATGTGCAAGCATTTTCATCAATGCGTTCATTGGTTCATACAAAATTGTTCAGCTAAGTTTGCCATGATTAAAGGCAGTCTATGTAATAACTCATGATGCAATCGATCAACATATAGATCATGTATTACATTACCACTTCTGTTTAAGGAGGTTCTTATAGTATGAACACCTCGAATGTAATCTGAATGGGGGACTTCATTCCGAAATGGCTTTTTCTCACTCTGGATAAAGGCTGTTTATCTGTAGATCAAAATGTTAGACCTGTGTGGAAATGGCTTGCCTTTCCTCATCCTGTCATGCCCCATTCTGCACATTTGATATCTCCTGTGCAGTTTATGCTCTAAGTTGGAGTTGGCAAGTTAAACACACGGAATAGTCATACATAATTCATGAACTGTGTAAGCACAATGCAGATGTGACAATTTTTTAGCATCACGTGTGTTTATATAATGTGCAAATATGGGCGAATTTAAATTGCCCCTGGTATGTGGGCGGACCGAACAAATTGGGAAGCCTACTCCTTATGTCGAGGGGTGGTTTGTCTCAAACTTTACCCCTGCACGATGAAGCATATGGGCGAGGGAGCATTTTGGTTTGTTTAATGCCCCTGCAAGAAGCAGAGAAATTATTCTTGAAACTAAACGAGATAAGGAAGACATATTTGCTTTTTCGTTTCAGAGCTTGCGATCAATTTGCCCCATTTTTCACCAGAATAGATCTTGTCAGGTGATCATACTTTTCTTTTGGATTTGTCTCCTTCAACATGTTAAATGTTAGTATAAATATTTCCTGTGAACAGAAAAGGAGACATGTCAACCAGTATTAAAAGGGATAAATTGGAAACGATACTGATTTACCCTTCATCTTGAATGCCTTGGACAAGTCTTTTACCAATTTTGCTGGATTGAGTTTTCTTCGACTTTTGTTGGATGCTTCACCATTAAGCCGAGAATGTAGCAAAATATTGACTTCGGTATTACTCGTCGAGTATTCCTGCTTGCAAAAAGAAATGCACAAAAAGTTGTTTCATTTATTTATAATACATACAACATTCCCCACCCTCGAGGATCGAACTCGGGATATTTCGGACCTACTGTCATCCCCCATACCATTCGGTCCATTGGACCATAGGTGTCCATGGGGCTATCCTTTCAAAGGTTAATCTTTGGGGATAAAGCAGCCTTGTTGTATCACCTTATGCCATGTTACGGTATTTCTCGAGGTAATTTGCAATCCCTGTTAAGAATGGAATAAGACAATTCAAGACTTGAGATGATTATGTGCACATTAGAACGATACAGAATTACCCATTTCTGAGATTGTTCGCGTCTTTCGCTTGTACTTTCCTCTGTCCGAAGCTGTCCATCCCGTGGTAATGCCCATGAGTCGATTTGCCCCCAAATTTTGTTCAACTTGTATTCGGATATGATTGCGTTCTCGGGTCGATTTGCAATTTCCTGAGAATAGAAAGGGCTTAATTTTAAAACTTGGAGCAACTGAGGGTAAATTGAAACGATACGAAGTTACCCTTCAGGTTTATCCAGATTTTTACTCGCCATCAATTCGTCGCGAGGTTGGTGAGGTGGCGGATTCGAGCATTTAATAGGGGGATGTCGGATTATTACTCCTTGCTTTTACACATTCACAAAAGCAGAAAAACATATCACGCAAGGAAATAAAACACATTCACTCATTCAGGATCAGTTCTGCTTCCTCTACAGGCTCTCCCATGATCAGCTGGCTTCATCCCAAATTAGGTATGCATCGGCCATATCGAAGGTCTGGTGGTCACTGGCTGAACAAGTGCATCACAGTCCCGATGCTTTACCGATATCAAACTGGTTGATTATGGCGAAAAGATCATCGTCAATGTCCGCTTGGTGGTGATCTGTCCCTTCTTCCTCGGGAGGTATTGATACTGATCCAGTATCATTGGTGTACCCTGCTCCAACAGAACTCGATCCTGTTATAAATTGGTCTAACTCACCTCTTAAACGTGCATTTTCGATCCTCAGATCATACATTTCATCGAGGGTGAGGAGGAGGCTATTGCAGTTGGGGCAAGTGGCGGAGTCAAAAGTCTCTTTATACATCTTGTTTTCCGCTCGGAGGTTTTCATTTTCAACTCTTAGAAACTCGGCTTCGTTGTGCTCATGACGAGTCTTCATTCGGGTTCGTCTATTTTGAAACCAGAACTTGATTTGCGAAGGTTCAAGGCCTAGCTCTTGACTCAGTTCCATTTTTTGTTTGCCGTCTGGCATAGGGCACGTTCTGAAGAAAGCTTCAAGCTTTCGTACTTGCTCCTCAGTATGGCACCGGTAACGCTTCTTTTGACCTTTACCATTGTTGTCATTGTCCTTACCGGGCTCTTGGACGTCGTCGGTGGAAGGGCCGGGCTCCATAGGCTCGATCCCAAATATGGCTTCGAACTCTTCCTCTCCCATATTCAGCAAGTAACGATAACTTTCAAGTGTGTTGGGTTGAGACATCTTCGATTTGGTTAACGATTTCTCAAAGTTTGATATCTCTTCTTGTATTTTCACTCTCTGGCTTTTTCTGGGAGACTGCGTATGCTTTAAGAGTCTCTCTTTCGAGCACGAATGAGAATTATCAAGAAGATGCCTCCTTTAAAATTAGACGTGGGTTTAGCAACTGTATTGCCTCTCTCGAGTGTTCTGGCTTTCTCGATTTTCTTTTCATCGTATCTCTCGCCCAGCTCGTCTCCTTCCATCTTTCCGTGGAATGGGGACCCTTGTTGCTGTCTCCACCGTCAATTTGCTGGCGAGTTCTTCAATAAAGACGAGTCGTATTTCTTTTCTGCCGAAAATGTCTTTGTCTCCCACTCAGCTTATTTTTTATCCTTTCTTTTTCAAAGTAGTGGCGTCTCGTCCAACTTTTCCGTAGAGACGTCGGATTTGCTTGGCTCGAGATTGGAGACGAGTAGCGGAGGTGATACTGATAGGGAATGGTAGACAGGAAAATTTGGCCAGTAGAGACTTCCCCTGCAAAAATGAAAGAGAATGTGGCAGTATATGTTCTTCATATTCTAGAAAAATTGGAACGATACTGTTTTACCCTTGTGTATACTTCCATTGAATTTGAATTGAGGAAGTTCCTTCATTTGGATTGGATTGAATTGTATGTCCCAAGTTGCCCTTCACTTTGAGCTTGCCACATATGTGCTTTGCTTAGTTGGGCCTTGTTTTCTTTCGGGTTGCCTTGGACCATCATCATTTTCCATGCCATCGGGTCCGTGGACCGGAGGACTCCTTTAATTTGAAGTTTACCTTGAAGGCGAATGAGTCCTATCGCATTCCATTGGGTCATTTCATTTTGCGACACTCTTGAGGCACTTTGCAATCCCCTGGGTGAGAATGGAACAAATCCAATTTAGCATTTTGCAACGATTGAGGGTAAATTGGAACGACACACAGTTACCCGTCTTCGAGCTCGCCTGGGCTTTTCACTTGAAAATTCCCTACGTGAGGCCATTCAACATTTCTCATTATGGCAATCAGCGACGTTGCCACAAATTGATCCGCCCTAAATCTAGCATAAAAAGGGATTCACGCATTCGACGGGATAAATAAATTGCCCCCTTGTCCTTGAATTAAATCGAGACACCTAGAAAGCTGGAAAATATCATACGCAGGGGAATTAAGCATGAAATGAAAGGTGCACTTATTCAAGGTCAGTTCTGCCTCTCCTGTGGCTCTTCGATAATCAGCTAGTCTCGTGTTGGTTCGGGTGTGGATAACCGATGTTTGAGAGTCCCTACTCACTGGCTCCTGATCGCGGCTTGGGACGTCTGTCAACGCTAAACTGGTTGACCAGGGCAGTAAGCTCATTATCTGGGTAATCTCTTGAACCTTCTAGCAACTGATGCTCGAATTGGGCATTGTTGTTGGCAAATGCTGGCGGTAGATTTCTCATTCTGTCCTCGCCATGAGCAATTTGACTTCTCATGCTGGAGCCTTCATCATTACTCGAGAAAGTGTGGGGATCACCAACTGTCCTGCTGCCAAAAACTCCTTCCATTCGAGGATTAGAGAAGTGGAAGTGCTCAGGATAACTTCTTGTCTGATTCTCTGGCTGCGCAGGCGCGCTGATCATGGGATGAGTTCTAGCCACCGGTTGGTGCTCAAACCAAGGAATCTGAATACACTGCTCCTGCGGTCTATACTCTTGAAGAGCATTAGGGTGATTCTGGGGGATACTTTGATTAACGCTTGGGGGATTGATGGCATGGCTACTAGCTTGGTTGATGATGGGAAGTGGCTCGCCCTATGCTAACCTGGGGAACTTATGGTGGCGAGGAGACTCGATGTTCAGGCTTGGATCAGTCCCGCCTTGGTTTTCTTGATTCTGAGCTGCATTGTGTTCTCTCACCCTTTTTCTGTACTTCTGAAGATGACTCGAAACATTTGCTTTAGTGAGTCCCTCTACCTTCATAATTTCCAGTATATGTTGCGGCCGTGCCGAATCTATTCCTAGCTGCTGAACTGCATTAACAAACATACGATGCAGCTCGGGAGACCAACTCATCTTCTTTCTCCAGTTGCTTGGAACAAAATTGAAGGCTTGATGCTTGTTCTCATGGTCGTGCAATTGCTTCCTTACCACGTGCTGCCATATGTTTTGAAGCATCTAAACTCTAACTGGTTTCGTTACGACGTCTTGGGCCCCATTTAAGACAGCCTTCATTAGGGCTTGCTGATCATCGCTTACCGATATTACGAGGACTAGCATGTTTAATTTAGAATTGATGACTTCCAAGAGAGTGAAAACATCCATGTCAATCCCTACCATGGCGGTGAGGACGATATCAAACGGGTCACTACTCCTCCTTAATATCTCTAAGGCCTCTGTCGCCTTTGCTTGAGCTACAACCTTATACCGGCATTTTCTTAATACGGTAACAAGGATTGACAGAGAGACTGGATTACCGTCAATGGCCATGACCAGTAGACCCTCAGGGTAAGGAACTTCATCAGCTTTGACCAGGGTTGAACATGCGCCCGTTCCCCTAATACTCGACATATTTCTGGATCTAGGACTGCCGATTCGAGACCGCCTCGGGATGTCTTCTCGGACTTGAGGGATCACGAGATCGTTGATGCCTTCTCGTAACAGGCTTTGAAAGCCGATGCTTTGATGGTGAAGGTTTTGAATTCCTCTCCCACGAGAACTCCTTCCTCTCTATCTTTCTCCTGCGAGTTTTTGCGAATGAACTCTGATTATCAAATGGGGACAAGTTCTCTCTCTGGCAATAGCAACGACTTCCCTCTTCACGGGCAGCGCTATTAGATTTTCCGAGGGAGAAAATCTGATATTCAGCTTTTGATCAAAGGGGAAATCCTTGTTTCTCGCTCAGTTTGTCTTCTTTTTTCTTTTCGTGATAGAGGGCCCCTGTCAAGATCTCCACCGTCGATTTACTGGCGGGTCCTCCAATGAAGACAAGTCGTATCTCCTTTTCGCTAACGTTTGCCGTGTCTTCCACTCAGCTCATCTTTCCGTCTTCTTTTTCAAAGTGGCGGTGTCTCGTCAAACTTTCTGCGGAGATTTCGGACTCGCTTAGCTCGCAGTCGCCATCTGATGGGAATTCGAGCCAACGAGGGTGGTGCCAATAGAGAATGGTAGATAAGAGAAATCTTGACTGGTTGATACCGTCACTATGAAATCAATATTTACTTCAAAGCAGATTACCATTTTCGCATTCCGCTCATCTGCCTCACCTCTCTCCCCCTTTCTTTCGTATTCTGCTTTCAAAAATGGCCAATTCTCCTAACCATACCTTATCCGCCGAAGTCCTAGCTGGGTGGGAGAGACTCTACAATCTTCTTGGTAGAGGTTACGCTCATATAGCCAAAAACTCTACCGTTGAGGCTGAAATCCTCGGTTTATTTAGGACCGTGGACGCTGCTTCTGTTGAGGGTACCCAACTAGGGAAGGAGTACTGGAACTTCTCGACCCTCTTCATCAATTTTCTGGCTGCCTATAACCGTGCTTATGAGACGGTCCTTGTGACCGCCGTCATGAAAGCCCGTTACCGAGACCGACACGAGCGTCTGGCAACAGTTACGTTTGTGGCTGATAATCACAAAAAGGCCCTCAAGTTTGCCAACGATCAGCTTTCGTGGCTGGTTCGTGAGAGGGGAAAGTTGGTGGACCGTTTGGCCTTGGTCCGAACTTACGCCGAACAGGAGCCAGGCAATATTGTGATGAGGTGTAAATGTGGTTGGCTGCAGGAGAGACTTGATGACATTACGGCAGACATTGCTTTCGAGAGGGCAGCGGTTCCGGACCTGGAGTTTGCCGTTGAGCATTACGATGCCAATATGGCCCAGGTTAAAGAGAAGTGCGATCGCCTCTTCTTTAGGCTCGCGGAGCTTGATCCCGAGAGCGCCCGGTGCATCCAGAGCATCAACTGTTTGGAGAGTCAGTTGAGCTCTTTCGTAATGGTCATCAGGGTCCAGTTTGGCTTTACCTTTCCTCCCCAGTGAGTTGTTGTAATACTCTTTGATGAATGGAATGAAAGAAAAGCTTCACGTATTTTGTTTTGTTTTTTTTTTAATTTTCCTGCTATCGTTTCTTCCGCATAGCATAACAGAACGATTTGAGGTACCGAAGATGTCGAGGCTTAATGTTCTTCTTGATGTTCTTGTTTAATTGCTCCAGACGATGATATCGAGAACATTGATGATGGGTTCGGCGGTGGCCCCCACTATCCATCTTGAGATCACGAACAATAACGCTATGACAACTCGATCAGTGCGCTGGTAGTAAATCCGGCCACCTGTTGTGTGCCCACTTTTATCCATATTTTGTTTCTTTCGGCGTCCACTTGCTCGTGTCGGTCGCCTGTAGCGTCGGGAGAAATTCCTGTGGGCCACGTTCATTAATAGAACCTCGGTCCTCTAAAGCCCTCCGCATGTTTCGGATAAGAGGAAATTTTAAGACCGGTCTCTGGTTGATTTGATCAGGTAAAGGTATTTGTTTCATGGGTTCTGATTATATAATCCATATTGTTTTTCAAAAGACGCGGGATCCTCTGCAATACATTAAATATGCCCCCATGTTTAATCAGTATAAATCCACCGTCATATCAGAATACACTGCCCATACAAATTTACGGATTGACACAACTTTGTCTGTCAAAGATGGACAATGTTCGTTTGCCCCCCAGAATTAACGGTTGAAGCCTCGGTGTTTTTCGTCTTTTGGTATTTCTGAAGATGATTCTTGATATATTATTGAACTTAATTTTTACACCCGTCTGGGGTATCTAGGATCTCCCTACAAAAGAAAAGGATATAATTAGTATGCTACACAAGAAATGTCGGTCCATGACTCCTATATTAGTCCAATTTGATTTTTTCTATTTTATAGAGAAATCAGAAGAAAGAAAAAAAAATTTCCTTAGGAAGAAATGGGTTAATTTCTGATACAAAATTTTTTTCAGATTTATTATTCTTTTTTTTATTTTTTTAAAGGAATGTGACAAAGTCTCTTGACGTTTACTAAAATTTTTGAAGGAATTTCCTTTTTATCAAAATAAATTTTCAGAGGTAAATTTGTCAGGAAAATTTTATTTTTATTGAAGCAGGAAAGACATGACAGAAATCCTTTATTGGTTAACGAAATTCCCCCGAGACATTAGTCTAATTTTATTTAGAGAAACTTTTCTTAGAAAAACATGAGCGAATTTCTCGAAAAGAATTTTTGTTGCAAGTTTTTATAATTTGAAAGAATGTGATAAAATCACTTGATGTTTTTTTTAAAGGAATTTTTCTTTTTATCGAAATAAATTTTCAGAGGAAAATTTGTCGGGAAAATTTCATTTTTATTGGAGAGAAAAAAAACATGACAAAAATCTCTTATTGGTCAATTAGTCTAATTTTATTTAGAGAAAATTTTCTTAGAAAAACGTGAGCGAATTTCTCGAGAAGAATTTTCTTGCAAGTTTTTATAATTTGAAAAATGTGATAAAATCACTTGATGTCTACTAGAGTTTTTTTTTTAAGGAATTTTTCTTTTTATTGAAATTTTCAGAGGAAAATTTTTTCAGGAAAATTTCATTTTTATTGAAGCAATAAAAATATGACAAAAATCCCTTATTGGTTAATAAAATTCCCATGAAGGGATTTTTTTACATCATTTTTTCAAAAAAAAATTTTTAAAAGAAATGAGGGACAAATTTAATTTTTATTTTCTTTTAAAAAGAATGGTCGTAATATCAAGCTCAAAAACTGACTAACACCTAGCATGGACCGACCGAAAATAAATACAAGATAAAATTAGAGAACTTACTTTTACCTTGGAGAAATGCAAATCACATAGTCATGCGCATGACTCAAGTGAGGAGTGGACTCTAGAAAATAAAAGAAGGGGAGACAAGGTATGGACCTAAAAAGGCTCCCACTATCTGAATTGACAAACTTACCCTCCGCGCAATCAAATCACAATGGGAAGAATTGTCAATTCAGATAATGAGCGGAATAAAATATGGTCAACCCGAGCGCAATTGACGCAAGAGCTTTGCATATTCGATCCCCATCTATGATTTTCTAGGAAGAATTTCGCGACTTGGGTTTAGACGCTTGTGTGTGCAGGTGTCGTGATCCTCAGAGTATGCAAGACATGCACAACAATTGATATCAAAACAGCGCTTCTAAAAATGTGCGAAATTAAACAAATAAACCCAACACCGAGCCTGCAAAACAAAGGGGTTAGCCAAACACTCCGCCCCTTATAACTCCCATCCTGCAAAAACATATAACACCTATAGAATGAGTCCCAAACAATATCGCCAGAAGCGAGATATGCATGAAATTTTCATTGGCCTAAGTCCACTAAGACTCTTAAAATTTCGAAAAAATTTAAGTATTCCAATTGGTATCTTTTTTCGAAAATTTAAAAATCTCTGTCCCCAGCGGAGTCGCCAGTCTGTCGCGACCCTCTAAAAAAATTTTAAATTTTAAAAGGGGTTAACGGATTATTAGGTTAAT
This sequence comes from Psidium guajava, assembly GCA_016432845.1. Taxonomy (NCBI): domain Eukaryota; kingdom Viridiplantae; phylum Streptophyta; class Magnoliopsida; order Myrtales; family Myrtaceae; genus Psidium; species Psidium guajava. The sequence continues at coordinate 28,499,074 of CM028230.1, forward strand.
TAGATTTGACTAACCTAACGCGGACCCTCCCAAGCCCTACCGAATCGCAACTTTGGTTTTTGTTTAAATGATTTTAAAATTTGGAGTCGCCACTAATCGTTCTTGGTAGGTCGATTAGAAACCTAAATAAATTAGCGGGAGAACTAATTTATTCCTGCGAACCAGAGATTAGGAGCTCGGGGACTTGGTTACACTAGTTAATTAAAACTAATGCCCTTTCGGTACCTTAATTTCATGGATATCCTAATTCGGCAACTCAGGCTTGGTTTATTCCTAAGGCTATAGTAGGGTATTCTCTTTTGTGTTTTCACTTTTTAAATAGGATGCATGGATGGTATATATTTTTATTTGTTATATTTTTTAAGTGTTAAAGATTCCCTGAAGCCGAAAGAAGGAGTGTGTTAACGACTTCTGTGCAGTATTACAACCTACTTATCTTTTGGGTCTGATGATTCAAAAATTAAATTATAGGAAGTACATGACAGTGAATAAACACCTCCAATGGGAGGCCTAGCATTGGCTTGGCTCTTCCCTTTGGGATTTAAGGTACAGGTATTTAAGTTGCAAGTATTTAAACTACTGTAAGTAAAAACCTCCAATGGGAGGCTAAGCATTGGCTTGGCTCTTCCCTTTGGGATTTAAGGTACATGTATTTAAGTTGCAGGTATTTAACTACTGTAAGTAAAAACCTCCAATGGGAGGCTAAGCATTGGCTTGGCTCTTCCCTTTGGGATTTAAGGTACATGTATTTAAGTTGCAAGTATTTAACTACTGTAAGTAAAAACCTCCAATGGGAGGCTAAGCATTGGCTTGGCTCTTCCCTTTGGGATTTAAGGTATAAGTATTTAAGTTGCAGGTATTTAACTACTGTAAGTAAAAACCTCCAATGGGAGGCTAAGCATTGGCTTGGCTCTGCCTTTTGGGATTTAAGGTACAGGTATTTAAGTTGCAGGTATTTAACTACTGTAAGTAAAAACCTCCAATGGGAGGCTAAGCATTGGCTTGGCTCTTCCCTTTGGGATTTATGGTGCAGGTATTTAAATTGCGGATGGACTTTGTCCTCTCCATTCTGGGGTATGAATTCTTTAAAATAAAATACAACGAATTGATTCAACAATTTGAAATTTGTGCGCGCTTGAGGACTCCTCCAAGCCGATTTTGTGCTTCCATAGGGTTGACCATTGATATAAAGGTGTGGCTTCCTGACATAAAATAGAGTGAAATGTCAGTATACAAAATATGTGCTAATCTGCACCTAAAACCAGAAGAGTGGAAAGAGTACTTATCTCCCATTTTTTTGGGAGGGATTTCTATAATTGATTTTCGCTCTCTATATTCCCAATATAGAGAGTTTCTTTTGAATTAAGAGGGACTTTTAGTCACAGATCAGTTGAGAAATCGGTGGACAGCTTAGGAGCTTGTCTGGGCCGATTTTTGCATATCTACGAGATTTTTGCTGTTGACGTAGAGATATCCTTCTCCTGACATAAAATATGGAAAAAAAAAGAGGAGATGGAGAAAGTGTATACAATTTGTGCTAATTTGCAAGTAAAACCATAAACAAATGAATAAATAAAAACACTTAGCTCGAATTTGCTTGCTCGTTGACGAGGATGAACTCTTGATTTATATTGATCGATGAAGGAATTTGTGATGATAATCCCTAGCTTTGAACTCCCATCATCTTCAAAATTCTCTCTCTTTTGGTATTTTCTTTCTCTCAAATTTTTCTTCAATCTCCCAAAACTCTCTCAAACATCCAAAATTTTCTCTCAAAAAAAAATCCTCCCAAACACTTCAAATTTTCTCTCTCAAGAATCCTTTCTCAAGCTCACTTCTTTCTCCTTTTATAACCTACTCATCTATCTCACATTCTAATTTTTCCACTAACTCTATCTCCCATTCTAATTTCTCCACTAACTCTTCTTCATTTTCATCTTCCATTCTCCATCTCTATCTCACATTCTAATCTCTCCACTAACTCTTCTTCATCTTCATCTTCCCTTCTCCATATTTATCTCCCATTCTAATTTCTCCACTAACTCTTCTTAATCTCCATCTTCCATTCTCTATTCTTATCTTCCATTCTAATTTCTCTACTAACTCTTCTTCATCTCCATCTTCCCTTCTCTATTCTTATCTTATTTTCTCCATCCATTCTTCTCCAACTTCTCTTCTTCATCTCCTCTTCTTCATCTTCCCTTCTCTATTCTAATTTATCCACTAACTTTTCTTTTTATTATTTGTAAAATAATCCTTCAAGAGTTAGGTATTTGCACTTTAGTCCTTGAATTTTAAGTATTTACAATTCAGTCCCTGAAAAAATATATTTCTTTAAGTCCAAATCTCCTCACAATTTTTGACACACCAAAATTTACCACATGTCAAATTTAAGGTCATTTCTTGTCGTTGAAAATAATGCATAATTTAATTAAAGCCCTTTTGCAAAATTAAGTCATTCTGGGTATAATTGGGCCAAGATGAAAATTTAAAATATTAGAAGACAATGTCACAACTCATAAAAAAGTGAAAGTTAAAAATAAGTTGACTCAAATTAAATTTTTTTAGGCCCGATTCGAGATTATACTCGTGAAGGAACACGTGACTCGAATTGGATTTTTCTGAATTTGCGATGGCCAATATGAAAATAGATTTAAAATAAAAATATTAACTATCTTTGTGTATTTTTTGGCCTCAAATGTTATTTTTTCAAAATTTTCAAATATTTTTGTATTTTTTTAAAAAAAATTAAAATATATATAATATGAAAAATTATTTTTTGGTCAAAATTCGTTCCCTAGGCTTGGCTAAGGTTCCCAAAGTTGATTTTTCAATTTTATGAATTTTTATGGATTTTCTATTAATTTTTGAAAATAAATAAATAAAAAATACGTAAAAATACTGAAAATATGAAAAATCGTTTTTTGGTCAAAATTGGTTCCCTAGGCTTGGCTAAGGTCCCCAAAGTTGATTTTTCAATTTTATGAATTTTTATGGATTTTTTATTACTTTAGCAATAGAAAAAATGATTAAAGATCAGGTGTCAACAGTATGAATAATGCCAAGTGTGCTATTCCTTCCAAGATTTCCTTTTCGAAGATGGTTTATACAGGTAAATACCCGGATTCAGATTATCAAGAGAAACTTGCATCAGACTCAGCCCGCTTCTATACCCTAATGAAGAATATATCCAGTGAGGCTGCATATGGTAACTCTGCTCAAATGCTCGCGATGGGGCAAATAAACTAATCTGTAAGCCAGACAAGACGGGCTAGTGCAGTGTACTAGGGATATGTCGGATAAGGACTGTATTAGATTGGTGCTATAAAGCATACATCTTTCATTATAACAGAAGAACATACATATAGGCATTAAGCCTTTACAAGAAAAAGGAAAGCAACTAATAGTTAGCCAAGAATAAGCTAATTAATTCCCCGAAATATTCTAATACTAAACCGACAACTAAGTTGCCTAAAATGAGAAAGGCAAGTATGGTGCATGATATTACATTCCCGAATACTCTCCCTCAAGTTGGCGTGTGAGGATCCCGAATGCCCAACTTGCGAAGAAGGAACAAGAAACGGTCACGACCCAGTGCCTTCGTAAAAACATCTGCGAGTTGAAGTCGCGTAGACACGTGAGAAGTGGTAACCAATCCAGACTTGATGTGTTCTCGGACAAAATGGCAATCAATCTCGATATGTTTCGTCCGTTCATGGAACACTGGATTGGCCGCTATATGTAATGCTGCCTGGTTGTCGCAAAATAACCTGGTGGGTTCGGTCAACCGAACTCCCAGACAAGAAAGTAAGCTTCGCAACCAGATCAACTCACTAACCGTGGCTGCCGTGGCACGATATTCCGCTTCAGCTGTGGATCTAGACACTGTTATCTGCTTCTTCGTCTTCCAAAAGATTGGACAGCCTCTTAGCGTAATGAAATAACCTGTGATTGACCTACGTGTCAAAGGACAACTTGCCCAATCCGAATCGCAATAGGCTTCAAGAGATAAGCAGTCCGGTCGTAGAAATATCCCTTGTCCTGGGGATTGCTTCAAGTAACGCAAAACTCGCAAAGCTGCATCCCAATGATCTTGTCGAGGTTCCTTCAAAAATTGTGCTAAAATATGCAGTGGGTAGCTTAGCTCTGGTCTGGTTATCGTCAAATATATCAGTCGGCCAACTAAACGACGATACCGTTCCGGATCTGGAAGCAATGCACTAGAACTGACTGCCAACTTGTGATTCTGCTCCATAGGAAAGTGCGACGGTCTTGTGCCCATCATCCCTGATTCAGTCAGAATATCTAAAGTATACTTACGCTGACTAAGAAAGAGTCCCAAATCCATCCGTGTAACCTCTATTCCCAGAAAGTATTTTAGGAGGCCCAAGTCTTTAATACGAAAGCATCGATTCAAGTAGCTTTTAAATGAGGAACAACATCGAGGACCATTTCCAACTATGATCAAGTCATCCACATAAACAAGAACTCCAAGAAATGTGTTCTCACGCGTATAAGTAAAGAGGGAATGATCTGCACCTGATTGATGAAAGCCATAATGTTGCAATGCCTCTGCAAACTTTGAAAACCAGTTCCTCGAGGCCTGTCGTAATCCATACAAGGACTTACGGAGTTTACATACCGCATTTGTCTTCGGTGTCAAAAACCCAGGAGGTAGATGCATATATACTTCTTCGTCCAAATCTCCGTGTAAAAATGCATTGTTTACATCCATCTGATGGATCTCCCACTTCTTGTCCATCGCAATAGATAACAGGCACCGTACCGTCACTAATTTTGCCACTGGTGCAAATGTCTCGTGGTAGTCAACTCCTTCAACTTGGGTAAAGCCCTTTGCTACAAGCCGTGCCTTGTATCTTTCTATAGTGCCATCAGCTCGACGCTTCACCTTATAAACCCACTTACAACCAATCAGACGTTTTCCTGGAGGGAGCTTCTCAATTGCCCATGTTTTATTATCCTCTAAGGCTCGTATCTCCTCCGCCATCGCCTTATTCCACCGTGGATCGAGTACAGCCTCATGATAAGAGCGAGGTTCATTGTCTGAATCAATAGCAGCTAAGAATGCTCGATGTTGATCAGCAATATGATCATAATCAATAAATTGTTCTATAGGATGGGACGTACCTGAGGAGGCTGCGAAAGTGGTCTGGTACGAAGGGGGGATCGGGGATTTTGCGGTGTGAACAACAAAATCTCTTAAACGTCGGGGTGGTTGTCGAATCCTCTCTGATCGCCGTAACTGAGCAGCTTCATCAATGCCTAATTGGTGTATTGGTTCAGTATTTCCTGAACTTATTTTGTCATCAGATGGTATCTCGTCCCTTTCTTCTGAAATTGTTTGTGTCATGCTCCTGGGTATCTCCTCTTGCTCCATCAGGCCATCTTTCCTCCATTGGGCTTCCGTCCCTTCCACGTTTGACTCGGATTTGTTGCGTTTGTGCTCCCCCTTGCTGCAACTTTCATTAATCCATCCCCCGTGGTCAAGAAACAATGGACTGTCCCCCATGGAGTTTGTCCTTTCAACCGATTCATCACCAAAAGGAAATGTTTGTTCGCAAAATTATACATCTCTTGATACGAAAATCTCCCGAGTCTGGAGATCGTAAACCCTCCATCCCTTTTTGCCATGCGGATAGCCAACAAAAACGCACTTCCGGGATCTCTCTTTAAATTTATCTTTCACACGAGGATGATTGTGTGCATAACATAACGAGCCGAATACACGCAGATTCATATAGTTTGGTTCCTTCCCAAAAAGTAACTCGTACGGGCTTTTTCCGTCTAGTAGCGGCGTGGGAATGACATTGATCAGATGAACTGCAGTCGAGACACATTCTCCCCAAAATCGAACAGGAAGAGACGCTTGAAACATGAGGGCCCTAGCAACATTTAATATATGCCTGTGCTTTCTTTCAACACGCCCATTCTGCTGTGGCGTGTCGGTACACGATGTCTGGTGTATAATCCCATTCTCTGTAAAATATTCTTGTAATTCTTCTGACAAGAACTCCGTTCCATTGTCGCTTCGCACAATTTTAATCATTCGGTCAAACTGATTTCTTATGAGGTTGCAAAAATTAACAAGAAATCGTTGAGCTTCTGACTTCTCGTGCAATAGATATACCCAAACCGCCCTACTATAATCATCCACGATGGTCAAAAAATAATTTGCTCCAGAAATCGACTTGACCTTATAGGGCCCCCAAAGATCACAATGCACAAGATGGAATGGAAAATCAGCTTTATTAGAACTCAAATGAAACTCTAAGCGTGTCTATTTTGCTCGAATACATACATCACACTCTCCTTTATTCTTCTCCAACAAGTGCAAGTTAATACCAGGAAATTTAACGCGGCGAGATGGATGTCCAAGCCTCTTGTGCCAAAGGTCTTCCGAGATATCTCGAACCACCCGACATACAGCAGAATTGGTCGCCACATACCGCAAGTAATAGATCCCCCCTTTGTGTTCACCCACTCCAAGCATCCTCCTCGAAGTGCGGTCCTGGATCAAACATAAATCCGAACAGAAGGTTATAGTGCAATTTATGCCCGCTGACAATTGTGCAATTGAAATTAAATTGCAATCAAAAGTGGGCACCAAGAGAACATTAGATAACATAAATGCATCTACAACAGCAACTTTCCCGATTAAAGTAGCGTTCACCGTGCTTCTATTCGGGATAAAAACAGGCATCTTCCCCACAATTGGTGAAGATTCCACGAAGTATTCATGTCGTCCGGTTATGTGTCTCGAGGCTCCTGTATCCAATATCCATTCAGTTTCAACAGCCACGAAGTTATTATTATTATTACCGGTAAGTCGATCCGCATCCATTTCTTCGCGTCCCAGCATCCGAAAAAGCTTCTGAACTTGGGCCTCCGTAAGGCCCGGAATCTGTTGGATTGGCCTACCATCATTTTCAGAAGATCCACTACTAGCTGTTCCCATATGCACTGCATTTGCCTGAGTCTGATGGGTCGGCCTACCTTGATATTTGGGACGTGGTCCGTTCGACCCATAATTCTTTCCCACTGGTTTTGGTCCCGATCTCCTCCCTTTGTCCCAATCATCCGGATACCCATTAATGCTCCAACAGTCACGTTTGAAATGGCCCGGTTTCCCACAGTGATCGCAGATCAGTCGTCCCTCTGCCATGAATTGCCGCTTCCTTGGCATCCGCGTAGGCATTATGGCTCCAGCTTGTAATCCTTCGATTCCTTTCGCAAGAAAAGCCACCGGTTCAGTTGAGGATTCTTTCTTGCGTGACACAAATTTCTGCTTCTCTTCGTGTGTAATCAAGGAGTAAATTTTGTTCAATCCGGGCATAGGTTCGGCACTCAAGATTGTGGATTGTACCGTGTTGAACTGGATGGAGTCCCATGAGGAACTGAAAAGATTTCTCCGTCTCCCACTTCATCAGTGCAGCCCCGTTTGCACCGCAAGTACAACCTGAATTATCGTAATATGACTCTAACTCATCCCATAGACCTTTCATCTTTCCCCAATATTCAGCCACACTTTGTCCTTCTTGCTTTAGGAGACAAATATCGGATTTGAGCTGATAAATCCGAGCGAGATTCCCCTGTGAGTATCTCTCCTTGAGGTCGTTCCACAGCTTCCTCACGTCATCAGCATATGCAACCGTGGCTTGCAGGTCCTTCCCCATCGTGTTAAAAATCCATGCGATTAACATGGAATTCCATGCCTCCCAATGTTCATAATTGGGATCATCCTCTTCTGGCTTCTCTATGGTTCCGTCAACGAACCCAAGCTTCTTTTTCGCCTTCAAGGCATTTCGCATCGCACGAGACCAGGTCAAGTAGTTGCCGCCATTGAGCTAACAGGCGATCAACACATTACCTGGGCTATCTGATGAAGAAATCCGGTACAAGGCTGGGACTTCCTCCTCCTTGTTCTCGCCGCATCCTCCGACAATCATCTTCAATTTTTTGGTGTCCTTCACGGCACCATCCTTCGAATCATTCGCGTTCGACATCCTCGTTTGTCAAATCAAACACGTACGAGATCAAACGTTCCCAGTATGTTACTGCTCTGATACCATATTAGATTGGTGCTATAAAGCATACATCTTTCGTTATAACAGAAAAACATATATATAGGCATTAAGCCTTTACAAGAAAAAGGAAAGCAACTAATAGTTAGCCAAGAATAAGTTAATTAATTCCCCGAAATATTCTAATACCAAACCGACAACTAAGTTGCCTAAAATGAGAAAGGCAAGTATGGTACATGATATTACATTCCCGAATAGACTGCAACAGTTGCTTGGACCCTGCCTTGGGGGATCTAATAGCATGCTGCTATACACGGGAAGAGGGAACGGTTGTTAGCAGAACTTGCAATGTGAGGTACGAGCTTTACCACTTTTTCAATGGCTCGACAACTTCAATGTTATCTTACCCTGCCTCCACAGGTAAGAACCTGAAATCTATTAGAATCAGGCTCAAGAACTGAAACATTAAGGTGCATTCACATCGGCCTCTTGTGTGTCCAGGAAGATCCTGGGGATGGACCGACAATGTCGGAAGTAGTGACGCTTTTGGGAGGTCAAACAAGAACTCCGAAATTGAAAAAGCTGGCTTTTTCAGTCGGAAGAGTCATTCAAGAACTCGACCAATCATCGGCAACTAATCTTTCTGTCAATCAGATGATTGTTTCCCGTATCTCGCCTAGGTGAAGGATCACATATGTTGGTTCATTAAGGTTTCATTAGCCCACGGTTGTAAAATTCTGCGCTTTAAAGGGGAACTTGTCATGTTTTCGAAGAATTACTCTGCTCATGAAAACCACTATATAAACAATCAGGATCATTGTGTGTGGAGAACATCGATTTGGTATGCGAAAATCAGAACTTGGAGACTCTCGGCTTGGCATCAAGAGGCTATGCCAAACTGGAATTGAATCCAGGACGTCTTGCTTCTCAAATCGTTAGGTCCCGGTTGCCAAGTTGGAATCACATAACAATCACCGATTTGCTCAACTAGTTCCTTCCTTGGATTGACTTGTCCATTAATATCTCCCTCAACTAATGCAGTTTTGTACTTGACAGGACCTTCGATTAGTGGACTGTAGAAAATAAGACTGGTCTTATATTGACAGTATAAAAATGAATTTTCCTTTGGGGAGCTACTTCCTAACAATTTACACACGCTACTTGCCTTTGAATTCCTAAAACTATTCTTTATTTATACCACTCTACTTTTGTTTCTTCTGAGTCTTCCCATATGCCAATTTTCTAGTCCCAGTTAACCACCAGATCATACAATGAAGGGTCACAGATGCGGACCAAGTCTAGCAACAATCCCATGCAAATTGTTTTGGAGCCCATCTCTTCGATTCCTGGGGTTGCTACTTTTTACTAGGGTTGAGCAAGACGGGCCGAATGGCTGGGAATCGCCCAAACCAGACCGAGCCTAGTCCCCAGTTCTATCAAATTGAAACTTGTGATTTTCGGTTTGGTTCCCCCTAGGCTAGATTGATGATTTTATTTATTTATTACTTAAATATATCTAAATAATAATTCACTATTTTCTCATTTCTTAAATGCAAACCTAATTTTAATAAAATTTGTGCTGCTCACCTTTACTAATAATCCTCCGGTTCCATTGGATCGACTAGAAACCGGACCAGTCCAGTCTTGGTCCTATAGGATGGGAAGTCTATGTCTTCTACCAGCCTTCATTGTTTGACCCTATTCGCGACGGACCGAGTCAATGACAACTAGCAGGTAAGTGAAATCTCTGGTGGGCGGCTTGAATCAATGGCTCTGTAGGGAGCTTGATTACTCAGACTGGAGTACACTCGAGAGATGATCACTTCGTTCCATTCTCGGGCTGTCTCCAGAACCATCCTGCTGGTTCTTTTTCGTTGTCTTCTCCATGGATTTCACGACCCGGTCCTGGCTGACCTCCCTGAGAAGCTCTTCCCCAACAACGGTTCATATGCCACCAACAGTGCCTATCAGGACCACCTCAATGAGCTCACTTCTTCGATGCAAAAGAATGCTTCTTTCTCCAAGTTCTTCCAGGACTCATCCGGGAAAAACCCGTATAAAGGTTACGGTCAGTACATGTGCCTTGACTATGTCCTCAACTCAACATGCCAAAATTGCATAGCCAAGGGATCGGAAGACATCCTGAAGCTTTGTCCAAACAAAATGGAAGCTGTCGTTTGGGAGGAATTTTGCCAGTTGCGGATATCCAACCAAGGATTTTTCAGGCGTCTGACCGAAGGATACAAGCATCAGTTCAATCCGGAGAATATATCCGACCCTGGCAAGTTCGGGTCAGTGGTGGATGAAACTTAAAGTTTTCTCGCTGGGAAAACTGTTCTCGAGTCTCCAGGGATTCACTATGCTACAAAGGAAAGGGATTTCGAGTTGGGCTGGAACCAGACTTTATATGCTCTTGTTCAGTGCACTAAGGACTTAACAGCAAATGATTGTCACAAGTGCCTCGAAGAAGCAATAAGTCATGTAAGAGATTGCTGGGGCTTTTTACGAAAATGGGTTAAAAAATTTATCTTTTTACAGATTTGGGTTTTGCGGTGAGGAAAATACGAGAAAGGGGCTTGTTCGGCAGTTGAACTGCCGAACAAAAAAAAAATAAAAGAAAAATCAACAAAAGCCTTGTTCGGCAGTTGAACTGCCGAACAAGGAAAAAGTGGGGGGGTGAGGGGGGTGTTTATAAAAAATTAAAAAATTAGTAGAAAATTATAAAAAAAAAAAAAGAAAAAAATACCAAAAAAATTTTAAAAAATTTTCATAAATTTCAAAAATTAAGAAATTGACCATTTTAATGAGTCGATCCTATTTTTGATGGTTTTCTCTTTTAGACATTTCGAAATGACGATTTTGCGCTTTACTGGCAAATTGTCTCGAAAAATTTCAAAAAATTTCAAAAAAAATTCCAAAAATTAGTAAATGGGCCATTTTAATTGGCCAATCCTACTTTTAAGGATTTTTCTCATTTATCTTTTCAAAATGATGATTTTTCCCCTTGTGGAAAAAAAAGTATTCACAAAAAAAAATAGCATACGAAAACCCAAATTTGTAAAAACGTAAATTTTTAAACCCATTTATGTAAAAAGCCCCGACAATTCTGGTTTGTCACCCCTCCCGAAGTTGGCCCTGATGTCCCATACACTTTCGGTCTTATTGGTAAGTTTCTCTTGATATTGGATAGAGAGTTGTTTAGGTATCCAACGTCAGTATTTGGTTTCAGAGCAAGACATGATGATTCGTGAAAAGGAAAATTCAGTCAGACTAAATTACATAACTTGATGCTAAAATGAATTCTCGGTTTGAGGTTAAGCAGCGCTCTATATACAATTCCGAAGATTCTCTTTGGAAATTCAAGATCAACTCTTCTTATCTGATTTATCGTTACTTGTTCATTTTCTTGCAGGAGATCTGGGTCAGACACATAATTCGAATGTGACGCTAACTCATTATGAGCAAAACCCATATAAACCAAAATTATGTATTATTATAAATTTGATGTACTATAACTTTTTACATCATAAATATGATATTGCTATGTGTTGACATCGTTGAATCTATAGGCATTGAAAAATCATATTTAGAAGCTTTAACGAAGCCTGAGGATCCAATTTGGAAGAAAAGTAATTTTTGAAATTTGTAATTTGTCGTAAATTTTAATATTATTTTCTATATTAAGAAAATATCCGAAAATAAGAAAATAGATTCCATAGACTACAAATATGAAGAAATTGCAAAATTTTATTTTAAAAACCTTTCCATGTTGGATCATTTAAAATACTGACTATTTTTTTGTGAATATTTTTTTTCCATAAGGGGAAAAATCATCATTTTGAAAAGATAGATAAAAAAAATCCTTAAAAGTAGGATTGACCAATTAAAATGGCCCATTTACTAATTTTTGGAATTTTTTTTGGAAACTTTTGAAATTTTTCGAGACAATTTGCCCGTAATGGGCAAAATCGTCATTTCGAAATATCTAAAAGGGAAAACCATCAAAAATAGGACCGACTCGTTAAAATGGTCAATTTCCTAATTTTTGAAATTTATGGAAATTTTTTATAATTTTTTTGATATTTTTTTCTTTTTTATAATTTTCTACTAATTTTTTATAAACACCCCCAATCCCCCCCTTTTTCCTTGTTCGGCAGTTCAAGTGCCGAACAAGGCTTTTGTTGAATTTTTTTTTGTTCGGCAGTTCAACGCTGAACAAGCCTCTTTCTCGTATTTTTCTCGCCGCAAAACCCAAATCCGTAAAAAGATAAATTTTTTAACCCATTTTCGTAAAAAGCCCAGATTGCTGCTATTTTTCAAAAGGAGCAAGAGTTCTAAGTCCGAGTTGCTACTTGCGATATGAGTTATATCCATTCTATACAAAAATGGAGCTGGTGAAGAAGTCTGGTAATTTTTACCTATTATTGTTCTTCAACTCAAAATTCTGCACTTGTTAATATCGGAAATTATTAAATCTATGAAGAGGCTGCAACTATTTCTTGTCAAAAGCACGGAAACACTCGCTGATCAAAGTTCTCACAATTTTGTTGCTCTGCTTGGCGGCTATCAGTTTGTGCTCATGGATCTTCTTCATCATCATCAAAAGTAACAATCTTTACCCTAATAGTGATTCTTGTGCCCTCCCCAAATTCCAAAATCTTTGAGACTCGTCATGTTTGATTCCAGGGAAGAAAGACCTCGTTGATAGACAAGGTCGATTTCAGCTCACTGGTGATTCTGGTCACGGCATTCTTCCACTCCAGTACACCCGGGGAAATACTCTGACTGAAGTTCAAGATCATCCGTATTTTGACATGAGATGCATACTTGCAGCTACCAACAACTTCTCAGACACACTAAAACTAGGACAAGGTGGATTCGGTCCAGTTTACAAGGTGGCAATAGTTCGATCATAAGACAATGTTGGTTGCTGAATTTTAAATAGATACTCTTCCTTTTCTGGATTTTGTTTAGTAGTTTCACGTTTTTGATTGACAGGGTGTTTTATGGGATGGGAGAGAAGCCATGGTGAAGAGGCTAGAGAGCTGGTCAGAGAAGGGCTCCGAAGAATTCAGAAACGAAGTCCTACTCATAATGAAACTTCAACATAAGAATCTTGTCAAGCTTCTGGGATTTTGTGCAGAACGAGAGGAGAAGTTGCTTGTCTACGAGTATATGCCAAATAGAAGTCTTGATGTCATTCTCTTCGGTATATACCAGTCCTGCTGCCTCTCTTGCATTACATTCAAAATATCACATTCTTCCGACATTTGGTAACTTCTTTTATTGGTGTAGACGCACAGAGAAGGATCGAGCTGAGTTGGAGCATACGTCTGAACATTATCATTGGCATTGCTCGGGGTATGCTCTATCTTCATGAGGATTCCCGTCAAAGAATCATCTTCAGAGACCTCAAAGCAAGCAATGTGCTGTTGGATAGCTTCATGAACCCAAAAATCTCGGATTTTGGACTGGCAAGGATCTTTGCAGGAACAGAAAATGAAGCAAATAATGCTACATTAGTTGGAACCTAGTAAGTAAATTTCCAAGGCATTTCAGTTTCCTTCACAGGACTTAAATGATGTTCGAGATTTCTTTCAAGTGATATAAATCTCGGCAGGTTTAGTTCAGACTCTATGTTGCTTCATTTTGCTACGAGCTGACATTTTATTCTCTACCTAGTGGTTACATGGCACCAGAGTATGCGATGGAGGGGTTATATTCCATCAAATCAGATGTCTACAGCTTTGGAGTTCTCTTGCTTGAGATAATAAGAGGGGAGAGAAATGCTGGCTTTTGGTATTCGAGACATGCCCCCAGTCTCCTAGCCTATGTAAGTTATGACTTGATTACTCCTCCGGTTTTCATGCCAATCACCTAATCAAGAATTGATAAATTCAAGAACAATCTAAATGAGAAATGTTTTAAGGTCACAACAACAGAAAATTTGGAAGAACAGACAGCAAAATACAACAGACGCGCTTTGGCATTAGACTTGTAAATCTTTAATTTTGCTTATGCTTGTTCTGTTGGACCTCGGTCATGGCATCATTGGCTCTTTTTGATATTGACGAATATTACTAGCTGGGTTATGCTACATGTTGGCCCGTTACATCTTTTTTCTCTGGGAATTCCTGGTTGGCGTTTAGCAATAGACATGATGGGATGACATAACCTTATTGCAGGCATGGCAACTTTGGAATGAAGGAAGAGCAATGGAGTTGATGGACCCTTTGCTGCACAACAAGTGTTGTCCTGAAGAATTGATCAAGTGTGTCCATGTCGGACTTTTGTGCGTTCAAGAAGACGCATTCGACAGGCCGACCATGTCAGCTGTCAATGTAATGCTCAAAAGGGATGCTGTAATTCTCCATCAACCTCTCAAACCTGCCTTCTCAGCCGGCAGATTCACTTGTCAGTCCAGAGGAGGTGTTGATGGCGACAATTGTTCCGTTAATGGCTTGACGGTTTCCGCTGTGGCACCTCGGTGAGAAAAATCTACCTTAGGAGATAAACACGGTTCTCCGCACAAGTAAACTGCTTGGACATTGTAACGTGTGCACTGGTTATTCACTAGAGAACCAATTCTCAACCATAATCTGTCTAATTATGTGTGATGTCCATCTCGGCACAAGAGATTACAGTGTATGTCCTAGAGAAGATCATCTCATTGTCCTCTGAGTTCAGTCGATATCTGTATTTGGATATTTAGTCTTTCTGTCATTCGTTACGTATGCCAATCAACGACATTGTCGCATTGCTTCTTCTCATTCTTCTTTAATTCGAAAGGATAACTCTCTTTCTCTCTTTCTCCACAAACGAAAATAGGGAAAAGAGAAAAAAAAAAGGAAAGCAAGATGTCTGTTGAGATAGCATCTCTTGACAACTCACTCTCCGTGGTAAAACGTAAGTAAAAGCTAGAGGGATACTCTTACTGATAAGATTCGGAGGTTGTTTGGTTGTGAATGGAGGATTTCATGTTGTTACTTAATGTGATGCTATCTTGCTGTGAATTATCTCTCTCTAAACTAAATGCTCCACACTCTCTTTCTAGCTTTACACTAGCTTAAAGATTGTAAGGCACCCAACAGGCGACATGGTTCGAAACAACGATAGATTGCTTGAATTCCAAGTAATGAAACCAAAGTTGACAGAAGAGTCGCACGCAACGCTTCACTTTGCTGTATTTTGATTACCGCCCGAGCCGCTTTTGCTGTTACCACAGACGGCAACTTCCGGTCGAAGTTCGAGGGCCCAGTGTCACCCGCAGCCCATCCTGGCTACCTCCTATCCGCGGTCGACACATATATCCAAGCCGAACGTTGAAGCACTTCTATCTATGGACTTGACCCATCACACTTGAATAGGCAAATTCAAATACAATGACCTCTCCCTGCATCTGTGAGTGCATTAGACAGAAGAAAACGAATGTGGTAAAAAACAGCGGTTGCTGCAAGCGAAGTTTCGGAATATTTTCATGTGAGACTCGTCCAAGCGGAACGCAGTATTGAGTTCCGCTAACTACTATTTTAAAGAAACCTACTCTACTAAATCCAGATGTGGGGCTCACATTAAGCAAAAAGCAAAAAAAAAAAAAAAACAATGATGTGTCTCTTTTATAATCCTAAGTTTGTTTCGTTAGTTTGACTTTGACATGCAGCACGATGAATTAGGACAATGTTCTTTCACGTTGGATGTCAGCTAAAATAATTAAAAATAAATACAATGCCCCATCAAGTTGGTCTGATTCCTTTTCAATTAAAAGAAAGATCCTTGGTCTCCTTAGCCTTTCATCTTGACAGTGAAGTTTCTCTTTGCCTTCACGCCAACAAGAACTTTATCTTTTGCTGCAATTTTATAATAATTTCACTCTTGACTCTTTCACTATTTTAAATTATCTCCAAGCGATGGACCTTTCAACTCCGGAGAAAATTTCTCCCCTCAATATTTACGGATATCATTCCAAGTTAGCGCCTTTCCACTGGTCTAGAATTGCTGTTTCGACCCAGAAAGATGGCAAGAGAATCGAATCTTGTCGCCTTTTCCCTATTCCTAGCATCAATTTTGTTTTTTGTACCACCCATTGATGGAAACAATCCTCTGTATGTGCTTTGCACACCCGAAAATGACAATTCCAGTTTTGGCAGTCCATTCAGGAATAACCTCGAACAGCTTCTGGGCATTTTGGACTCTAGCACCGCAAAGACAGGCTTCAACAGCAGTTCTGCTGGGGGTGGCACTGATCAGGTATTTGGTCAAGCACTTTGCAGGCATGATGTGGATGGGAGTGCTTGTGGGGATTGCATCAGGAATGCAAGCCAAGAGATCATGAGCCAGTGCAATAAGACAGATGCTGATATTTGGTATGAGTATTGCCAAGTATCTTATTCAAACAGGAATTTCTCGTCCTCGTTGACTTACCTTGGAAAGTACCCAGATAGTAATAATCGGACGAAGAACCTGTCGAATCCGGACGAGATGAACACTGTCCTTGAAAAGTTGATGGATGGTCTTAGAAGTGAGGCCACATCGGCTTCGTCAATGTTTGCGGTGGGCAGGTCGAAACTGTCGAGCCAAGAACATGTTTATGGCCTTGTGCAGTGTACAAGAGGGATCTCTATGGATGATTGTAATACATGTTTGGTGTCGGCCTTTGGGGATCTGGCAACATGTTGCTCTCGCAATCCAGGTGGAATGATCGTCAGCAGATATTGCAACGTGAGGTTCGAGCTTTACCAATTCTATAATCTGCATTCTAAAGGTAATTAATTTGGATTCTTTGCTGAGACTGTGTTATTGGTTGCAGTCTTCCTGGTTTTAGAGCTTTACGGAAACAGCCAGAGGAAGAATTGCAAAATTCATAGTATCAAAGTCTAATTAAAAGTTTGTAGTGTTCGGGGATAGAAACAGAAACTGTTCGCGAGGACTGACCAGTACTGAAGCTCAGTCATCTCTACGAGGATAGTAAAATCAGCTATGCACAAGAAAATCCTTTGTGTCCATGTGATTCATTCTAAGTGATAAATTTTCAGATGAAAGTTTTTGATATTGAGTATCATCCATGTGAAGGAAGTATCAGAATTCATATACTGATAGTAGATTTAAGTACAAAATCTGCAAGACACATTTTTCCACACAGAAAATTTTTACAACAGAGGGATTGGATCGACCCGATGATCGACCAGCTGTCATAAAGCTTTTTATTGACCTGATTGGATTCCAAAACATTTGGTAATTCTTTATTTGTCAGCTTGATGAGCAGTTTTTGTTGGACATCTTGATTCTTGAGGTGATCCATACTGTTTTTACTGTTTTTTTAGTTTTTCTAGTCAGTAAAATTGCCTTGCGGACTACTTGGTTCTCTCCGTGGGAGTTGCAAATTGGATGTTGAACATTTTCTTAATTATTTGATGGTGACGTTGTAGGCTTGGGGAAGGCACGGATGATTGTATTGTTCATAGGTATCCTGGCAGGGGCATTGCTACTTTCCCTTGGGGTTTGTGTTGCCCGTCGAAGACGCAAAAGGATGACAACCAGAGGTATAATAAACAAGTTAGCTTAGTCACCAACTGATATCTTGGACGCTGTTAATCACAAGAGTTCGGATCTGTTTTTCCTTTTCTGGTTTCCCAGATGAAGAGAAAGACGAGAATGTAATGCTCCAGGCATTGGCGAAGCCCGATGGACTATCAATTTCAAAAGGGGATCTAGAATATTCTGATGATATGCTTGTCATGGATTTGGCAACTCTGAGGGCTGCCACAGCTGACTTTAACCTTACAAACAAGCTCGGACAAGGCGGGTTTGGCATTGTTTACAAGGTTAAACATTCGACAGGAACATATTCAATTCGGTTGGAGAGTTCCCCTGAAAACCATAAACTAATGACTATTCTTTAAGTTGTTCCAGGGAATTCTACCAGATGGAAACGAAATAGCAGTTAAGAGGCTGTCGAGGAAGTCATGGCAGGGCATGGAAGAGTTCAAAAATGAAATCGCGCTGATTGCAGAACTCAAACACAAAAATCTCGTGAGGCTTTTGGGGTGGGGCATAGACGGACATGAGAAGCTACTCATATATGAATACATGGCCAACAAAAGCCTCGATGTCTTCCTCTCCGGTTAGTCCCCGTATAGTCTGTTTTCTCTTGCAAGTGGACGGCACTCCTATTACCTTTACGCATTCAATGAAAATTGTGTCAGCTACTACTTTCAGACCCAGTGAAGAGTTCACAGCTCGATTGGAGAGCTCGCTACAACATAATTGATGGGATTGCCAGAGGACTGCTTTATCTTCATGAGGATTCCGTGCCGAAGATCATCCATAGAGATCTTAAGCCAAGCAATGTATTACTGGACATTGACATGGTTGCCAAGATATCGGATTTCGGCATGGCAAGGATTTTCTCAGAGAAGCAGAATGTAGCAAATACCGGAAGAGTTGTCGGGACTTTGTAAGTTATGCCTCCCCTGCCTTGTACAATTTCAAATTTTTGTCCATAGAGTTATTGTCGTTTGCATTACTGTTGAGTTCTCTTTTTCCTTTTAGTTTTTATCACTGAAGATGCTTTGAGAATTGATACTTTGAGATAATGCTCTGAATTCAATTTTCAAAATGAGGTATGTGGGATCTTCTGTCTGCCTAACCGTGGTCTATATGTTTCATTTTCATTTTGCTTGGAAGTCAGTATTGCACCCAAACGAACTTTGTAACATATCACTTGCCTTCCGATTTCGATAAAATGGATGCTAGAAAAGTGACTTCTGTCAATGTTTTTTTATGCATAGTGGCGCTTGTAAATCGAAATGGAAGACTCATTTTCCATGATCTCCGTGAATGTCTAAAAGCAGATCACTTAGTCTGAAATTTCCTTAAACTTGTTTTTGCCTGTGCACAAAACAGCGGTTATATGGCCCCAGAATATGCAATGGAGGGACAATTCTCTGCGAAGTCTGATGTGTTCAGCTTTGGAGTCATCTTGCTCGAAATCATCAGTGGGAAGAAAAATAGTGGTTTCTACCTCACCAAGCGCGCATCATCGCTGCTGAAATATGTACAGTTCTTTCTCCTAGCATGCTTGCATCCTGATTTTGATTGAATCGAGCAAGAGTTTTGAAATCACCGAGATGACGTATCACGTTGATACTTATAAACTATGTGCAGGCATGGCTTTTGTGGAACGAAGGGAAAGAGCTTGAATTCGTGGACCCTTTCCTGCTGAAATCGTTCCCTTTGGCCGATGTGCGTAGAACTGTTCAAATAGGGCTTTTATGCGTGCAAGAAGATCCAGCGGACCGGCCTCTCATGACGGATGTGGTGGTTCTTCTCGAGAGTGGACCTGCCATGCCCTCTCAGCCGAAACAACCTGCATTTTCGGTCGGGCGAGAAATCACCTTGGATAGGCTTTCGACGCCAGAAAGCTCTAGTACCAACGATATTACCGCTTCTACAATGTCGCCACGGTGAATAGAGGCTATCGGCATCCGAACATTAGACATCGACATGATTCTTGGGTTCATTGGAACTAGGTGTAACATGTGCTGCTGGTTCATGCAGAAATTAAAAGTCCATGATCTGTCTTAGTTGTTTGATACTAGGTAGATAGAGCATAAATAGGTTTTGAAGCAACCATGTAAATGACAAGTACCGTCTTTGTGAACTCTCTGTACGTCTACAGCTACCTCTTATTCACTGAATAGATTGGATCTCAGAAAAAATGATGATTGTCGTAACTAGATGAACAGCTACCTTCATGTGTATAGGCTTGGTCGTAATATATAGGTGCTAAGACATACATTCATACACAATATTCGTGATAGTATTTAATGAAATTTGTGCAAATATTTAACATATTGACCGAAAAGTATTTTCTTTTTTCTTTTTACTTTTGAGAAGTTGAGCCAAACGGGCCGTAACCCTCGAGAATTTGATTTTTCCTCGACATAGGGTGCGTTTGGAAAGGCTTTCCCCAAAAGCCTTTGAGAAAATGCAAATACCTTTGGTCTGAAGGTATTTGGTGAAATGTAAAAGCTGTTTGGTAAACTGTAATTAAAAAGTGTCTTTTCAAGGATGTTTGGGAAAATGCTGTTTGGTAAACATATATTTGGGGAAAGTCATTTGATATGACCATGTATTTTTTTTTATTTTAATTTGCTTAAAATTAGAGAAAGAAAACAAATGAATGCCACGTTTATAGGTTTGCATTGAGAATAATGTAAGGGAGAGATGAACAAATTTTTAAACAAAAATTCATATCAAAGTAGACTTCTTTCATAATTAAAAAATAGAGTACTTTCATTATAGTCACATATACATTGATACAGGATTTATATTATCATTGAAAATTACAAGCATCCTTAAATATTTACTAAACTCATAGCTATTCGATCACGTAAACGTTCCATGTCAGAAGATAAATCATCATTTGAAGCACTAGTCCCCTCATTTACATCATTAAGGTTATCCGAATATCCATAATCAAGATCCAAATCAGCTCTTGTAAAATGCGTATCGTTGACGGCGTTTTTCCGTATATAATTGTGCAAAGTCATTGCTGCTATCACAATTTTCACTCGTTTTTCAAATGGGTAACTTCGCATTTGCTTTAGAATCTTCAACTTCTTTTTTAACACACCAAATGCTCTCTCCATTTCTGATCGCAACGAGGAATGAGCACGGTTGAATATCTCCCGATAACCTGTAGGCGTGGGACCTTGTTGAAATTCTGGCAAATGATATCTGACTTCTTTGTATGGCCCCAAATAATTTGTTCGATTTGGATATCCAGCATCTACTAAATAATATTTACCTACACAAATATAATGTAAATTCAATCAACATAGACACACTTATCATATTACTCTACAAAAATCATTAATTCACAAACCTGGAGGAGGATGAGGAAATTGTAAATCATGTCTCCCAATGGCTTCATAGAAGATACGAGTATCATGAGCTTGTCCTTCCCAACCAGCCCAAACATAAATAAATTCCATGTTGAAATTACACACTGCCAATACATTTTGAGTCGGTGTTCCTTTTCGACCGATAAAACGAATCTGATCATGCGTACGTACCACAGTTGGAATGTGTGTGCCATCAATGGCCCCAATACAATCCTGACACGAAAATGAAAATATTATTATATAATCGAAATATATGTTTAGATCTACATTTACATTGTATAAGCGAAACGTACCTTAAAATATGGATAAAATCTTCGATTGTTTCTAATTTTCTCTGGAACTTCTCTAAATTGCCGATCAGACGGTTGGATCAAATCTTTTCCCATTGCACATACTTTACCTAATACAAGGTTAAAGTACCTACTTATCGTTTCCCCAGAGCGTTGAAAACGCTCTTGTACTAACCTATTACCGACACCATGTCCCAAAATAAGAAGAAATATTCCAAGCATTTCTATCACATCAATATTCCTACTTCCTTTCAAACCATAGGTTGTTACTAAGTCATGCATTAAACTACTAAATACAATCCTATCCATTCTAATCCATAGTTGAACTTAGAAAAAAGTAATAGAATAAGAGATACGCACCTTAATTTTCCTCTCCCACCATTCATCATCTGCATCAATCGTCTTCTTTCTTGCATCCCATCCTAATCCTGTTTCATTTAGAAGCAATTTCCTCCATCTTTTGTATTCTTCCTTAAGATTATCTCATTTACTCTTCATTTGATTTTTATCATATCTTTTGCCCCTCAGCTCCTCAAACTTGTTAATTATGACTGTCCATCCAATTTTTTTGTTGCTTGCAGGACGATTACCCATTTCAATTTGTTCAATGCACAATTTGCAAAAAGTTTCTACATCTTCTTGGCCCCAATATGCCTTTTCTTTTGATGAACTTGCCATCTTCCAATAAAATGAAGACACATTTCAGCGATGTAAACAAATTAGATTAAACTAAGGAACAATAGCCTATAGTCCAGAAGTATGTCATCATTGGAAAAACGAGAAGCAAGTCAGAACAGGAGTGGTGTTGCCTAATATAGCTTATCCAATTCACTCCAGAAGCAAGTCAATAGGGAAAAATGCAAACGAGATGCCATAGTGAAACCCAATTTTACCAAACATGCCATAGCAAAATGGTTCAAAATATGCAATTAACTCTTTTCAATTAGAATTAGCTCTGTAAATATAGAACATATACTTTTTTTTGGGTTAAAAAAAATTAAAACATATACTGGCAATCTCCTAAATTTTAACTGCTAAGACATTTAAGATTACTACCTCTTCTATAGTTCAAGTTGCAGCTGAAATGTGTCCTTACTTGAGAATGGACTGCAAAAATGGGAGAAATAGTTCTATCTCATCAATAGTAAATCAAGATGACAATGCATAAACATTGACTAATTATTCACTACATTGATGTAATATGCTAATGACCATGACAGAGTTATAACCAACTTCTTGGATTTCGAATCCTCTGCATAATCACCCATGTAAAATCATGCTTTTGCAGGAGAAGGCCGCATGCATCACACAGTTTTAAGTCAGTGGATCATAGATGCTAAATCTTCTAGGCTACAGACCTAACAAAATAAATCTGGACATGAGATTGAAACAAAAAAATCAAAACATGTAGATAAGGGGAACCAATCTAACCTGTGATCGGCGCAATATATCAACTTCTTTGTTATTTGACTCCCACTCTTCTCCAAGCAGTGCAACTGAAACCAAAGATTTAGAGCAATGTAAAAATACATGATATCTCTCTAGTATATCCTTCCTTGAAATCCAACAGCAAAGAAAATAGAAAGAAAGCAAGTGCAAGCACCATAATAGATTAATATGGACTACCACCAACAAACAGAACTATTTGGTTCGACTCCGTTGGACCGATAATAAAATAGAGCTGAACTCGAGCAAAAATGGGGCCCAAAGCAAGGGCTGTTCGGGCAGGGTTTTGTATTCATGGCTAATGTCGCGCTCCTCTGACCCCATGGAAATAAAAAATGATGCTTCCTGAGAATTTGAAGGTCAGTGTCTGCACATCTCTTTTGAAACTCCCAACTCTATTGCAAAATTATGATGATAAATAATATAAGTTTCCCCCTTTATGCTCTTTATAGCAAGATTTATAACGGTGGCAATGTAGAATGATGATTGGGCTCAGAATTTGATAACTATTTAGATCTGTTTATTTGATGCAGCAAGCGACCAAAGAGGAGGACACCATGGATCTATTCTCATCAGAAGACCAAAGAGGAGGACACCATGAAAGAGGACACCTGGACCTATCTATTCTCATCAGAAGACCATGGCAGCGACTTCAACATCATCCATGGAAACTTTACTGTCTATACCTGTTTGTATGAGCTCGGCCACGACGGAGGGGCTCGGGCGACGATTTCGTGGGCTCGTTGGACGTCGGTGATGCCTCACTGCAGCTCTTTGCCACTCAAACCGCACTCACTCAGCCGCTCGCGCGCTCTCTCTCTCTCTTTGGATTTTTCCTTGGCTCATCAACCCTTAGTCCGAAAATCCCCCCCCCCAAACCAGAGCTAACTCCAGCTCAGTCTGAAAATCCTCCCCCAACCCTCACGCCAGTGGCAAATCGCAACCAGAGAGGGCAGTAGCTGCGGGAAAGAAGAAAAGAAGAGGAAAGATCGCAGCAGAAGGGGAAAGAAGAAAAGAAGAGGAAAGATCGCAGCAGAAGGGGAAAGAAGAAAAGAAAAACGCAGGCGGCTCGGCATGAGGAAAAGAAGAGCGTGGCTTAGGGTTTCTAAAACAAAAGGGTGAAACTTGGAATTATGAAAGTATATGGGGATAATATGGGCAAAACAGAAAAAATTTTTAACCTCCCCAATCAGCATACCGAAAATGCTGAGAAGCCAAGGCACCTTCCCAAAGCTATTCCTAAATGCACCCATAGTCTCTTGGTCAAACAAGTCACCAGAAAACTGAATGGCTTGTAAAATCAAAATCTTGCAAATTCGGGAAAATTATTATCCCAATTGAATTTTACGAAAATAAAGAGGCCACACTGACATTGAAATTAAAAGAAAATTAAGAACTATTTTTTCAGACTTTTCTAGGCACATTTGGCATTTTCTCAATTTTCAGCTATTTTTAAATGAAAAGAAATTCAAAAAATTCAAAAAATATTTTTTTTGTCAAAATTGGTTCTCCAAGTGTGGCCGGTCATTCCAAATAGGAGTGTACATGGTTTAGGCCGGTCCGACCCCAGTATGAAATCGGGGATCCCGGACCTAGTGGGACTGCTAACACCAGCTGTACATAGAAATCTAAGCCTTAGATTTAAACTAACAATTTCCAATCTCAACTATTGAACCTAATAAAACACACATGGTTATTGTATAACCATCATATGAGTATTTATAATCCTAAAATAATGAAAAAAAAGACTAAGTTAGGAAGAAAAACATTTAAAATAATTGAAATAGAATTATACTCCTACATCATTCTCCTCGAATTGGAAAGAATAACGCTTAAAATAAAATTACACTTGTACTTCACTGAATCTAAATATGAACAAAATAATAGGTTTCCATAATATAATCACAATAAAATGCAGATTGAGTCGAGACAAAACACGATCAAAGACTGCATATCGACAAAAGCCCACTTAACTACTAAAGAATTAAGAAGTCAACAGTTTTAGCATTTCAGACAAGTTCCTTTCTCTTTCTAAAGGATTACAAAATGCTCGTGTTGATTGGATAGGAAAACAGATTGAGATATAAGAGTATAAGGGGCTGTAAATCGCTGACAAGTTCTTCAAGAAGCTTTTCCATCTTGATTGTCATTATAAACTTGAAGTAGCAGCTTCTCTATAATTAGAAATTCCCTTTAATTGGTTTGCATTTGCTTTAAACCATCTCCAATGAGATCCCTTGGAATGATACTAGGGCTCATCATCCCAGAACAAGAAGGGTGAAAAGCTTGAAGTAGGCACTTCCCAGTCAGCTTGTAGTATGCATACAAGCTAGAGCCGAGAAAACCAAGAAATTGTCTAGCAACATTCAATTGAACAAAGGAAGCACGGGTTTAGGACAATGTTAAAACTTAATGCTAATACATTTATCATAAACAACAATCAGTTGTGAGTTGAACTTTGCAAAGAGATCACTTTCAATCCGGTCCAGTCCCATTCATCATGGAAATGGGGACTAGAGCCCCCCCACCCTCAAGGACTAGACCAACTTGGCTAGTCTGGTCCCATCCAATTTGCTCACCTCTATTTCCAAAGTTTATTTTGAATTTTATGATTTTTTTCGTATTTTTTGTCAATTTTCTAAAACTAAAATGATTAAAAATCAGATCTCAGTATCTTGTAAATTTAAAATCTTGTTATCTACAGAAAATATCTTCTAGATGTCTCTTCTTCGCCATCTAATCATCAAAACATGAATTCTCGCTTCTCCGTTCAACCTAAATCACCGATGATGATGCCGGTGGCTTCGCCAATGCCACCGTCGGCACAAAACCCAGTTGACTGCACCTATGGGCTATTCCTCTACCATGGCAATATCTCTGCCACCACAATGTGGCGATTGTGTAGCGAACGCGAGAAAGGAAATGCTCACAACTGCACTAAAGAGAAAGTCTCCATCATCTCAGTGCCACAACCTAAAATTAGGTAATTCCAGGTCAATGGATTACTAGATTAATTAAATAAATTAACTAACATAATCCGAGCTCTCCCAAAAGACTCCATCATCTTATTGCCATAACCTAAAATTAGGCAATTCCAGATTAATGGATTACTAGATTAATTAAATAAATTAACTAACATAGTCCGAGCTCTCCCAAGCTCTATTAATGCGCAACTTAGGTTTATGCTCAAATGATTTAAATTTTGGAATCGCCACAAATCTTTTTTGATAGGTAGATTAGATACCTAAACAAAGCATTTGGAGAATACGTTATTTTCTGCAAACCGAAGATTTAAGTTTGAGGACTTGATTATGTTAATTTTTCAATTAACACCCTTTTAGTATCATTCTTGTGAAGATTTCTTGAATTGGCAAATTCAATGGATTTCATTTATAAAGCAAGGTGTAATAGTTTTTTTTTAGTTTTTTTTTATGTAAATGAATGCAAAATGCAAATGCGAAGCTTAAATATATAAATGCAAACATGACTACATGATGTTCAGACAAACTATATGGCATGCATGATGACTTTGGAAAAAATCAAAATTTTAATGCAAGAAAAATGTGAATTCTAATTAAATTATATGCAAAATAACATGAATGAACAATGCACACTAATTTTCGAAAAAAAATTGACATGATATTAGTTTCAACACACACAAAACATGACTTAAAATTTAAAAGTCATGACATGCGAGGATGCAAATCTACCAATATTATATGGATAGAAATATATGCATGACATATAATGACATGGTAAACATGCATGAGGTGATGACATAAATTATGCATGTTCGACCTTATATGAAATACATATTAATGACATTTTTTTGGTATTTTTGGATTAAATAAAAGGAAAAAATAAAGATGGTCCCAAGGTTGCTAACAATTAATATAAATTATATTAAAAGGTATCTTGACATCTAATTCCATTTTAGACCATGATTTGATGTTCTTTTTGTGAATTTTTTTTTATGAAAAAAGAGTCAAATAAAAGTAAAACAAACCTTGAGTATCATACATCTTATGATCCGAATTTTTTCGATGAATTCGCTTCATACCCAAAGTTTAGGATCAAAAGGGAATTTATCCACGTCATACCCTGAGGATGGGGTCAGATGGTAAATTTAAATATTACGAAATTCATCGATCTAGTCCTAAAGGTTATGGGATGAGATGAACAATTTGATGACATCGTACTTTGAAGGTGAAGTCGGATGACCATCCACAATGCACATATCCGATAGACGAAGGCCTAAGGGAGCATGGACTATACCTTAGGAATATTATAAAAATATTTGACTTTCGACTATAGTATAAAATAAAAAAGGATTTCGGCTACTAAAGGATAAATAGCCAAATTATAAAAGGTGTAAGACCTTATCCACAAAGGATAATCACATCTTTTAAATTTAAGAAAATTATCTCATGAAATTTTCAAAATATTTTCAGACAATTATCCGAATTAAGAAGATGTGTTCAGAACATGCAAAGTCTATCCACAATATCTTAGACATATGCATGAGATTCGGTTGTTCAACAATTAAATCACAAGATGTAGTTAAGTTCGAATATAGAACAATATCCAAGACAAGATATGCTGAAATTTTGCAATGGATAATTCTAGATTTAGAAATATAAACAATACCCCCTGAATTGTTCTAAATTTGAAAACTTCAAGTTAGACAATTGTAATCTACCCATGTTCATGCAATATTCATCAATTATTCACTCACATTCAAATATTTTCAGAATATCATGAAGTAGAAAAATTACCTGATTTGAGCAAACTAAATGAAGATCAGAATTCCAAGCAAAATACTCGAGCGATTGGCCAAGGGATTTGCATGCCTAGGATCTTGATTCTCACTAATCCGAGGCCTTGACGAGACATGCTTTGCAACAGCTTCTTTGGGTACTAAGTTACTGAAAATTCTGCACTAAACTGTTAGAATTTCTCGTATGTGGGCTCCCCTTAATTGTAATTGTAATTGATCGTATATGGTATTAATTTACCGTATACGGTATTGGTTTAATAAAACAGGATTTAAGGATTCTTAACGGGCCGAATATGGGCCTCGCTAGTGTGGGCCAAGTCCGGCCCGGCCCTTGATGGGAGGGCCCCGCCAGAATTTTTTTTTATTGGCTAGGACTCCCTCCCTTATCCCTCTTCATGCACGCCACTTCCTCTCCTCTCTTGATTCTTCTTCATCATTCTTCTTCTTCTTCTTCTGATAAGGGAGAGAGAGAAGAGAGAGAGCTTGAGAGAGAGGGAGAGACCGGTAGCTCTATCGATGCCAGGCGACCGAGAGTCATAAGGGAGAAGAGTCGAGCCCGTCGCTGGAGTTCCGAAGCCGGATCGTCGAGTTTCCGCTCCGATTGACGATGGACGCCAAATCAGGTACGCCGTCTCGAAATCTTGGCTAATTGGTTGTTAGAATACGACTACGGAGGTCCTAGGGTGCCGGAATCGCCGGCCTACAGTTGGTATCAGAGTCGCCGTAACTCGATTTTAGCACATACGGGTTCTGCCATGATTTCGTGATTTTTTTGGTATGGTAAAATTGAATTTTGATGGCATGTTTGGGTTTGTCTCGTCGAGACGAGAGTTTTGATGGGTCGTGAGCCGCCGGAGGACGCCGTACGCGCCCACACGCTCCGCCTGAAACTTCGTCGCGGCACCGCGTGGCTCCATTGACCATTAGCTGGCGCGTTGACCGTTAGACACTGACCGATCATTGACAGTTGACCGGTTATTAGTTGTTGACCATTAGACGTTGACCGGCTGTTAGTTGTTAACCGTTAGACGCTGACCGGCTGTTAGAGGTTGACCATTAGAAGTTGACCGGCTGTTAGTTGTTGACCATTAGATGTTGACCGGCTGTTAGTTGTTGACCGTTAGACGCTGACCAGCTGTTAGCGGTTGACCATTAGAAGCTGACCGGCTGTTACCCCTTGATTATTAGCCGTTGACCGGTTGTTGATTATTGGTCCGATTGGGGTGATTTTTTCACCGTTGTGCTTATATGGAAATTCTCTACATTGTGGTATATTAAATTTAATTTTTTGAGCCTTCTAAGGTCTTGAAAAAAAAACCTTTATGCAAGTACAAAATTCAAGGGCATTTTCGTCATTTTCAATTATTTGATTATTTCCATATGGTTTTTGGAAATAATAAGGTTGGCTCAAATGTAGACGGATTGTGTAGAATTTAATTGAGCACTGACAAAACTCAAGACTCATTAATAAGTGAAGCAATTCCATTAGCACTGATTGTGATTTCAATGACAATTGCTCATGTCATCAAGTTTGAGATCACACCATATGGCAAATGTGAAGCATAAAGTTCATATATCTGGCGTGAGAGAGTTTCAAAGATTTAATTGAGTTGTGACCGCCAAAGTGGCACACTCAGTTAAATTGGAGAAATTTCAGTCTCACATTGTGGTGGAATGTCTCCTGTTTTGATACATGGTCATACTCCCAAAGGAGGTGATTGTGTGTCAGACCATGGAGGGGTGCATGAACAACATATGATTGGGAAGTGACCGATTCTAGTGATTCATACACCCAAAGGTGGTGTTTCACGAAACAAATTGGAATATATTCTCATGGTTGTTGTCATGTAGAGAATTTACAATTTCATGTCATGTGTTCTGCCCAAAGGTGATTATATTATGATGTGTGTAATTCTCTGAAATGTGTACTTTTAAGGATTTAAAGTTATACCGTGCTTACATAATGCTAATGGTAAATATTATTTAATTTTCAGTCACCTTTTCTGTGAGTGGCAACTCTGTAATAGAGGTTCTGAATGGTTCAAATTTCAAGAAATAGATGGAGGATTTTCTGTTTGCCATGGAAATAGACGATGTTCACATTGCTCTTACCGAAGATAAACCTTTTGTTTCCGCATAGACCAGTGAAGAGTCTGAGAAGGCGCATTTAGCTGCCTGGGAAAAGAGCAACCGAATCTGCTTACTTTCAATGAAAAGATCCATCCATGAACATTTGCTGAGTGGCCTCCCAGCTGACTGCACTGCAAAACAAATGATGGAGGCACTGCAAGCCAGGTACCGAGTATCCTCCAATGCTCAGGTTGGAACTCTTATCCAGCAGCTGTTTAATATGAAGTATACGGGTGTGGGAGGTGTTAGAGATTACATCCTAAGAATGCTGGATTTGCATACTAAGATAAATGCCTTAGGTTCAGTAATCTCTGAAAATGTGTTGGTACACCAAGCCCTAAACACCATTCCCTCTGAGTTTGGGATCCTCAAGACCAACTTAAACTCACAGGATGAAAATTGGTCTATAAATAATTTGATTTTTAGAGCAGTTTCAGAGGAAGAAAAATTGAGGAAGGAAGCTGGAAACTTTGCCTTGGTTGCCTCCAGTTACACCAATATGAAGGGCAAGGGTCCTAAATCTCATACTCCCAAAGATACTCGTCCCGCCACGGGTCAATCTGGAAAATTGGGGCCAAAGAAAGCATCCTTTAAGAAGGATAATGACCGATGTTTCTTTTGCAAGAAAAGGGGTCACATGAAGAAAGACTGCGTTAAATATAAGAACTAGCTATCTAAACGTGAGCAGATAGGTATTGATTCTTTGGCACTGGTTTGTGAATCCAATCTATCTGAAGCCCCATTCAGTTCGTGGTGGCTAGATAGTGGTGCGACTAATAATGTTACATTTACCATACAGGGGTTCATAAACCGGATGAAGCCAAATCAAGATGAGTCAAAGCTCATAGTTAGAGATAATAATAAAGCTGCTGTTGAGTTCGTGGGATATGTCATTTTAATTCTAGAGTCTGGTTTTAATTTGATGTTAATAAACACTTTCTATGTACCTTCCTTCAGACGGAATTTAGTTTCTGTATCTTGTTTGGACATGTGTGGTTACTCCTTTGAAATAAAGAACAATGTGATTTATATGTTCTATAATTCAAATAAGGTTGGATACTGCAATATGTCCAATGGATTGTACAGATTATGTTTAACTCCCAATGAAATATACGCAGCTTATACAGCCGAAAGGGTTGTCTCCAAAAGGCCTTTACCTAAAGAACAGTCTTACAAGTTGTGGCATAAATATCTTGGTCACATTTCCAGAGAAAGAGTAGAAAGGCTTGTAAAAGCCGACATTTTACCTACTCTTAAAGATGACCTGGAAACTTGTGTAGACTATTGTAAAGGCAAGATGACCAAAATAAAGAAAAAGGGTGCAGTCCGAATTTCTGACCTATTGGAGGTCATACATACAGATATAAGTGGACCCTATACTCTAACCTTGTGTAGAAATTATTATTTCATCACATTTATTGATGATTATTCCCGATATGGTTATCTGTACTTGATTAAAGAAAAGTCTAAGTCTCTTGATAAATTCAAGATATTTCGGACTGAAGTCGAGAAACAGTTGGGAAAAGTCATCAAGGTTGTGAGGTCTGACCGTGGTGGTAAGTATTATGGCAGACATGGCGATGCTGGACAGCTTAATGGGTCATTTGCCAAATACTTAGAGGATTCTAGGATAGTAGCTCAGTTTACTATGCTTGGGAGCCCTGAGCAGAATGGTGTGGCCGAAAGACGAAATCTCATCTTAATGGATATGATGCGGAGTATGATAAGTAGGACCAACTTGCCTAAGTTCCTTTGGGGTGAAGCTTTGAAGACGGCGCTATACATACTGAATCGAGTTCCCACTAAGGTTGCTCTACTGACTCCTTTTGAGTTATGGACTAGACAGAAACCCAACCCGAATCATTTGAAGGTCTGGGGTTGTCCTGCAGAAGTGAAGCTGTATAATCCAGCTTTAAGTAAGTTGGATCCCAAGACCACAAGGTGCTATTTTGTATCATATCCAAATCATTCCAAGGGATACAGATTTTACAATCCTAATGGAGGTCAAAGGATTATAGATTCACAGACAGCCAAGTTTCTGGAATTCGACGTAGCCGAAAAGGGTAACTGTTCAGAGACTATTGAAAGTGACAGTACGGTGGGAAACATTGCATCGTTGTCTCTACCATCACAGACTGTTATGGAGCTTCCCATATCGGAGACTGTGCCTGTTGAGCTTCAGGATCCTATGGTTGATACTGTTCCTGATGATGCAAATCAAGCCCCACAGGCGCGGATTCAAGCTGAGGAAATTCCACTAAGGAGGTCTATTAGACAAAGACGATCAGCGATCCCACCGGATTATATGGTCTACCTGGGTGAACAGGATCATGACATTGGCTGTGTAGTTGATCCAGTTACTTATACGGATGCCGTTAGCTGTGAGCAATCAGACCTATGGTTGAATGCGATGCAGGATGAATTGCAGTCCATGAGGCATAATGGAGTTTGGAAGCTCGTCAAGTTGCCTGCAGGTCATAGAGCGATCGGCTGCAAATGAGTCTACAAGACGAAGAGGGATTCCAAAGGAAAGGTAGAAAAGTTCAAAGCCAGACTGGTAGCTAAAGGTTTCACTCAAAGAGAGGGAGTGGATTATGAATCAACATTCTTTCCCGTCTCTTCTAAAGAATCTTTCAGAGTGATTATGGCTTTAGTAGCTCATTTTAACGTGGAGTTACACCGGATGGACGTCAAGACTGCTTTTCTGAATGGGGATCTCGAAGAATAAGTCTACATGATTCAACCTGAAGGTTTTGAAGTTGATGATTCCAGTGACCTTGTGTGCAGATTGAAGAAGTCGATCTATGGCCTTAAACAAGCATCCAGGCAGTGGTATTTCAAGTTTCATAGCGTCGTCACTTCATTTGGCTTCGTTGAAAATAAAGTGGATCAGTGTATATACTGCAAGGTCAGTGGGAGAGAATACATTTTTCTTGTTCTCTATGTGGATGACATTCTACTAGCGAGCAGTGACATTGATCTATTACATGAGACGAAGCACATGCTGTCAGAGAATTTTGACATGAAGGATCTTGGTGAGGCGTCCTTTGTCCTTGGCATTGAAATCCATAGGGATCGTTCACGCCACATTTTGGGTTTATCTCAGAGGGCATACATTGATCGTATTCTGGAGAGATTCAACATGCAGGATTGCAAGCCAGGTAATATTCCTGTCTGTAAAGGTGATAAGTTGAATCTTTCGCAATGTCCTCAGACTGAGATGGAGAAATCTGAAATGAAGAATATACCTTACGTTAGTGCACTTGGGAGCATCATGTATGCTCAAGTATGTACTAGACCAGATGTTGCTTTTGCAACCGGACTTCTAGGCAGATACTAGTCAAATCCAGGACATGCTCATTGGATTGCTTCCAAGAAAGTTTTGAGGTATTTGAAGAGGACGAGGGACTACATCATGACATATAGGCGTGTTCAGAATCTGCAGCTCATTGGATACTCGGATTCAGATTTTGTGGGCTGTCAAGACGACAAGAAGTCGACTACAGGCTACATATTCATGTTAGCAGGCAGTGCAGTATCATGGAAAAGTGAGAAATAGAAATCCATATCCTCCTCGACCATGCAAGCGGAGTTCATAGCGTGTTTTTCAGCAGCTACTCAGGCTATTTCGCTCCGGAACCTCATTAGGGAGTTGACCGTATTTGATTTTGTTGACAGACCCATACAGTTGTATTGTGACAACAATTCAGCAGTGTTGTTTATCAACAACAATAGAAGTCTTAAGGGGTCTAAACATATGGAGGTCAAATTTCTGACCATAAAGGAGTCCGTGCAGAAAGGCAACATTGCAGTAGAGCATGTTTCTACAGATGATATGATTGTAGACCCACTAACTAAAGGTGTTCGCCCATGTGTTTTTGAACGACATGTCATTAGTATGGGCTTAGTGGCATCATTGAATGCTGTGTTTTAGTGGAAGGTATATTTCAGTTTGCTCTAATAAAGTTTGCATATGTATTTTATTACATTTTGTAATATAAAGATATGTATTGAAGTGCCTGTGGCACTATTAATGTCAAATATATGTTCTTATAAATCTTGATATATGTGTAAATCTCGAGTATTGGCTATGGGCATTTAGATATTAGCCATGTTTGTATGTCTTGTTACACATAAAAAAAAGTTAACTGTAAAGTTGAGACATATGCTGGTTCATTGGAACCATATAGTTATTCTCTAGTGACAAGTCAGATTTAGTGTCACATAAAGAGAGAGAATGATGTCCGACAAAGAGGATAACACATAAATTATATCTCTTTTGAGGTGCTATCCAATTGCCACATTACCATATTAAATCCATATCAATAAAGTTGAGAACACTTGTGACCATGGGTGGCTCTGTGTCTTCTGACGCAGTTACTGGCATGATCCGGTGTTTAAGACTTTATGGGATCGGATTAACCGTTAAGATTAATCCTTAAACCAATATAAAGGCGCGCACTAAAGTACAGTTTCAATTAATGCTCGCCCAAGTGGGAGAATGTTAGAATTTCCCGTATGTGGGCTCGCCTTAATTGTAATTGTAATTGATCGTATACGGTATTGGTTTAATAAAGCAGGATTTAAGAATTCTTAACGGGCCGAATATGGGCCTGGTTAGTGTGGGCCGAGTCTAGCCCGGCCCTTGATGGGAGGATCCCGTCGAAATTTTTTTTATTGGCTAGGACTCCCTCCTTTATCCCTCTTCATGCACGCCACTTCCTCTCCTCTCCTGATTCTTCTTCATCATTCTTTTTCTTCTTCTGATAAGGGAGAGAGAGAGGAGAGAGAGCTTGAGAGAGAGGGAGAGACCGGTAGCTCCATCGACACCAAGCGGCCGAGGGTCATAAGGAAGAAGAGTCGAGCCCATCGCCGGAGTTCTGAAGCCGGATCGTCGAGTTTCCGCGCCGATCGACGATGGACGCCAAATCAGGTACGCCGTCTCGAAATCTTAGCTAATTGGTTGTTAGAATACGACTACGGAGGTCCTAGGGTGCCGGAATCGCCGGCCTACATAAACAACAAGGGTTTTAGCTTCCAAATCAATTCTAAACAGTAATAAACTTGTATGTTGGTTAGTCATTGAGAAAAGCTTCAAGTAGAGTTCGAATAGTCGCAAAACAATCCCCAGAACAGTAGCAAACAGCAATTAGTTTTCACCAAAGGTGTGGTAATCAAACCAGAATGACGAGCAAAAATTCTGCACTGAACAACTACTAAAACTTGTGCCAAATAGTGACAAAAAAGTTAGCAGAATTCTCGGCACAACAGAGGGTGGCAGTAGTAGACGTTGGAAAGCAGGTGCAACAAAAGCACCGAACAGCTACGAACTACGAGTAGAGGCACCAGGCAGAAACACAGCAAGATTGTTGAGTAGTGGTGTAGAATACACCAAGCAGATGAGGTGAAATCGAGCAGGGAAGGGACAGAGCAAAGGCACCCGTAACTTTGATCGCCAAAGAAATATTGCTTGAGAATTTCACTCATCGCTCTCTAATCTCACATGCTTTGTCAAATTTTTCTAAGCAAAGGCACCCCTTTCTCTGGTTTTCACATGAATTTCTGAGCGTCCCTTTGCCTCCCCTTTTATGATCTGCCAAGGAAGTATTTATAGCCTTCACGAATCAAAATCGAATTAGGATGAATAATCGATAGGTAATTTGAAAATTATCTCCAAGATTTCAATCTGCATTAGACTAATATCTCGTACGCTCACCGGGTTGGATGTATAACCCAAATGGATGGTTTTGATGAGATAAAGTGGCCATTCATGAGTGTAAGTGCTGAATATTTTCATAACAACCTGGTAAACTCCATCAAAAGTGATGGTACCGCTCAACAAAAACATAAGATCTCTTTGAAGCAAGCATTATCTATGTAGATGTACACTTATCTCCACTTTTGAATGTTACGATCTCTCTTGCTTTCTAATGTTCTAGACCAAGAAACCAAACCACCTCCAAGATTTCTCTCTTTTTATAAATATCACTTGTCGTGAGCTTTTGTGCATATTTTATGTAAAAATCCATTCTGACTATGTGACCCACGGATGCTCATAAAGTGAAGAACTTAAGTCAAATTCCTAAACCACCACTACATACTTTAATATAGGCAAGCCAAACTAAATCAAACTTAGTCCAATAGGGTCCCTGATTACTTGAGCAATTTGGCTTCTTTAGTGGCCGAACTTTCCCTGCTTAGGCCTTATTAAGATAATGGACTTTAATAATCCCAAGGCTTTTCTCCCTAATTAAAGTTCAAACCAAGTTCAGCAAAGACCTAACCCCTTCTGAATTTTTGACACGCCTTATCCCTAGTGCTAGCCAAATTCTTTATGAAGTTCTAGCTCAGTCTGCGAACTAGTTTCAAGTCCATTTCTATCATTGATCCAAAGGGGAAAAAAATGCAATGCCTGAGAAAAAAAATATACAATGCATGAAAACATAACTATTTTTTGGCGAGGACTAAAGTTAATCCTCATTTTTGTGTAGAATGAAATTGAAAAATCAAAATCAAAATTTAGATGTCAACATTAGTAAGAGGGCCAAATGCTGCAATACTCAAACCAATTCCATTTTCTCCGTTGAGCAAGAATTGCCAACCTTCATATTGATGAACGTGGTTAACATTTCAAGCCCTAGCAGCTTCACAAAGTTGCTGAAGGACGCGACCAATAAATTGGTAGAGAGGGCAGCGAGCAATGGGTCCAAGAAGAGTTTTGTCATCAAGGACACCAGCATCACAACCTCAGACTGGCTATCCATGCTCATGTAGTTCACGCTGGACTTGACGGCAACAGATTGCAAGGCGTGCTTGCAAGTGGCCATTGATAATCTGTCGAGCCATAAGGCATGAGGAAGAGTGTTCGCCCAGAGCCGCAATGTTAGGTTTGAGCTTTGCAAGTTCTATAATGAGACTATCTTTCAAGAAGCACCGACACCGACGCCAACACTTACTCCACCACCTGCGGTGGTGGTTGCTGCTTCCCCTCCTTCTTCATGTTGATGGAACCGGGGCTTTTTTTCAATTTAGGTTTTTTTTTATCATTTAGGGTTGAAATTTTTTTTATGTTTTTGGGTCCCCCGCGGCACTCAAAGTGCCACGCGGGCCCGCTCTCGGCCCAGCACGGCACTATGAGTGCCGAGCCCGGCCCGTTTCTTTTTTTTCGTTTTTATTTATTTTAAACCTTCCTTTATTTATTTTAAATTTTCCCCCGCGTGGCACTCCCGTGCAATTGCATTTTTTTTTATAATTTCATAATTTAATGTATGTTTTTATGATAATGTTATATCTATATAACTTTGTAAATAAAAATATTTTTCTTTTGAACCTTATTTTTATAACATAATTATTCAAAATTAAATAAAAAATTTATTTATGCAAATAAATATAAAAAATTATTAAAAATTAAATAAAAAATTTATTTTAATAATTTTTAATTTTTATAACTTTGTAAATATAAACTTTTTCTTTTGGACGCTTATTTTTATAACATTATTATCAATAATTAATTGAAATTTTTATTAAATATTGAGGAGGCCGGTGCGGTATTTTTTTTTGTAATTTCGTATTTTTTTCACTTGTTTTTATAAATTTATATTTATATAATTTCATATTTATTAAATTTATATATTTATGTAAGTTTTTAAATTTATAATTTATATATTCATAAATATAAATATATAAATTATTTATATAACTTATATATTTATATAAGTTTTTAAATTTATAAAACTTATATATTAAAAATTTATATATTTCTATAAACTTATTAATTTTATTTTATGATTTTTTTTATTTACATACTAAATAAACTAATTACATATTTCTTAATAATTGTTTAATTAATTATTGAGAATTAAGTTATAAAAATAAGCCTCAAAATAAAAAAAATAATCTTTGAAAAGAAAGATTAATAAATCAATTATATACATATTAATTTGAAAAGGAAAATTTATATAGTCAATAAATTAATTACATACATATTGATAAAATTTTTAATTAACTATTTATAATTATGTTAAAAAATAAAATGAAAGTTTAAAATAAATAAAAACGAAAAAAAAGAAAGGTTTAAAATAAATAAAAATGAAAAAAAATGGGCCTGCGAGTGCCGCGCTGGGCTGGGCACGGCACTTTGAGTGCCGCGGGGACCCAAATACGTAAAAAAAAATTTCAACCCTAAATGGTAAAAAAAAACCTAAATTGGAAAAAAGCCCATAGAACCGCCTATGTGGGCCCATTCATTAAATAAATGAAAACAAGAAATAACAAATAAACAAAAGAAGAAAAAGACAAAAAAGGAAAAAACAAAAAAAGGTCAAAAGCAAAGGGAAAACAAAAGAAAGGGGCTTGCTGGCCGTGAGGTCAGTAGACCAAGAAGAAAGAAAATAGGGGGGAGAGAGAGTTCATCGAGAGGGTGCGCAGGGGAGGAGAAGAAAAGAGGCGCAACTTTGCGATCCCGATTCAAAGGCCAAACATTGACAGAGTTGGCTCAAATCTTAGTACGTTGCTCTTAAGATCGAGGCCCATGAGTTGATTGGTTTCCTTCATTGAGATGCATCTCCGAATTCTCAAATCGCAATTAAAGTTTCTTGCTTTTTTTTTATTGTTTTACTTTTGTGGTGATGAATACACTTGTATTGCTTATGTTTAGCACTGAATTAGTAAAATTAAAAAGTTTAGGATTAAATTGATAAAAATATAATGAATTAAGATTTTTTTGGCAATTTTTCCTCGATATTGGTATTTCGAAAGTATTGCTAATGTCACCATAGTTTCTTGCCCTTTTTTTTTATTGTTCTACTTTTATGGTGATGAATACAATTGTATTGCTGATGTTTAGCACTAAACTAGTAAAATTAAAAAATATTAAAATTAAATTAGTAAAAATATAATGAATTTAGAATTTTTTTTGGTAATTTTCTCTCTACATTGGTATTTCGAAAGTATTGCTAATGTCACCGTAGTTCCGATGGAAAATTCAAAGCTATAACAAGTCCCACCAAAATCACTTTCATCTCTCTCTCTCTCTCTCTCGAGATCTCGATCTCGACATCACTGGGATACATACTTTGACTTTTCTTCTTCCAGTCTCGACGTCAGGGCCACAGAAGAGAGCAACTCACTCACGCAATTGACTTTGGTCAACTACCTCGTACGAGGGCCAATGCTTCTTCCATCCTCACCGTCCATCTTACTCCTCTGTCCCCATGAATATTGATGGTCAAAGAACCCCAACTCCCGTCGCTTTAACATTGAGGGATAGACTTTAATGTTCGTTTTGACTTTAAGGAAAACCTCACACCGGTTTGTCTTGACTTGGTCAAAAACTGAGATATGAATAATGTATGATTATTATATGTTTTAGAACTATAAAATATGTTACGCGGGAGAAAATTCCAAATTGTAGATGTCCACGACTTGATCCTCGAATATCAATGCAAATGGTCGTGCCTTCTATTGAATTTTTTACAAAAATATATACTTTTTAATATTTCACCTTCTAGACTTTCAATGGTGCTATTGAACCTAATCTCGATTACATGGAGCACGTCATCATAAAATTGCTTGGCTTTCGCTTCGATGACCCTAGTCTGATAATCATCTATACGGATGAACCACCATTTGCACCATGCTCTATAGACGACATGGTACATGAGAAGATTATTGTGTAGGCTTAGCATGATAGATTAAATTAATCACATGTTAAGAAACCATGAAACAACGGGTCATCCACAACAAGACAATTTCTCACCACGTCATTAATAGAATGACACTGTATTCGGAAATTTCTAAGACATATTTAGCAATGCATTATGGTAAACAAAATTTTGTGATGTGACAATGTCCGAGTGATTAGCTTAATACTATGATTCCACTTAACCAGGACCTTGCTTGCATTTGTTGCCACTGGATCCACCATTTGAACACCTATAACAAAGATAAAATATTAGAAAACTCTTTTGAAATCAAAACAAAATGTCCCAACCCATCGCCACAAGGTATGGGGCTAGGAAAGTCCCCACCCATGGGATGTCGAGCCTTTCAAATCGCCTCAATGATCTTTTAGGTCGTTTTCTCAATTTGACTGATGTTGGTACCCATGAAAAATTATCTTAACGAGATGTATCTACTTAAAAAACTCGGGAGAGTCACGATAAAAATGAGATTTTAGGTTAGAAAAGGGATAAAACGTGTTAAGGTCATGAATCTGGTCTCGCAATTGACAGGGCAACCTCAAGAAAAAGCGATGACATGTTTCAATTCACGAAGAACCAAACAAAAGACTCCATCAGAAACGAGAATTGATGAGAGAAAAAAAAAAATGAGACGAGAAAGAGATAAACAAAGCTAGATCCACAAATGATTGCACCCATCAAAGCTATAAATCTTAGGAATATCGATGCATGCGCGCGCGCACACGTGTGTGTGTCTGTGTGTATATATAGTGATATATATATATATAGACACACACACACAAAACCTCACAAGGAAGCAAAATTGCCTATGGGCTCTTCGACAGAGATGGAGCCTGAATTAATTAGATTATTGCTACGGAGAAGAAGACATTTCAACTCTCACTGCTTTCATAAAGTGTTTTTGGGAAACTTCAATGTGAAAGAGATGGCGTGTCTACAAAGGAGAAAGAAAATGAGAGCATAGGGCAAGAGAAACCTAATTCGAATCTATCTTATCACCTTAAAAAAAAAAAATCATCCTTTCTATATCCCCTCTTTATTCGATCTTATCCTGTCCTACATAGCTATCAAATACAAAACATGATAAAATCATATCCTGATTTTTATCCACACAGTCAAACGCAATCAAAATATATTGCTAAAAATTATAGTCATGGGTAGAAAAACAACACTTACAAATTTTAAGTGGAAAACTCGAGAAAACCACAAGGCTACTTTAAAACCTTCAACTCCGGCCAATAGTTCATCTCCAGCCAACAGCTAAAGGCTCAATATATCCACAATATGGCAACGCACCCTTGAATAGGAGGAGCAAGCCCATTCGTCCGGCAAAGTTAAATGAGAACCAACGTGTCCTTGACTTCAATTTCCTCTGCAAGACTTCGCTTGCGGATAAAATAAGGGAAAACTCCAACTCAGTTGACTTGACTGACTTATGGTACGCGCAACCTAAATCGCTTGTATAAAAAGTCACGCCTGTCAAAATCCACCATAGACCCATTTTTTCATTAATATTTAATGAGATTGAATTGTTCTATGGGCCATTTGTAGGGTAAGCCTTACCACCTAAAAGGCGATGAATAGGTGATTTCAATGAACTTTAAAAATCAATTTGGAGTTTAAATTGATAAGTTCAAAGCTTAAGTTCAAATGATTATCGCTACCAAGATCTGAGGTGTCCTTAGATGCAGCAGCGTGTTTAATTCAACTATCACAATATAATAACAAAGAGTTTAAGAAATAAAGAATTTGCACAAAGAGTTTATAGTCGTTTGGCTTTGCTCAAGGAAATGGAAGATGTACTAACCGGATTATGTAGAACTTAATAAGTTCTCACATTTTCCTTTTCTTTCATCGTCAAAACACTGATCAAGATGGCATATAAATTTACTAATATTTAGCATGATTTTTCCATATTTGACCTATGCTCCCCCTTAATTTGTTGCTTATTTTAATGATTCTCCACCTTTCTTTTATGCTTCATATAAAAAGATCTTTTGGATGATTGGATTTGTATTTCCAGTATTTGTTGAAACTTTCATCTTGTTTTTCTTCTTCTGATGAAGTGTCTTGGTTCGTTTCCTCAGATAATGCATTTTTCTGGTTATTGTTATGGTTTTGAGTGCCCTCAAAAGCTGTAGAATCTTTAGATGCTGGAGTCGTTCAGATGTTAGATCATTTGTGATGACTTCAGAGCTATCCATCTTCAAACTTCACAATCATAGATTCCTCAATCGTTCTTGAGTTTTTGTTGGAAACTTTGTATGCCTTACTTGAAATAAGGTACCCAAGAAATATTCCTTCATCTGATTTTTTGGTAGAACTCCAATGCTTTGGTGAGAGTGCAAACAGAGCACAATTCTGTCTTCTTAACGTCAGGG
This sequence comes from Psidium guajava, assembly GCA_016432845.1. Taxonomy (NCBI): domain Eukaryota; kingdom Viridiplantae; phylum Streptophyta; class Magnoliopsida; order Myrtales; family Myrtaceae; genus Psidium; species Psidium guajava. The sequence continues at coordinate 28,540,746 of CM028230.1, forward strand.
AGTCTCGTCACAAGCTCTTGAGAGGACAGTTTTTTGATTTGCTTGTAACTTAATTGTACTAGCTTCTTGTGCCATATTTCAGATTCATCTTTGATAGATACTAGGCATCGAAGATCCTCAGATGTTGTATTCGGAATGTATATGTTTGCATGTCTTCACCCTTTGAAAGATTGCTTGTTGGTTTCTATTTCAGTTGCAACTTTAAGGATGCCAAAACTGATTAGAATATCCTCAAGAATGTCATCATTGTGCACTTTTTATAACTCCCCCTGAGTTTGAGAAGGGAACTTTTTATTTCTTTTGAAACTCCCCTGAGTCTGAACAAATTCTGGAATGATGTTAAGATGAAAATATGTTATGCCCTTGCTTTCAAATTGCGGATCAAGCATTGATAAAAATATGATGCTCATCAATCTTTGCTTCAGAGATTCCTTTGATCACATAGATTTGTAATCTATCTTCCTTTGTAGAATTTCCTGCAATAAGCTCATTTCCTTTTTCATATCCAAATATTTGGATCCTTTCTCTACGTTAGAACCAAAAAATAGGAAATCTTCAAAGATGCCTAAGGATCTTTTCTAATTCAATTTAACATATCAATTAAGTAAAGTATATCATGCATTTTGCAAATCATGATAAGATCAGAAATCATCAATTAAATTTTTCGTAAAATGATTCTGACTTTGCAACACGTGACAAAATTAGAGACCATAGAATCAATCCAATAGCCTGAATTATTTCTTTCCTAAACAAGATATCAATCATACTCTTATTATCTCAAGAACCATGAAAGTGAATTTAGACATTTATTTAAAAAAGGTGTTTTTAGCACAAGCAACAATGTAAATGATAAAACATACCACATAATGTCTAGATCAAATTGAGATGGGTAAAGATTATTTGAAAGAACATTTAAGTAAAGACTATCATGCGATAAAAAAAATTCACTTTTTTCAATGCATGAAAATATCAAAGAGCATAAAAGCAATCTGATCTCTAAATTGAAAGCAAGATATCAGTCAATCACATATTTTATTGAATCCATCTCATGAGCCACCAAAATTGCATCACATGATTCTTCCGATATATATATATATAGCACAAATGACGACGCAGTAATAGAACATCAAATACAAAGAATTCATGATATCTAAAGTATGTTAGAAAGTCAAATTTAAAATATAACAACATACCCTATCGTACCAATTTTTCTCTTCATTTTTGCAAGAAGAGCAGTCTCAACTTTTCTTTGGTAGCCAAATGAATTTGGGTCCATTCACGTTAGAACATTTCGTCAATCTCAAAATATCTCAAGTGGGCCTCCAAATCTTAGGACAAAAATTTCTAGAGTAATTTTGATCACCATAGTTTGAGCACTTAGAAAAGCTCTGTCTCTCAGATCTTATGAACTGTTTTCTAAAATGATTTTTGTATGCATGTTTCGAGAGTCTTTTTCTAAGTCTACCTCTTGCTTTCGAGAAGGTAAAAGCTCAAAACTCTATTAGCTGAGTCATGAGACGACATCAATATATATATATATATATATAGAAAACGAAAAAGGCGAAAGAAAAAATTGCTCATAAAAAATCAAAATTTTACGGAGGATATTCGGATTGGACGATGGTGATGATGTATGAAGAAAAGTTTGAAATCATTAAAAAGGTAGGGGAGGGGCAACTTGCCAACATGTTGCCCAAGTTTGCCTTGGCCACCGAATGCGCCAATCGTGCTCTCGAGCCTGCGACGCCATTGTTTTGGCGAGTCACGGCCACGGGCGATTTTATGGGCCCAACGGATCACATCTCGTATGTAGGAAATTACACTTAAGCCCTCCGGCCAGACAGAGGAACCCGTGCACGGCGGAGCTTCCGTCAAGTCCGGCGCCGGTGGAGAAGAAAAGTTTCTCCGATATTTGTCTTGACGAGGCCGGGCATCTGAAGGATGGGGCATCTTGGTTAGTGCGGCCAGAGTCCAACGAAGACGAGACGAGTGGTTTATAGTGGATGGTGGTTGTGATTAAAGAATTACACGGCCAAACCTATTTATGTTAGGGAAAATTTAAAATAACGACCTAAAATACCTCATTTTCTTATTAAAAAATAAAATCAAAATGAACTTTATTTAAAATAAAGGTTTAGAGGGCCATTAGTTTCAAATAAGTGCTCGAACTCACGGACCGACCAATCTTTTTTAACCCGTGAAAAGAGCAGGGGCATTTTTGTCCATGTAATTTTTTCTTTTGTTTTCTTTCTTTTTTTTTCCACCTCTTTTGCTGTTTACCTCGCCGTCGACGCCCTCGATCTCGTCCGCCACCGCTCTCAACAGTAACTCCAGCTCACCAAGCGCATCATCAATGGAGGGACAATTCTCCGCGGAGTCCGATGTGTTCAGCTTCGGAGTCATCCCGCCCGAAATCATCAGTGGGAAGAAAAACAATGGTTTCTCCCTCACCAAGCGCGCATCATCGCTGCTAAAATATTTAAAGTTCTTTCTCCTAGCATGCTTGCATCACGATTTTCACCAAATTGAGCAAGAATTTTGAAATCTCATAGATGACATATCATGATGACACACATAAACTATGCGCAGGCATGGCTTTCGTGGAGGTAAAGAGCTTGAATTCCTGGAACCTTTCCTGCCGAAATCTTCCTGCTGTGCTCTCTCAGCCGAAACAACCTGCATTTTCGGTCGGGAAGCTCTTGTACCAACGATATTACTGCTTCTACAGGTCGCCTCAGTGAACTGTGGCTATCGGCATCCGAACATATGATATCGACACGACTCTCGGGGCTCGAGAGAACTAAGGTGTAACAACATGTACTGCTGGTTCATGCAGGAATTAAAGTTCGTTATCTGTCTTAGTTGCCTGAAAATAGGTAGATAGAGCATACGTAGATTATAAAGCAACCATGTAAATGAAAAATACGGCCTTTGCGAACTCTCTGTACATGTACATCTACCTCTTGTCCATTGAACAGCGACCTTCATGTGTATAGGCTTGGTCGTAAGGTGAGATTTTGTATCTTGAAGGCTCTTTTCCTTTTTGGCCCTTTCATTTTCTGCCCAAATGTTACAACATACATGTATTTTTCAGTTCTTTTTTCAAATTCTAAGCGCCTTGAATTTTCATAATATACGGGTGTAACAGGCATATATTCCTATGCGCTTCATGTGGAAGCAGTAATATCGTCCGGGGATGGCAACGGCCGCCAGGCTTCAAGGAGCCCACGCCACCTCCGCCGGCCCTTCCTAGGGGCTCTGGCAGCAGCCGCCATTGGCAATGGCTTGGCCAAGCGAGGTTTTTTTTTTTTTTAAATTTTAACTTTTTCAATATCTTGAGTTTAAAATTTTTTTTCTAAGTGGAATAAATTTTTGAAAAGTATGTCAGGCCATATTAAAAATTTAATTCAAAATGCAACAGAATCAATTTGGCCAGAATTTCTTTAATTTTGGCACTTAAGTGAATATTTTTTTACTAGTTTGATATTTATGTGAGCCGACAAATTTCTTTTGTAATAAAGTGGGTATCGCACATAATTTTTTTTTTTTTTTTGACATTTCTAATGTCTTTCTACCTAAATGACATCACCGTATTAACGCCGCGATTTTCGCCTCACTACTGCTGGGAACGTTCGGCCCCTTTTTCTTTTCCTACTCTTTGTCTTTTCTTCATTTTTTTTCCCCCTTTTCAAACATGGGATGGTCCCCAGAGGAGGACCCAGCCCATTAAATGAGGAGCAGCGTGTCCATGACTTCAATTTTCTCTGCAAGTCTTCGCTTGCGAGCAAAAGTAGGGGCAACTCCAACTCAGTTGACTTGACTGGCTCTATGGTACGAGCAACCTAAATGGCTTGTTTAACCTATCGAAAAGAAATTGCTGGTCTGATAATTTAATAATATCGTTTTTAACACGGGATATTTCAATCAATAAGTACTTTATGAAAAAAAAAAAAATACATGATGATAATATGTGGATCGTCCCTGGAAGTACTACTGAGGAAGCATTTTCCCTGTCAAAATGGGATCTCTCTATTCATGGGTTATTATGTGAGTCAATTTTATTCGGTAAATGCATCATAAATGTTTTTAAAATGGCGAAACTCAAAATTATACAAATATTAAATGAGTTCAAAATTTAATTGGACTCGATCCACTTGTGTGACTCTCTTGTTACTCTTTCTTGCCCTCATTCAATGTCGCGCTCACCGACTCTCCGCTCTTACGTCAATTTAGATATGAATTTTCCTATATTTGATTATATATAAAAGTACTTTTAGCAGCATGGGTTGGGTATGTGATGGGTATCGGTCGGGTCGAGTATGTGTCACTAGATTTGTGTTGGGTAAAAATGAGTCTAAATAGATTAAAAGAATTAATTTTGTCAAATCATTTTTGACTCGACCTTCGAGTATTTTTAATAGTATAGGTCGGGTATGTGATGGGTATGAATCGAATCGAGTATGTGTCACTAGATTTGTGTTGGGTAAAAATGAGTCTCAACAGATTAAATGGATTAATTTAGTCGGATCATTTTCAACTCGATTACACGTAATGCATGTTTAGTCAAAGTCTTTGTGAAGTCAACCACTAAGGGGAGCAGGGCTTCGCCATAGGGGTTCGCCCTCTAGCTAGGGGAGACTGCTTTCCTCTATACATAGCCAGATTGACCCATCCCTATATAAACCCTTTCTGAAATGTCTCTTCTTAGCCACCAATGATCAAAAAAATGAATTCTTGCTTCGCCGTTCACCTCTCTCTCATTTTCTTCTTCTTCTTCAATATTCTCAGCTTTTGCACTCACATTACGGCTGCTGCACCAACTTATTTATGGCATGACTGTTAGAGTTTTCCTGAGATGGGCTCGCCTTAATTGAGATTGTAATTCACCGATTTACGGTATTAATTTACCGTTGTCGGGATTGGTTTAATAAAGACGGATCTAACGTTTTTTTTTTTTTTTATGGGCCAAATATGGGCCTGGCTAGTGTGGGCCGAGTCCGGCCCGGCCCATGATGGGTGGGCCCCGCCGGAATATTTTATTTGGCATTGGACCCCTCCCTTAGCCTTCTTCTACGTGCACGCCGTCTCCCCTTCATTCTTCTTCTTCTTCTCCATATGGTTTTGAGCGAGAGGGAGAGAACTTGAGGAAGAGAGGAACGAGGCCGGTAGCTCCATCGACGCCAGGCGGCCGAGGGTCATAAGGGAGAAGGTACCGTGTCCGTTACCGGAGTTCCGAAGCTCGTTCGTTGGATTCCCGAGCCGATCGCCGATGGATACGAAATCAGGTACGCGGTTCGATCTCATGGCTATTTTGTTGCTATAAACCGACTATGGCGATCTTTGGGGTGTCGGGATTCAGAACGGCCGTCCGGTTAAGCGGCCGACAGTTGGTATCAGAGCCGCGTAGTTCGGTTTTTAACACGTACGGTTTCTGCCTGTTTTCGTGTTTTTTCGCATGTTGAAATTACATTTTGGATGCATATTTGGATTCGTCTCGTCGAGACGAGCGTTTTGGTGGGTCGACGGCGGCCATCGGAGGCCGCACGCGCGCGCACGCGCCGCCTAAAGGAACGGCGCGCGCGGCGCGTGCAACCCACGCGCCCCACGCGCCGACGCGTGCCTACACGCGTCCGCGCGTGGGCGTCACGCGCCTGACGTCAGCGTGACGTCACGCTGACGTCACCCGACACAATTAATGTGTCGGGCGGCGCATTTATTGCGCGTGGGCCGGTCAACCGGGTCAACCCGACCCGGTTTGACCGGGCTGACCCGACCCGGTTTGACCGGGCTGACCCGACCCGGTCAACGGCCCGACCCGTTGACCGACCCGACCCGGTCAACGAACCGACCCGTTGACCGACCCGACCCGGTCAACGGACCCGACCCGTTGACCGACCCGACCCGTTGACCGACCCGACCCGGTCAAGGGTTGACCGGTCAACGGTCAAAGTTGACCGTTGACCGTTGACCATTAACGGTAACGGCCTTGACCGTTGACTACGGTCAACGGTCAACGGTCAGGACCTCGCGCGTGCGCCGCACGTGCGGCGCGTGAGGCCCACGCGCCGGACTTCGGGCGGCGCGTGGGAGCGCGTGCGGTGGCCAATCGGGGCGATTTTTTCGCCGTTGTGCTCGTATGGAAATTGGCTACACTGTGGTATATTCAATTTCATTTTTTGAGCCCTTTAAGGTTTTGGAAAATGCGAAAATCCTCGGTCCAGTGTAAAATTCATGGGTATTTTCGTCATTTTCATTTTGTGAAATTTTTTCCATACGGTTTTTGGAAGAAAATAAGGTAGACTCATTTATAGAATGCCACATAAAAAAAAATAGTGTAGAGCATTAATTGAGCATTGACACGTGTGGGACCCACACATACAGAAAGCAATACCATTAGCACTGGTTGTGATTTTAATGACAATTGCCCATGTTATCAAGTTTAAAATCACACCATACAGTAAGTGTGAGGCATGAAGTTTATATCCCTGGTGTGAGAGAGTTTCGAAGATTTGATTGGGTTGTGACCACCAGAGTGGCACGCTCGGTTGAGTTGGAGAAATATCAGTCTTGCATTGTGGTGGGATGTCTCCTTGTTCTGATGCATGATCATACACCCAGAGGAGGTGGTTGTGTGTCAGGCCATGGAGGGATACATGAACAACATTTGATTGGGATATGTGACTGATTCTAGTGATTCATACACCCAGAGGTGGTGTTTCACGAAAAATTGGAAACATTCTCATGATCGTTGTTATGTAGAGAGTTTGCAATTGCATGTCATATATTCTGCCCAAAGGTGATTGTGTGATGATGTGTGTGACTCTCTGAAGTGTGTACTTTTAAGGATTTTAAGTTACACAATACTCACATGATGCTAATAATAAATATTGCTTATTTTTCAGTCGCCTTTTCTGTGAATGGCAACTCCGTAATAGAGGTTCTGAATGGTTCAAACTTCAAGAAATGGAGGCAGGATTTTCTGTTCGCCATGGAAATAGCCGACGTTCATATTGCTCTTTATGAAAATAAGCCTGCTGCCCTCGAGGATACAAGCACTGAACCTGAAAAGGCACATCTTGCGGCTTGGGAAAGGAGCAACAGGATCTGCCTACTGTCAATGAGGAGATCCATAGAGGAACATTTGCTAAGTGGCCTCCCAACTGACTGCACCGCAAAACAAATGATGGAAGCCCTGCAAGCCAGGTATCGAGTATCATCTAATGCTCAGGTTGGAACTCTTATCCAGCAACTGTTTAATATGAAGTATACGGGTGTGGGAGGTGTTAGAGATTACATTCTAAGAATGCTGGATTTGCATACTAAGATAAATGCCTTAGGTTCTGTAATCGCTGAAAATGTGTTGGTACACCAAGCCCTAAACACCCTTCCTCCTGAGTTTGGGATCCTCAAGACCAACTTCAACTCACAGGATGAAAATTGGTCTATTACTGATTTGATCGCTAGAGCGGTATCAGAGGAGGAAAAATTGAAGAAAGATGGAGGAAATTTTGCCCTGGTTGCCTCCAGTTCCAGTAATAAGAAAGGCAAGGGACCTATGATTCATACTCATAAAGGTACTCGTCCCACCACTGGTCCATCTGGAAAATTGGGTAAAAAGAAGGCATCCTTTAAGAAGGATAGTGACCGCTGTTTCTTCTGCAAGAAGAAGGGTCACATGAAGAAAGACTGCACTAAATATAAAAATTGGTTGGCAAAGAATGAGCATGCAGGTAATGATTCTTTGGCATTGGTTTGCGAATCCAACCTATCTGAAGCCCCATCCAGTTCTTGGTGGCTAGATAGTGGTGCGACTAATCATGTTGCATTTACCATACAGGGGTTCATAAACCGGAGGAAGCCAAATCCGGATGAGTCAAAGCTCATAGTTGGAGATAATAATAAAGCTGACGTCGAGTTCGTGGGAGATGTCATTTTGATTCTAGAATCTGGTTTTAATTTGATGTTAAGGAACACTTTCTTTGTACCTTCCTTCAGACGGAACTTAGTTTCTGTATCATGTTTGGACATGTGTGGTTACTCTTTTGAAATAAAGAACAGTGTGGTTTATATGTTCTATAATTCAAATAAAGTTGGGTGCTGCAATATGTCCAATGGATTGTACAGATTGTGTTTAACTCCCAACGACATATACGTAGCTTATACAGCTGAAAAAGTTGTCTCCAAAAGACCTCTACCTAAAGAACAGTCTTACACTTTGTGGCATAAACGTCTTGGTCACATTTCCAGGGACAGAGTAGAAAGGCTTGTGAAGGCTGATATTCTACCTAGTCTTAAGGATGACCTGGAAACATGTGTGGACTGTTGTAGAGGCAAGATGACCAAAATAAAGAAAAAGTCTGCAGTCAGAGCCTCTGACCTGTTGGAGGTCATACACACTGATATAAGTGGACCCTATACTCCCACATTGTGTAGAAATTACTATTTCATCACATTTATTGATGACTATTCCCGATATGGTTATCTGTACTTGATTAAGGAAAAGTCCGAGTCTCTTGACAAGTTCAAGATATTTCGGACTGAAGTCGAGAAACAGTTGGGAAAAGTCATTAAGGTTGTGAGATCTGACCGTGGTGGTGAGTATTATGGCAGACATGGCGATGCTGGACAGCTTAAAGGGCTATTTGCCAAATACTTAGAGGATTCTGGGATAGTGGCTCAGTTCACGATGCCTGGGAGCCCTGAACAGAATGGTGTGGCCGAAAGGCGAAATCGCACCTTAATGGATATGATGAGGAGTATGATAAGTAGGACCAACTTGCCTGAGTTCCTATGGGGTGAAGCCTTGAAGACAGCGCTATATTTATTGAATCGAGTTCCCACTAAGGCTACTCCACTGACTCCTTTTGAGTTATGGGTTGGACGTAAACCCAGTCTAAATCATTTAAAGGTCTGGGGTTGTCCTGCAGAAGTGAAGCTGTATAATCCAACCTTGAGTAAGTTGGATCCCAAGACCACAAGGTGCTATTTTGTATCCTATCCTGAGCGTTCCAAGGGATACAGATTTTACAATCCTAATGGAGGTTCAAGGATTGTAGATTCACAGACAGCTAAGTTTCTGGAATTCGACGTGGCTGAAAAAGGTACCTGTTCTAAGACTGTTGAAGGTGACAGTACGGTGGGACACACTGTATCGTGTTCTCTTCCAACACAGACTTTAATGGAGCCTCTCATACAAGAGACTGTACCTGTTGAGCTTCAGGATCCTATGGTTGATATAGTTCCTAATGAAGCTATTCAAGCCCCACAGATGCAGGATCAAGCTGAAGAAGTTTCACTAAGGAGGTCTGTTAGGCAAAGACGATCAGCGATCCCACCGGAATATGTAGTCTATCTGGGTGAACAGGATTATGACATTGGTTGTGTAGTTGATCCAGTTACTTATAAAGATGCTGTTAGCTGTGAGCAATCAGACCTGTGGTTGGGTGCTATGCAGGATGAGTTGCAGTCCATGAAGCATAATGGAGTTTGGGAGCTCGTCAAGCTGCCTGCAGGTCATAGAGCGATCGGCTGTAAATGGGTCTACAAGACGAAGAGGGATTCCAAAGGGAAGGTAGAGAAGTTCAAAGCCAGACTGGTAGCCAAAGGTTTCACTCAGAGAGAGGGAGTGGATTATGAATCAACGTTCTCTCCAGTCTCTTCTAAGGAATCTTTCAGAGTGATCATGGCATTGGTAGCTCATTTTGATATGGAGTTACACCAGATGGATGTCAAGACTGCTTTTCTGAATGGAGATCTCAAGGAAGAAGTCTATATGATTCAACCTGAAGGTTTTGAGGTTGATGACTCCAGTGATCTTGTATGCAGACTGAAGAAATCAATCTATGGCCTCAAGCAAGCTTCAAGGCAGTGGTATTTCAAGTTTCACAGCGTTGTCACTTCATTTGGCTTCACTGAGAATAAAGTGGATCCGTGTATATACTGCAAGGTCAGTGGGAGAGAATACATTTTTCTTGTTCTCTATGTGGATGACATTCTACTGGCGAGTAGTAATATTGATCTATTGCATGAGACCAAGCATATGCTGTCAGAGAATTTTGACATGAAGGATCTTGGTGAGGCGTCCTTTGTCCTTGGCATTGAGATCCATAGGGATCGTTCACGCCATATTTTGGGTTTATCTCAGAGGGCATATATAGATCGCATTCTGAAGAGATTCAACATGCAGGATTGTAAGCCAGGTATTGTTCCTGTCTGTAAAGGTGATAAGTTGAATCTTTCGCAGTGTCCTCAAACTGAGATGGAGAAATCCCAAATGCAGAATGTACCCTATGCTAGTGCACTTGGGAGTATCATGTATGCTCAAGTATGCACTAGGCCAGACATCACTTTTGCGACAGGACTTCTAGGCAGATACCAGTCAAATCCGGGGCATGATCATTGGGTTGCTGCCAAGAAAGTCTTGAGGTACTTGAAGAGGACAAGGGACTACATCATGACATACATGCGTGTTCAGAACTTGCAGCTGGTTGGATACTCGGATTCAGATTTTGCAGGGTGTCAGGACGACAAGAAATCGACTACAGGCTACATATTTATGTTAGCAGGCGGTGCAGTATCATGGAAAAGTGAGAAACAGAAATCCATATCCTCCTCAACCATGCAGGCAGAGTTCATAGCGTGCTTTTCAGCTGCTACTCAGGCGATTTGGCTCCGGAACCTCATAAGGGAGTTGACCGTATTTGGTTTTGTTGATAGACCCATACAATTGTATTGTGACAATAATTCTGCTGTGTTGTTTATTAACAACAACAGAAGTCTTAAGGGGTCTAAGCACATGGAGGTCAAATTTCTGACCATAAAGGAATCCGTACAGAAAGGCGACGTTGCAGTAGAGCATGTTTCTACAGATGATATGGTTGCAGACCCACTAACTAAAGGAGTTCGCCCATGTGTTTTTGAACGACATGTCATTAGTATGGGCTTAGTGGCGTCATTGGATGCTGTGTTTTAGTGGGAGGCATATTTCAATTTGCTCTAATAAAGTTTACGTCTGTATTTTTATCACATTTTGTAATATAAAGATATGTATTGAAGTGCCTGCAGCACTATTAATGTTAAATACATATTTTTTGTAAATCTTGAGATATGTGTAAGTCTCGAGTATTGGCTATGGGCATTTAGATATTAGCCATGATTGTATGTCTTGTTACACATAAAGAAAGGTTAACTATAAAGCAGAGACATATGCTGAGACATATTCAGATACTTAGGTTCATTGGAACCATACAGATATTCTCTATTGACACATCAAGTTTCGTGTCACATAAGGAGAGAGAATGATGTCCAACAAAGTGGATAACACATAAAGTATATCTCTTTTGAGGTGTTATCCAATTGCCACACTACCATATTAAATCCATATCAGTAAAGTTAAGAACACTTGAGACCATGGATGGCTCTGTGTCTGTTGATGCAGTTACTGGCATGATCCGGTGTTTAAGACTTTACAGGATCGGATTGGCCATTTAGAATGATCCTTAAACCAATATGAATGCGCGCACTAAAGTACAGTTTCAATTAATGCTCGCCCAAGTGGGAGAATGTTAGAGTTTTCCTGAGATGAGCTCGCCTTAATTGAGATTGTAATTCACCGATTTACGGTATTAATTTACCGTTGTCGGGATTGGTTTAATAAAGACGGATCTAACGTTTTTTTTTTTTATGGGCCAAATATGGGCCTGGCTAGTGTGGGCCGAGTCCGGCCCGGCCCATGATGGGTGGGCCCCGCCGGAATATTTTATTTGGCATTGGACCCCTCCCTTAGCCTTCTTCTACGTGCACGCCGTCTCCCCTTCATTCTTCTTCTTCTTCTCCATATGGTTTTGAGCGAGAGGGAGAGAACTTGAGGAAGAGAGGAACGAGGCCGGTAGCTCCATCGACGCCAGGCGGCCGAGGGTCATAAGGGAGAAGGTACCGTGTCCGTTACCGGAGTTCCGAAGCTCGTTCGTTGGATTCCCGAGCCGATCGCCGATGGATACGAAATCAGGTACGCGGTTCGATCTCATGGCTATTTTGTTGCTATAAACCGACTATGGCGATCTTTGGGGTGTCGGGATTCAGAACGGCCGTCCGGTTAGGCGGCCGACAATGACTGCCCAAATACCACCCTCTTCACTCCCAACTCCGCCTACCAAGCAAATCTCAACACCCTCCTCTCTTCCCTCTCCTCCTCTGCTGCCACCGCGGATGCCAACGGCTTCTCCAATGCCACCGCCGGCCAAAACCCACTTGACCGAACCTACGGGCTATTCCTCTGCCGTGGCGACATCGCCCCCGCCACTTGCGGGGACTGCGTAGCGAACGCAAGCAAGGAAATACGAAGCCAATGCCCTAAAGAGAAAGACTCCATCATTTGGTACGAGGAGTGCATGCTGCGTTACTCGAACGGATCCATTTTCTCCATCAAGCAAGAATCGCCAGCCGTCATATTCATGAACACGGTCAACATTTCAAGCCCTAGCAGCTTCACCAGATTGCTGAAGGACACGACCAATGAATTGGCAGAGAGGGCGGCAAGCGATGGGTCTGGGAAGAAGTTTGCCGTCAAGGACACCAACATCACAAGCTCGGAGCAGCTGTACACGCTCGCACAGTGCACACCGGACTTGACGGCAGCGGATTGCAAGACGTGCTTGCAAGTGGCCATCGATGATCTGCCGAGCGATAAGGAAGGAGGGAGAGTGTTGGCCCCAAGCTGCAACGTTAGGTTCGAGCTTTACAAGTTCTATAATGAGACGGTCTTCCACGAAGCACCGGCACCAGCGCCAACACTTGCTCCACCACCTCCGGCTGTGGTAGCGGCTTCTCCTCCTCCTGCAACAGTGAGATCTAAAGGAGTCAGAGTTAGGTTTTCATGTGAATTTTGCGTTCTTTGTATTGCTGGGATGGTGTCTTTTGTTTTCCCTTTTTGACGGTGACGACAAGCCGGGGTCGTCGAGGTAGAGTCGCTTTCCATTCAGTGTAATAATTAGCGACGGAGTAATGAGAAAAAGTTTGCGAGTACCTAAGGTTCTCGAATGTGACTCATTTAAGGACAAAGATGAGTATATGCCATCCTTTATGTTAGGAGAGTATCCCCTTTTTGCAAAAAAAAGAGTAGACACATGCGACCGAGTTTATACTTGTATTAATGTGTTTTCACTATGTCAAAAGGACAATACTATTTGTTATTTCTAACTACACGATTTCTCAATCAATGAATATTTTACGTAAAACACGTGAATTTAGGATTTAGATTATATCGTAAACAAAAACATTTCTTATGTCAAAACTAGTAAACTCAATTTGGACATTACTTTTTCCTTGGATTCGCATGTTTTTTTTAGTACCGCCCTATCATCTCCTGATGGTTGTCGCCGGCCCGCCTTTCTAGCTTACCATCGAAGTCCAGCGAGGTCCACTCCGTCGGTTTTTTTTTTATTATCTTTAATCATCTCTGGAACTGACCTTGTGGTGGAATTCATTGCGATAACCCTTCCGTAAGCTTATTTGTCGCTCATCGAAATCACCGAAGCTTGAGCCACCATGGTTGACGGCCGGGAGTGGCAAGCTAAGTTCTTGGGCTTATATTCCTCAACCACATGGCCATGTGCCTTATGGCTTTTTGGGCCATCTTGTCAGTGTACACAAGCAAAATAATGGACCACATAATTCACAATGGCCACTTCAATGGACCCAATCCAACTTCGAATAGGATAACTTATATTTTATTCGACGTCTAGCTAAACACGAAATTTGGATTTGTCCAGATATAATCTGGATATAGCCTGAATAAAAAAATAATGTCACCTAGAAGGGTGAGACAAACCCAAATAGAATAAAAATTTGAAAATTAAATAAGAAAAAGAAAAGAAAAATGTGAGCAAAAAGGAGAGAGTAAAGGATCCACTTGATAGAGATCGGGCAACCTACATGGTCAAGCACCATTGCCGAACCAATGCACCAACTCCATATCATTCGATAGTGCATCGCCACCCAGCCATTGTCCCCCTACATGTCTCAAGCACTCTTTCTATGTAGACCCCTTGGGTCAGTTGGATTGATCGGCCGTACGGCTTCACGGGAAGGTTAAAGTCTCATCTGTTGTGTCCAAGCCGAGGCCTTGGACGAAGATTTTGTGGTGAACGAGGTCCGCTTCGATCGATTTGATGAGCTCAAAGAGTGCAGAACAGTTGTTTGTGGAGATCTTCGAGTTCAATGCCCACCATCGTCGCTCCCTCTTAGCTCAAACCCAACTTCCAATGGTAGCCATCAGTTGCATCATCGTTGGTCGAGGGCTGCATTTCCAATCTGAAGTCGGAATTTGAGGATGCTTTTGAGTTTTCACTGCTATACAATCTCTCAATCGTTGCAAAGTCCGAAAGATTCAAATTTTGGCTTGAAAGAGTTGCGAGGTTAGATGACAACAGGCGTTGGATATCTATCAAATATTGCATATCATATTACAAAGCCGATCATTATCCTACCCCATTAAAAAAAAAATTCAGATAACCAAACGCAGTTTATGTGTACCATAAACCATCAAGTTTTACGAAATAGTAACTGCAACTTGCGCTGGCCTACAATATGTAACCCGAAAATTTCTCACAGAAAATTTCTCACAAACTTTTCCTCAAAAACCTTAATTTGACCATTCACTTGAAAGATCAACTTTAATTGTTGCTGCCTGTACAGTCGGTCCATCTTTTGACCCTGCCTTTCCCAGAAATACATGCACCCAAATGTAAAACGCGAGTGTGGACTATCATTATCTTGGCAATTATTTATCATTAACTAACAAAACTTTCCCATAAATTTCATTAATAACGAGGGTTTTAGGAATCTCTTTTATCTCTATTTTATATGTAGCTTTCTACGTTTAACAAATGTTTTCCTTTCATTCTAAGGACACAGATTAAATCCAATGATCTCAAGATTTTTCAATTCAAAATCGTCGATCTCGTTATAAATATCTAAACATTTATGGATTAATCAACAAATAACCGAGGTCATGAGATAATATCGGGGCTAATCAATCTATATATCTATTATGTAATGCGAAAAAGGGGTTCCTACTTTTGATTAGGCAAAAAAAAAAATTAAACTATCTGCATTTTGCACTTTAATTATGTCAATGTTGATTAAATACATAATCAATTGAAAAACTTGTATAGGAAGGAGATGGACGAAAATACTAAATTACTAACGAAATTGGTGGTTAAATACCCAACTACACAACCAAATATTTAAGTGGATTGAAGTCCTATTTGTCCTCCTTTTTTTGCAAATCAATTTTAAATAATTTAATGTAGTAATGTCTGATGATATGGAAGTCAATGTAGAGATTTCATTTTCTTTGAGCATCCTTATTTACGTCGATGAAAACTTATGTAAATTGACTATGAATCTCTCTCTCATCCAGTAACGTCTTCATCCTTACCCTTGACTTATCATTCCAAGTCTCCGCCTGAGATTGAGGACGAAACAGTCCGAAATTCACTCAACATCATTTGGCTTTCGAAGACCCACGAAAACGTTGCTAGAATACACACTATGTTCACATAACGATTTCTTCGCTAGACTTCCGGAACAGCGAATAAGGTAGGAATGAATGAACTCGCCCACCGGAGAGGTGATAAGTTAGGGATGGATCTAACTTGTGAGGGGAGCCTTTTCGAATTATTAAATCCCTTTGTAATGCTGGGGAATGCCTCTTAGTTGATGTACTTTATCTGTTTTATGATACTTATTAGGGGTGTCAACGGTTCGGTTCGGTTCGGTTCGGTTTTTTAAGAAAACCAAACTGAACCGAACCGATAGGATAAGCAACTAAACTAAATTGAATTAAATTGCTATCCGAACCGAATATGAATCGAATAAAAAATTCGATTCGGTACGATACGGTTCGATTCGGATTTTTGGTTTTCGCTCGCATATGCATAAAACCCAACCCAGATTCATTACCTGATTTTATTTTATTTTTTCCACAGCACAAATTGGGGTTCAAAGGTACCGAATTTGAGGAGGAGGAGGAGGATTTGACCGTCACAACCCAATGCTCTGTTTTCTCCCCTCCCAATACCGCCATTCTCTTTTGTCTCTTTTTGCGTGCTTTTGTTTCTGCATGTTAACTAGACCCATGAACGATCGGAAGAGGGAAGGGGGGGAATCATAACAACAAAAAACA
This sequence comes from Psidium guajava, assembly GCA_016432845.1. Classification (NCBI taxonomy): domain Eukaryota; kingdom Viridiplantae; phylum Streptophyta; class Magnoliopsida; order Myrtales; family Myrtaceae; genus Psidium; species Psidium guajava. The sequence continues at coordinate 28,556,932 of CM028230.1, forward strand.
AAAATTGAAAGTCCCATATTTCCCCCCGAAAGTGTCGAAAGTTGATCAAAACTCGAATCGTGGGATGAGAGTGGCACCTGGAAATGAAACTGAGCTAGGAGAAGGAATCTGTAAACCTCGGGAAAATATCACAATTCACAAGAGAAGGAAATGGAAATAAGAGAAGCGGCGAAGTAACACTACGATGAGATCCCTTGAAAGTGAATTCTACACAGAGCAGCAGCAATAAGAAACTCGAAAACAACAAAAATAAAGAAAGTGTGAAATCGCGAGCAGGCGATTACTAATTGGGTAAGGGAACAAGCCTCTTGGTTGGCGGTGGAATCACCACCTTCTTCTTGTTTTTCTGGGTCTGAAACGCTTGAGGAGGAGATGAAATGCAAGAAAAGGCAAGATAACTCAAAGTGCGATTCCACATCATCTCGGGAAAATCCTATGGTTTGGTTAACCGAACCGAATCGAAGCAAAATAAACGAACTGAAAGAAAAAATTCGGTTATTTTCCAGTATCCGAATAAAAAATCGAATCAAATCGAAAATACATGAAATTTCGGTTCGGTTCGGCTCGGTTTAGGTTTCGGTTTGATTTTTCGGTTCGATTTTGACACCCCTGACACTTACATTTTCTATTAAAAACAAACGGTAATATTAAGCGTGGCCGATTGAGAACCCTATCAATTTTAGGCCAGTGCACGACGGATAAAAGAGGCAATATTTCGAGCGAATTAAGTGATGGCGTTACACGGCAGCCACATGCATTGACTCTTATCCACCCAGTAGCGATCTGGGCTGTCCAATTCAAAATTGGACGATGCAGATTGATCGATTCAAAATTTTGAAATTCCCGTAAAAAATTTTCTCCCTTTTTAAAAAGTTGATGTGGATCAATTCGGGCGGTCCATTTTGAATTGAATGGTCCGGATTGGATAATGTTACCCCTAATATTATGTTAGGTGATCCATTTCCTCTCGGTCTCCACGATAGAGCCACGGAAGAGCGCAGCTCACGCAGTTGACTTTGGTCAACGACCTCGTACGAGGGGCGAGTGGCTGTCTCCCAACCCCAACTCCCGTCGCTTTTACACCATGGGATGGGACTTTAATGTTCCTTTTGACCTTTAAGGAACCCCGTTTGTCTTCACTTGGTCAAAAAATTACAGATACAGGCCAGCAGTGTCATCCATAGGTGGGTGAAATGTGATTTTAAATAAACTTGACAAAGCAACAGGGAATTAAAAATATGGGCAATGATCTCCGCCTCGCACGAGCATAATTCCTGGATCAGCATGACTTTGGAGTGCGTTAGCATTAATTTGGGTAAGTTCCAGTGTTGTGCAATTTTTTTTTTTATAACCGGGGTGCTCAGCCGTGCTAGCGAGCTGACGCTCAAACCGACGGCGACCGACTAATCCCCGAAGAGGCACCGCAGGACCCCACCACCACGGTACTCCAGGTAAGACACCAGTGAATATGGACGAGTAAGTAAAACGGCTGGAAAAATATATTTATGTCCTAGAACAATTTCAGCGGAATACCAAATGATTTCTAAGCCCATCCTAACGTAGTTTCCGTCCTTGAGAGAGTAGAGCAATTAATATATGTCATTGTTGGGCTCCAATTTCGCCTCTGTCTTGACAATATCTCCGTACACTAGAGCCTAGTTGGAAGAAAGAAAAAAAGAAAAAGAAAATTATCACGGATTTGTTCTCTCTGGTTTTGTTTTTTGGCTGGAAATTTTTCAGTGGTTCAAAGTGATCATTTTCTCAATAAAAATTCACATCAAACTCCTCGTTTTGTCGAAATCTCATTTATCTCTTGCCTATCTAATGTGTTATGAACTCGGAAAGAAATTGAAACGCGTCAATTAGAAAAGAGCGCACGAAATGAAGAATCGCCAAAATTCAGGTGTCTAGAGAGTTGCTTCCACAGCAAATTCCCACCTTGATCCCCATGGCTCGCTCATTGCTAGCACCTCAATCAGTTGGGCACCATGCGTTCCAAGGTACTTAAATTGACCTGAATTGGAACGTCGCAATTGAGCGTGCGAAGGTGGGACGGCTGTCGCCAAAGGGGTTTTCTGCTAGAAAATTGATAAAGTTCCATTCACCGCAGAGATTTCAGTCAAGAGAATGGGTGGGACCGATCCTAAGCAACTCAAATATTCAATATATATATATATATATATATATATATATATATATATATTTATATTGGGTAGGCCGACCACTCCACGTCGGCGAGTGAGAAGCATCATATCTCCACTACGCTCAACATCATTGGCGAAAAAGGTATGCAATTGAATATAAATTAAAATTGGGTGCGGCCAAGTGCTAAGGCAACGGATTTTGGTCCGTGACCTTCTCTCAGGTGAACCATCCTTGGCAAAGCTAATGGGTTACTGAGCCCAAACACTTAGCAAGGACTCTCTCAATTCTTATCAATTGCAACTTGATCATCCTTTTTTTGCAAATCAATAATTTAATGTAGTAATGTCTGATGATATGGAAGTCAATGTAGAGATTTCATTTTCTTTGAGCATCCTTATTTACGTCGATGAAAACTTATGTTAATTGACTATGAATGCCTCTCTCTCTCTCTCTCTCTCTCTCTCTCTCTCTCTCTCAAACATCCAATAATGTCTTCATCCTTATCCTTGACTTATCATTCCAAGTCTCCGCCTGAGATTGGGGACGAAACAGTCCAAAATTCACTCAACATCATTTGGCTTTCGAAGACCCACAAAAACGTTGCTAGAATACCCACTATGTTCACATAACGATTTCTTTGCTAGACTTATGGAATAGCGAATAAGGTAAGAATGAATGGACTCGCCCACTAGAGAGGTGATAAGTTAGGGGTGAATCTAACTTGTGAGGGGAGCCTTTTCGAATTATTAACTCCCTTTGTAATGCTAGGGAATGCCCCCTAGCTGATGTACTTTATTTGTTTTATGATACTTACTAGGGGGTGTCAACGATTCGGTTCGGTTCGGTTCGGTTTTTTAAGAAAACCAAACTGAACCAAACCGAATCGATAGGATAAGCAACTAAACTGAACTAAATTGTTATCCGAACCGAATATGAACCGAATAAAAAATTCAATTCGATACGATACGGCTTTGCTCGGATTTTCGGTTTCGCTCGCATATGCATAAAACCTAACCCAGATTCATTACTTGATTTTATTTTATTTTTTTCAAAATACTTAGCAAGGACTCTCTCAAATTTTATCAATTGCAACTTTGGTCATCAATTTGATATGCAACTTTCTTACCTTTTGGAGCCTCTACTAATCAATTAAGGTTTATTAAAAACCTAAGTAATGTTTGGGAGAATGCTTTATTTTTTTGAACTAGAGATTCAATGAATTTGGGGATTTAATTAATCTAATGCCATTTCGGTACATTTTCTCTTTATTTTCAAAATTATAATTGCTAGAAATCCTGGTGGAGTTTAAGCCTAAACCACGAACATGCAAGAGTGATCCTACCCATGCACAATCAATAATTAACACTCAATAAATCTATAAATAAATTGCGAGCATAAGGCAAGAACTGAAATACCTCAAGCAAGCAAAGCATAATATTGCCGTGATTAATTTCTCAAATATCTGCGAAGTGTTAAATAAAAAATTGCTTGCTCTAAACATGATTTCTAAATGATAATGCAATTATAACTAATTCTTTTTTCTCTTATTTATGAAATTTAAACTATATGCTATGCTAATCTAAAATTAATATGCATGTTTATTAGACTAATGACATGTAACGTGACCTGATTTCAATGACGGACAATAAATAATGTACTAAACTAACATGGTATGCAGTCTACCTTATGTGTCCCTAAACATGCGATGACTAAATGACATGGCAATAACACTAAAATAATGATGATGTGGCAATGACATGTCAATAATGATGACATGGCAATGACATGGTGATATGCAACTAGATATATGCATATAAAGTTTCTGTGATTAAAATTAAGGTAAGAGAATCCCTAAATGTGCAATTACCTAATTCAAACTTTGATTGTGAGAGAATCCCTAAATGTGTCACCAAGAAACTAAGGACTTGAATGACAACCCTTCTCTTTTCCGGCTCTATTTCTAGTTAGAATTCTATTTCTATTCTCTAGATGAGTTTCCGATCAGAAATGCTTTAGATAACGATTCAAAAATTTGTCCGGATATAATTTGGATATAGCTTAGATTAAAAAAAAATCCCACCTAGGAGGGTGGGATAGACTCGAATAGAATAAAAATTTCAAACATAAATAAGAAAAAGAAAAGAAAAAATGTGAGCAAAAAGGAGAGGGTAAAGGATTTGGAGGACAGAGACCGAGCAACCTACATTGTCAAGCACCATTGTTGAACCAGTGCACCGGCTCCAGGTCATTCGACAGTGCATCGTCCCCCTGCGTGTCTCAAGCTCTCCTTCTATCTAGACCCCTTGGGTCAGTCAGATCGATCGGCCGTATGGCTTCACGCGAAGGTCAGAATCTCAACTGTGGTGTCCAAGCCGAGGCCTTGGACGAAGATTTTGTGGTGAACGAGGTCCGCTTCGATCGATTTGATGAGCTTGGAGAGCACAGAACAGTTGTTTGTGGAGTCTCAACTGTTGCTCTATCTTAGCTCAAATCCAACTCCTAATGGTAGCCATCAGTCGTACCATCGTTGGTCTAGGGCTGCATTTTCAATCTGAAGTCGGAATTTGAGGATGCTTTTGAGTTTTCAGTGCTATACAATCTCTCAATTGCTACAAAGTCCGCACAATTCAAATTTTGGCTTGAATGAGCTGCGAGGTTAGATGATAACAAGCGCCGGATGACAGTGATGGCTATGACGATAGTGGTGAGGTCTCGTGCGCGCAACTGACTTTGTGGACAAAGTATGAAGACATAATTTAAGGTGTCTATTGTATCCAGGTTATATCCGGATATCTATCAAATATTGCATATCATATTACAAAGCTGATCATTATCCTACTCGATGAAAAAAAAAAATTAGATAACCAAACGTAGTTTATGTGTACCATAAACCATCAAGTTTTACGAAATAGTAACCGCAACTTATGCCAGCCCAAGATTTGTAACCTGAAAATTTCTCACAAAAAATCTCTCACAACCTTTTTCTAAAAAACCTTAATTTGACCATTCACTTGAAAGATCAACTTTAATTATTGTTGCTTGTTCGGTCGGTCCGTCTTTTGATCTTGCCTTCCTCAGAAATACATACACCCAAATGTAAAAGGCAAGTGTGGACCGTCATTATCTTGGCAATTATTTATCATTAACTAACGAAACTTTCCCGTAGATTTCATTAATAACGAGGGTTTAGGATTGCCTTTTATCTTATTTTCTATGTCACTACAAAAAAAATCAGGTTTTAGCAACGGAATTTGCGACGAAAAATTTGGCAAAATTCATCGCTAAACTTATTTGTGACGAAAAAAATTTCGTCGCGAATTCGGCGTCGCAAAATTTAGCGACGAAAAATTTGAAATTTCGTCGCTAATTTGCGACAAGAAGCATTCATCGCAAACTCGTCGCTAATTTGAGACGAGAATCGTTCGTCGCAAATCATTCGTCGCAAATCATTCACAGCAAAATTCGCCGCAAAATTCGTCGCAAATCATTCATCGCAAAATTCGTGGCAAAATTTATCGCTAATTAGCGACGAACCAGCAAGAGAATTTGCCACGAAAGTTACGACGAAATTAGTAATGAAAATAATTTCGTGGCCGACTTTGGTCAGAAAATTTAGCAACGACATTTGCCATGAAAATTTTCATCGGTAATTCGTTACCCATGAAAAAAATGTAATTTTCGTCGTTAAATTATATATAATGACATTTGCAACGACATATCACAGTGCTCTGTGACTCCAACTAAAAATGTTCCTGACCTCCCATTTGAATATCCCCACACTTTCATAGTCATTAAAATATAAACGTAAAGTGACAAGAGTTACTATATACCATGCAAATTCTATTGCCCACAATATCACGGAATGAGGATTCTGTTAAAAAAACCACCGCAACATCCACAAAATTACTGCATATCTCAATCTGTCACTATTAAAAATCTATTTAACTATGATATCTGTCGACACAAGAAAAAATCGAAACAACTGAGAAAGGATAGCTACAACATTGAAAACGAAAAAGAATCGAATGGTATATCTCCCAATAATCAGATTAAAAATTGCTGAAAAATACCAAATGAAGTTAAACATCAAGGACCTGAATCACATGCAATATTATCGAACCTCTTCAGTTCCCGCATCTCATGAAAACCATCTTCAAGTTTGACAATATCAGTTGTTGCACGATACAAAATATACCTGACTAATAAGCCTATCACAATAAACAAAAATGCAGTAGTAAGGGCAGTCCATGATAGCGGTGCCTTCTGATGATATCTTGCTCATCACAAAATTTGCAAGGAAAGGGCAGCATCAGATCCTCTGGAAATTGGCCACTCAGAATGAAGTCTCCATCAATGAGCCCAATAACCTACAAAATCATCACATTATTTAACTTTATTCAAATACAGAAGAAGACTTGCGGCTTATATTTATATGGAGGGAAGTCTCCTTAGATTATTATCATACATCAAAAGTAAAACATTATTAAACTTTATTCAAACACAAACCTTTCCCTCCAAAGTGTCAACCAATGTAAGAGCCTTCTTTGAAAGGCTTCTAAGGAATGTCTCTGCCTGCACCAGAAAAAGGATGTAGATAACACTATGAACAAAGGCTATAATAGAAAATATGTGAGAAAAGATAACTCATTTAGGCAAACATAGCCATGTTATAGGGCAAACAAAACCAAAGAAGCGAATCATCTTGCTCACTTCATCTATTTTTTGTGCAAATCATCAAGCAACTGTTTCATTCTCGCTGCATAAGCAAAAAATTCTTACCGTTTAATCAATGAAACGATTGACAAAATCATCTTCTTCATCATCAAGATAATTGCTATTTTGTTGCTCATCATTATGGCCATCACCTACTTGGTTAGTGGGAGGTACAGGAAGAACCTGATTTTGGTTAAGGTTAAGATGTCGCAAGATCAATCGCGTTTGAGACTCTAAAGATCTGATTTTTTCATCTTTCTGTGACAATTCTTGTTTCACCATTTTCATTTCTTCATCCTGTCGCGACCCTCTAAAAAAATTTTAAATTTTAAAAGGGGTTAACGGATTATTAGGTTAATTAGATTTGACTAACCTAACGCGGACCATCCCAAGCCCTACCGAATCGCAACTTTGGTTTTTGTTTAAATGATTTTAAAATTTGGAGTCGCCACTAATCGTTCTTGGTAGGTCGATTAGAAACCTAAATAAATTAGCGGGAGAACTAATTTATTCCTGCGAACCAGAGATTAGGAGCTCGGGGACTTGGTTACACTAGTTAATTAAAACTAATGCCCTTTCGGTACCTTAATTTCATGGATATCCTAATTCGGCAACTCAGGCTTGGTTTATTCCTAAGGCTATAGTAGGGTATTCTCTTTTGTGTTTTCACTTTTTAAATAGGATGCATGGATGGTATATATTTTTATTTGTTATATTTTTTTAAGTGTTAAAGATTCCCTGAAGCCGAAAGAAGGAGTGTGTTAACGACTTCTGTGCAGTATTACAACCTACTTATCTTTTGGGTCTGATGATTCAAAAATTAAATTATAGGAAGTACATGACAGTGAATAAACACCTCCAATGGGAGGCCTAGCATTGGCTTGGCTCTTCCCTTTGGGATTTAAGGTATAGATATTTAAGTTGCAAGTATTTAAACTACTGTAAGTAAAAACCTCCAATGGGAGGCTAAGCATTGGCTTGGCTCTTCCCTTTGGGATTTAAGGTACATGTATTTAAGTTGCAGGTATTTAACTACTGTAAGTAAAAACCTCCAATGGGAGGCTAAGCATTGGCTTGGCTCTTCCCTTTGGGATTTAAGGTACATGTATTTAAGTTGCAAATATTTAACTACTGTAAGTAAAAACCTCCAATGGGAGGCTAAGCATTGGCTTGGCTCTTCCCTTTGGGATTTAAGGTATAGGTATTTAAGTTGCAGGTATTTAACTACTGTAAGTAAAAACCTCCAATGGGAGGCTAAGCATTGGCTTGGCTCTTCCCTTTGGGATTTAAGGTACAGGTATTTAAGTTGCAGGTATTTAACTACTGTAAGTAAAAACCTCCAATGGGAGGCTAAGCATTGGCTTGGCTCTTCCCTTTGGGATTTATGGTGCAGGTATTTAAATTGCGGATGGACTTTGTCCTCTCCATTCTGGGGTATGAATTCTTTAAAATAAAATACAACGAATTGATTCAACAATTTGAAATTTGTGTGCGCTTGAGGACTCCTCCAAGCCGATTTTGTGCTTCCATAGGGTTGACCATTGATATAAAGCTGCGGCTTCCTGACATAAAATAGAGTGAAATGTCAGTATACAAAATATGTGCTAATTTGCACCTAAAACCAGAAGAGTGGAAAGAGTACTTATCTCCCATTTTTTTGGGAGGGATTTTTATAATTGATTTTCGCTCTTTATGTTCCCAATATAGAGAGTTTCTTTTGAATTAAGAGGGACTTTTAGTCACAGATCAGTTGAGAAATCGGTGGACAGCTTAGAAGCTTGTCTGGGCCGATTTTTGCATCTCTACGAGATTTTTGCTGTTGACGTAGAGATATCCTTCTCCTGACATAAAATATGAAAAAAAAAAGAGGAGATGGAGAAAGTGTATACAATTCGTGCTAATTTGCAAGTAAAACCATAAACAAATGAATAAATAAAAACACTTAGCTCGAATTTGCTTGCTCGTTGACGAAGATGAACTCTTGATTTATATTGATCGATGAAGGAATTTGTGATGATAATCCCTAGCTTTGAACTCCCATCATCTTCAAAATTCTCTCTCTTTTGGTATTTTCTTTCTCTCAAATTTTTCTTCAATCTCCCAAAACTCTCTCAAACATCCAAAATTTTCTCTCCAAAAAAATCCTCCCAAACACTTCAAATTTTCTCTCTCAAGAATCCCTTCTCAAGCTCACTTCTTTCTCCTTTTATAACCTACTCATCTATCTCCCATTCTAATTTTTCCACTAACTCTATCTCCCATTCTAATTTCTCCACTAACTCTTCTTCATTTTCATCTTCCATTCTCCATCTCTATCTCACATTCTAATCTCTCCACTAACTCTTCTTCATCTTCATCTTCCCTTCTCCATATTTATCTCCCATTCTAATTTCTCCACTAACTCTTCTTAATCTCCATCTTCCCTTCTCTATTCTTATCTTCCATTCTAATTTCTCTACTAACTCTTCTTCATCTCCATCTTCCCTTCTCTATTCTTATCTTATTTTCTCCATCCATTCTTCTCCAACTTCTCTTCTTCATCTCCTCTTCTTCATCTTCCCTTCTCTATTCTAATTTATCCACTAACTTTTCTTTTTATTATTTGTAAAATAATCCTTCAAGAGTTAGGTATTTGCACTTTAGTCCTTGAATTTTAAGTATTTACAATTCAGTCCCTGAAAAAATATATTTCTTTAAGTCCAAATCTCCTCACAATTTTTGACACACCAAAATTTACCACATGTCAAATTTAAGCTCATTTCTTGTCGCTGAAAATAATGCATAATTTAATTAAAGCCCTTTTGCAAAATTAAGTCATTCTGGGTATAATTGGGCCAAGATGAAAATTTAAAATATTAGAAGACAATATCACAACTCATAAAAAGTGAAAGTTAAAAATAAGTTGACTCAAATTAAATTTTTTTAGGCCCGATTCGAGATTATACTCGTGAAGGAACACGTGACTCGAATTGGATTTTTCTGAATTTGCGATGGCCAATATGAAAATAGATTTAAAATAAAAATATTAACTATCTTTGTGTATTTTTTGGCCTCAAATGTTATTTTTTCAAAATTTTCAAATATTTTTGTATTTTTTTAAAAAAAATTAAAATATATATAATATGAAAAATCGTTTTTTTGGTCAAAATTGGTTCCCTAGGCTTGGCTAAGGTCCCCAAAGTTGATTTTTCAATTTTATGAATTTTTATGGATTTTTTATTAGTTTAGCAATAGAAAAAATGATTAAAGATCAGGTGTCAACAGCTGCCCCTCTTTGAAAGGAAGCTCGGTAGAGGTTCATTTCAAAGACGAGATGACACTTGGATTCTTATCGACTCAATACAAGGAAATAAAAAGAGTCGTGACATGATTGTTCCACTGAAAATGAAATAAGAACCTAAGGATTCGTTATATAAAAAAACTTTAGGGTGGTTGAACTTGAACCCGTATGGTGGATCAACCCATGGTAGATTCCTAATAAAAGGATTCTACTGATTAAAAATTGAATTAAAATTTGACCCGTATGGTGGGTCATACCATTTGACCCGTATGGTGGGTCGTACCATGGTAGATTCCTAATAAAAGGATTCTACTGATTAAATTTTGATTGAGATTTGACCCGTATGGTAGGTCACCACATGGAGATACCTGTAAGAAGGACTTGGTGCCTGTAGAAAGGACTTGGTGCTAGTAAAAAGGACTTGGTGCTTTGCCTGTAAGAAGAACTTTGTGCCTGTAAGAAGGACTTGCTTTGCCTGTAAGAAGGACTTGATTTGCCTGTAAGAAGGACTTTGTTTGCCTGTAAAAAGGACTTACTTTGCCTGTAAGAAGGACTTTGTGCCTGTAAGAATGACTTGATTTGCCTGTAAGAAGGACTTTGTTTGCCTGTAAGAAGGACTTTATGCCTGTAAGAAGGACTTGATTTGCTTGTAAGAAGGACTTTATGCCTGTAAGAAGGACTTTGTGCCTGTAAGAAGGACTTTGTGCCTGTAAGAAGGACTTGATTTGCCTGTAAGAAGGACTTTGTGCCTGTAAGAAGGACTTTATGCCTGTAAGAAGGACTTGATTTGCCTGTAAGAAGGACTTTGTGCCTGTAAGAAGGACTTGGTTTGCCTGTAAGAAAGACTTAGTTTGCCTGTAAGAAGGACTTAGTTTGCCTATAAGAAGGACTTGATTTGCCTGTAAGAAGGACTTTATGCCTTTAAGAAGGACTTGATTTGCTTGTAAGAAGGACTTTGTTTGCCTGTAAGAAGGACTTGATTTGCCTGTAAGAAGGACTTTGTGCCTGTAAGAAGGACTTGATTTGCCTGTAAGAAGGACTTTGTGCCTGTAAGAAGGACTTGGTTTACCTGTAAGAAGGACTTAGTTTGCCTGTAAGAAGGACTTAGTTTGCCTATAAGAAGGACTTGATTTGCCTGTAAGAAGGACTTTATGCCTTTAAGAAGGACTTGATTTGCTTGTAAGAAGGACTTTGTTTGCCTGTAAGAAGGACTTTGTGCCTGTAAGAAGGACTTGATTTGCCTGTAAGAAGGACTTTGTGTACCTCAAAGGGTGCCATTCTGAAATCTGGGGAGACCAGGAATCCTGCAGAAGCTCAAACCCAAATTATATTCTCCTGTCGTTTTAGGAATAAACCAAAGAGGCAGAGATCAAAAGGTCTCGAACATTATTGTCCTTGAGACAAATCATGCTTTATTGAAGAATGTGGATACCTGTATATACCGCAATGGATTCGAGTATCCCAACAACCGTCAGAATTCATTCTCTTGAAAGGTTCTGGTTGAAGATATACTTACCTGAGAATTTGGAAGAAATGCTTGGTGGCTTCTGGACAACCAGGCTTGTTCATTCAATAATCGCCGAATGAATTTCAAGACTTTGGAAGGTAACTCAAACACCGGGAATGTGTTGCCTGTCGGGCAATGTCAGAGCTAACATGTGCAAGCATTTTCATCAATGCGTTCATTGGTTCATACAAAATTGTTCAGCTAAGTTTGCCATGATTAAAGGCAGTCTATGTAATAACTCATGATGCAATCGATCAACATATAGATCATGTATTGCATTACCACTTCTATTTAAGGAGGTTCTTATAGTATGAACACCTCGAATGTAATCTGAATGGGGGACTTCATTCCGAAATGGCTTTTTCTCACTCTGGAGAAAGGCTGTTTATTTGTAGATCAAAATGTTAGACCTGTGTGGAAATGGTTTGCCTTTCCTCATCCTGTCATGCCCCATTCTGCACATTTGATATCTCCTGTGCAGTTTATGCTCTAAGTTGGAGTTGGTAAGTTAAATACACGGAATAGTCATACATAATTCATGAACTGTGTAAGCACAATGCAGATGTGACAATTTTTTAGCATCACGTGTGTTTATATAATGTGCAAATATGGGCGAATTTAAATTGCCCCTGGTATGTGGGCGGACCGAACAAATTAGAAAGCATACTCCTTATGTCGAGGGGTGGTTTGTCTCAAACTTTACCCCTGCGCGATGAAGCATATGGGCGATGGAGCATTTTGGTTTGTTTAATGCCCCTGCAAGAAGCAGAGAAATTATTCTTGAAACCAAACGAGATAAGGAAGACATATTTGCTTTTTCGTTTCAGAGCTTGCGATCAATTTGCCCCATTTTTCACCAGAATAGATCTTGTCAGGTGATCATACTTTTCTTTTGGATTTGTCTCCTTCAACATGTTAAATGTTAGTATAAATATTTCCTGTGAAAAGAAAAGGAGACATGTCAACCAGTATTAAAAGGGATAAATTGGAAACGATACTGATTTACCCTTCATCTTGAATGCCTTGGACAAGTCTTTTACCAATTTTGCTGGATTGAGTTTTCTTCGACTTTTGTTGGATGCTTCACCATTAAGCCGAGAATGTAGCAAAATATTGACTTCGGTATTACTCGTCGAGTATTCCTGCTTGCAAAAAGAAATGCACAAAAAGTTGTTTCATTTATTTATAATACATACAACATTCCCCACCCTCGGGGATCGAACTCGGGATATTTCGGACCTACTGTCATCCCCCATACCATTCGGTCCATTGGACCATAGGTGTCCATGGGGCTATCCTTTCAAAGGTTAATCTTTGGGGATAAAACAGCCTTGTTGTATCACCTTATGCCATGTTACGGTATTTCTCGAGGTAATTTGCAATCCCTGTTAAGAATGGAATAAGACAATTCAAGACTTGAGATGATTATGTGCACATTAGAACGATACAGAATTACCCATTTCTAAGATTGTTCGCGTCTTTCGCTTGTACTTTCCTCTGTCCGAAGCTGTCCATCCCGTGGTAATGACCATGAGTCGATTTGCCCCCAAATTTTGTTCAACTTGTATTCGGATATGATTGCGTTCTCGGGTCGATTTGCAATTTCCTGAGAATAGAAGGGGCTTAATTTTAAAACTTGGAGCAACTGAGGGTAAATTGAAACGATACGGAGTTACCCTTCAGGTTTATCCAGATTTTTACTCGCCATCAATTCGTCGCGAGGTTGGTGAGGTGGCGGATTCGAGCATTTAATAGGGGGAAGTCGGATTATTACTCCTTGCTTTTACACATTCACAAAAGCAGAAAAACATATCACGCAAGGAAATAAAACACATTCACTCATTCAGGATCAGTTCTGCTTCCTCTACAAGCTCTCCCATGATCAGCTGGCTTCATCCCAAATTAGGTATGCATCGGCCATATAGAAGGTCTGGTGGTCACTGGCTGAACAAGTGCATCACAGTCCCGATGCTTTACCGATATCAAACTGGTTGATTATGGCGAAAAGATCATCGTCAATGTCCGCTTGGTGGTGATCTGTCCCTTCTTCTTCGGGAGGTATTGATACTGATCCAGTATCATTGGTCCTTTTGTACCCTGCTCCAACAGAACTCGATCCTGTTATAAATTGGTCTAACTCACCTCTTAAACGTGCATTTTCGATCCTCAGATCATACATTTCATCGAGGGTGAGGAGAAGGCTATTGCAGTTGGGGCAGGTGGCGGAGTCAAAATTCTCTTTATACATCTTGTTTTCCGCTCGGAGGTTTTCATTTTCAACTCTTAGAAACTCGGCTTCGTTGTGCTCATGACGAGTCTTCATTCGGGTTCGTCTATTTTGAAACCAGAACTTGATTTGCGAAGGTTCAAGGCCTAGCTCTTGACTCAGTTCCATTTTTTGTTTGCCGTCTGGCATAGGGCACGTTTTGAAGAAAGCTTCAAGCTTTCGTACTTGCTCCTCAGTATGGCGACGGTAACGCTTCTTTTGACCTTTACCGTTGTTGTCATTGTCCTTACCGGGCTCTTGGACGTCGTCGGTGGAAGGGCCGGGCTCCATAGGCTCGATCCCAAATATGGCTTCGAACTCTTCCTCTCCCATATTCAGCAAGTAACGATAACTTTCAAGTGTGTTGGGTTGAGACATCTTCGATTTGGTTAACGATTTCTCAAAGTTTGATATCTCTTCTTGTATTTTCACTCTCTGGATTTTTCTGGGAGACTGCGTATGCTTTAAGAGTCTCTCTTTCGAGCACGAATGAGAATTATCAAGAAGATGCCTCCTTTAAAATTAGACGTGGGTTTAGCAACTGTATTGCCTCTCTCGAGTGTTCTGGCTTTCTCGATTTTCTTTTCATCGTATCTCTTTTCTGCCGAAAATGTCTTTGTCTCCCACTCAGCTTATTTTTTATCCTTTCTTTTTCAAAGTAGTGGCGTCTCGTCCAACTTTTCCGTAGAGACGTCGGATTTGCTTGGCTCGAGATTGGAGACGAGTAGCGGAGGTGATACTGATAGGGAATGGTAGACAGGAAAATTTGGCCAGTAGAGACTTCCCCTGCAAAAATGAAAGAGAATGCGGCAGTATATGTTCTTCATATTCTAGAAAAATTGGAACGATACTGTTTTACCCTTGTGTATACTTCCATTGAATTTGAATTGAGGAAGTTCCTTCATTTGGATTGGATTGAATTGTATGTCCTGAGTTGCCCTTCACTTTGAGCTTGCCACATATGTGCTTTGCTTAGTTGGGCCTTGTTTTCTCTCGGGTTGCCTTGGACCATCATCATTTTCCATGCCATTGGGTCCGTGGACCGGAGGGCTCCTTTAATTTGAAGGTTACCTTGAAGGCGAATGAGTCCTATCGCATTCCATTGGGTCATTTCATTTTGCGACACTCTTGAGGCACTTTGCAATCCCCTGGGTGAGAATGGAACAAATCCAATTTAGCATTTTGCAACGATTGAGGGTAAATTGGAACGACACACAGTTACCCGTCTTCGAGCTCGCCTGGGCTTTTCACTTGAAATTTCCCTACGTGAGGCCATTCAACATTTCTCATTATGACAGTCAGCGACGTTGCCACAAATTGATCCACCCTAAATCTAGCATAAAAAGGGATTCACGCATTCGACGGGATAAATAAATTGCCCCCTTGTCCTTGAATTAAATCGAGACACCTAGAAAGCTGGAAAATATCATACGCAGGGGAATTAAGCATGAAATGAAAGGTGCACTTATTCAAGGTCAGTTCTGCCTCTCCTGTGGCTCTTCGATAATCAGCTAGTCTCGTGTTGGTTCGGGTGTGGATAACCGATGTTTGAGAGTCCCTACTCACTGGCTCCTGATCGCGGCTTGGGACGTCTGTCAACCCTAAACTGATTGACCAGGGCAGTAAGCTCATCATCTGGGTAATCTCTTGAACCTTCCAGAAACTGATGCTCGAATTGGGCATTGTTGTTGGCAAATGCTGGCGGTAGATTTCTCATTCTGTCCTCGCCATGAGCAATTTGACTTCTCATGCTGGAGCCTTCATCATTACTCGAGAAAGTGTGGGGATCACCAATTGTCCTGCTGCCAAAAACTCCTTCCATTCGAGGATTAGAGAAGTGGAAGTGCTCAGGATAACTTCTTGTTTGATTCTCTAGCTGCGCAGGCGCGCTGATCATGGGATGAGTTCTAGCCACAGGTTGGTGCTCAAACCAAGGAATCTGAATACACTGCTCCTGCGGTCTATACTCTTGAAGAGCATTAGGGTGATTCTAGGGGATACTTTGATTAACGCCTGGGGGATTGATGGCATGGCTACTAGCTTGGTTGATGATGGGAAGTGGCTCGCCCCATGCTAACCTGGGGAACTTATGGTGGCG
The DNA here is from genome assembly GCA_016432845.1 of Psidium guajava. Taxonomy (NCBI): domain Eukaryota; kingdom Viridiplantae; phylum Streptophyta; class Magnoliopsida; order Myrtales; family Myrtaceae; genus Psidium; species Psidium guajava. The sequence continues at coordinate 28,572,941 of CM028230.1, forward strand.
AGGAGACTCGACGTTCAGGCTTGGATCAGTCCCGCCTTGGTTTTCTTGATTCTGAGCTGCATTGTGTTCTCTCACCCTTTTTCTGTACTTCTGAAGATGACTCGAAACATTTGCTTTAGTGAGTCCATCTACCTTCATAATTTCCAGTATATATTGCGGCCGTGCCGAATCTATTCCTAGCTGCTGAACTGCATTAACAAACATACGATGCAGCTCGGGAGACCAACTCATCTTCTTTCTCCAGTTGCTTGGAACAAAATTGAAGGCTTGATGCTTGTTCTCATGGTCGTGCAATTGCTTCCTTACCACGTGCTGCCATATGTTTTGAAGCATCTGAACTCTAACTGGTTTCGTTACGACGTCTTGGGCCCCATTTAAGACAGCCTTCATTAAGGCTTGCTGATCATCGCTTGCCGATATTACGAGGACTGGCATGTTTAATTTAGAATTGATGACTTCCAAGAGAGTGAAAACATCCATGTCAATCCCTACCATGGCGGTGAGGACGATATCAAACGGGTCACTACTCCTCCTTAATATCTCTAAGGCCTCTGTCGCCTTTGCTTGAGCTACAACCTTATACCGGCATTTTCTTAATACGGTAACAAGGATTGACAGAGAGACTGGATTACCGTCAATGGCCATGACCAGTAGACCCTCAGGGTAAGGAACTTCATCAGCTTTGACCAGGGTTGAACATGCGCCCGTTCCCCTAATACTCGACATATTTCTGGATCTAGGACTGCCGATTCGAGACCGCCTCGGGATGTCTTCTCGGACTTGAGGGATCACGAGATCGTTGATGCCTTCTCGTAACAGGCTTTGAAAGCCGATGCTTTGATGGTGAAGGTTTTGAATTCCTCTCCCACGAGAACTCCTTCCTCTCTATCTTTCTCCTGCGAGTTCTTGCGAATGAACTCTGACTATCAAATGGGGACAAGTTCTCTCTCTGGCAATAGCAACGACTTCCCTCTTCACGGGCAGCGCTATTAGATTTTCCGAGGGAGAAAATCTGATATTCAGCTTTTGATCAAAGGGGAAATCCTTGTTTCTCGCTCAGTTTGTCTTCTTTTTTCTTTTCGTGATAGAGGGCCCCTGTCAAGATCTCCACCGTCGATTTACTGGCGGGTCCTCCAATGAAGACAAGTCGTATCTCCTTTTCGCTAACGTTTGCCGTGTCTTCCACTCAGCTCATCTTTCCGTCTTCTTTTTCAAAGTGGCGGTGTCTCGTCAAACTTTCTGCGGAGATTTCGGACTCACTTAGCTCGCAGTCGCCATCTGATGGGAATTCGAGCCAACGAGGGTGGTGCCAATAGAGAATGGTAGATAAGAGAAATCTTGACTGGTTGATACCGTCACTATGAAATCAATATTTACTTCAAAGCAGATTACCATCTTCGCATTCCGCTCATCTGCCTCACCTCTCTCCCCCTTTCTTTCGTATTCTGCTTTCAAAAATGGCTAATTCTCCTAACCATACCTTATCCGCCGAAGTCCTAGCTGGGTGGGAGAGACTCTACAATCTTCTTGGTAGAGGTTACGCTCATATAGCCAAAATCTCTACCGTTGAGGCTGAAATCCTCGGTTTATTTAGGACCGTGGACGCTGCTTCTATTGAGGGTACCCAACTAGGGAAGGAGTACCGGAACTTCTCGACCCTCTTCATCAATTTTCTGGCTGCCTATAACCGTGCTTATGAGACGGTCCTTGTGACCGCCGTCGTGAAAGCCCGTTACCGAGACCGGCACGAGCGTCTGGCAACAATTACGTTTGTGGCTGATAATCACAAAAAGGCCCTCAAGTTTGCCAACGATCAGCTTTCGTGGCTGGTTCGTGAGAGGGGAAAGTTGGTGGACCGTCTGGCCTTGGTCCGAACTTACGCCGAAGAGGAGCCAGGCAATATTGTGATGAGGTGTAAATGTGGTTGGCTGCAGGAGAGACTTGATGACATTACGGCAGACATTGCTTTCGAGAGGGCAGCGGTTCCGGACCTGGAGTTTGCCGTTGAGCATTACGAGGCCACTATGGCCCAGGTTAAAGAGAAGTGCGATCGCCTCTTCTTTAGGCTCGCGGAGCTTGATCCCGAGAGCGCCCGGTGCATCCAGAGCATCAACTGTTTGGAGAGTCAGTTGAGCTCTTTCGTAATGGTTATCAGGGCCCAGTTTGGCTTTACCTTTCCTCCCCAGTGAGTTGTTGTAATACTTTTTGATGAATGGAATGAAAGAAAAGCTTCACGTGTTTTGTTTTGTTTTTTTTTTTTAATTTTCCTGCTATCGTTTCTTCCGCATAGCATAACAGAACGATTTGAGGTACCGAAGATGTCGAGGCTTAATGTTCTTCTTGATGTTCTTGTTTAATTGCTCCAGACGATGATATCGAGAACATTGATGATGGGTTCGGCGGTGGCCCCCACTATCCATCTTGAGATCAGGAACAATAACGCTATGACCACTCGATCAGTGCGCTGGTAGTAAATCCGGCCACTTGTTGTGTGCCCACTTTTATCCATATTTTGTTTCTTTCGGCGTCCACTTGCTCGTGTCGGTGGCCTGTAGCGTCGGGAGAAATTCCTGTGGGCCACGTTCATTAATAGAACCTCGGTCCTCTAAAGCCCTCCGCATGTTTCGGATAAGAGGAAATTTTAAGACCGGTCTCTGGTTGATTTGATCAGGTAAAGGTATTTGTTTCATGGGTTCTGATTATATAATCCATATTGTTTTTCAAAAGACGCGGGATCCTCTGCAATACATTAAATATGCCCCCATGTTTAATCAGTATAAATCCACCGTCATATCAGAATACACTGCCCATACAAGTTTACGGATTGACACAACTTTGTCTGTCAAAGATGGACAATGTTCGTTTGCCCCCCAGAATTAACGGTTGAAGCCTCGGTGTTTTTCGTCTTTTGGTATTTCTGAAGATGATTCTTGATATATTATTGAACTTAATTTTTACACCCGTCTGGGGTATCCAGGATCTCTCTGCAAAAGAAAAGGATATAATTAGTATGCGACACAAGAAATGTCGGTCCATGACTCCTATATTAGTCCAATTTGATTTTTTCTATTTTATAGAGAAATCAGAAGAAAGAAAAAAAAATTCCTTAGGAAGAAATGGGTTAATTTTTGATACAGAATTTTTTTCAGATTTATTATTCTTTTTTTTATTTTTTTAAAGGAATGTGACAAAGTCTCTTGACGTTTACTAAAATTTTTGAAGGAATTTCCTTTTTATCAAAATAAATTTTCAGAGGTAAATTTGTCAGGAAAATTTTATTTTTATTGAAGCAGGAAAGACATGACAGAAATCCTTTATTGGTTAACGAAATTCCCCCGAGACATTAGTCTAATTTTATTTAGAGAAACTTTTCTTAGAAAAACATGAGCGAATTTCTCGAAAAGAATTTTTGTTGCAAGTTTTTATAATTTGAAAGAATGTGATAAAATCACTTGATGTTTTTTTTAAAGGAATTTTTCTTTTTATCGAAATAAATTTTCAAAGGAAAATTTGTCAGGAAAATTTCATTTTTATTGGAGAGAAAAAAACATGACAAAAATCTCTTATTGGTCAATTAGTCTAATTTTATTTAGAGAAAATTTTCTTAGAAAAACATGAGCGAATTTCTCGAGAAGAATTTTCTTGCAAGTTTTTATAATTTGAAAAATGTGATAAAATCACTTGATGTCTACTAGAGTTTTTTTTTTAAGGAATTTTTCTTTTTATTGAAATTTTCAGAGGAAAATTTTTTCAGGAAAATTTCATTTTTATTGAAGCAATAAAAATATGACAAAAATCCCTTATTGGTTAATAAAATTCCCATGAAGGGATTTTTTTACATCATTTTTTCAAAAAAAAAATTAAAAGAAATGAGGGACAAATTTAATTTTTATTTTCTTTTAAAAAGAATGGTCGTAATATCAAGCTCAAAAACTGACTAACACCTAGCATGGACCGACCGAAAATAAATACAAGATAAAATTAGAGAACTTACTTTTACCTTGGAGAAATGCAAATCACATAGTCATGCGCATGACTCAAGTGAGGAGTGGACTCTAGAAAATAAAAGAAGGAGAGACAAGGTATGGACCTAAAAAGGCTCCCACTATCTGAATTGACAAACTTACCCTCCGCGCAATCAAATCACAATGGGAAGAATTGTCAATTCAGATAATGAGCGGAATAAAATATGGTCATCCCGAGCGCAATCGACGCAAGAGCTTTGCATATTCGATCCCTATCTATGGTTTTCTAGGAAGAATTTCGCGACTTGGGTTTAGACGCTTGTGTGTGCAGGTGTCGTGATCCTCAGAGTATGCAAGACATGCACAACAATTGATATCAAAACAGCGCTTCTAAAAATGTGCGAAATTAAACAAATAAACCCAACACCGAGCCTGCAAAACAAAGGGGTTAGCCAAACACTCCGCCCCTTATAACTCCCATCCTGCAAAAACATATAACACCTATAGAATGAGTCCCAAACAATATCGCCAAAAGCGAGATATGCATGAAATTTTCATTGGCCTAAGTCCACTAAGACTTTTAAAATTTCGAAAAAAATTCAAATATTCCAACTCGTATCTTTTTTCGAAAATTTAAAAACCCCTTCCCCAGCGGAGTCGCCAGTCTGTCGCGACCCTCTAAAAAAATTTTAAATTTTAAAAGGGGTTAACGGATTATTAGGTTAATTAGATTTGACTAACCTAACGCGGACCATCCCAAGCCCTACCGAATCGCAACTTTGGTTTTTGTTTAAATGATTTTAAAATTTGGAGTCGCCACTAATCGTTCTTGGTAGGTCGATTAGAAACCTAAATAAATTAGCGGGAGAACTAATTTATTCCTGCGAACCAGAGATTAGGAGCTCGGGGACTTGGTTACACTAGTTAATTAAAACTAATGCCCTTTCGGTACCTTAATTTCATGGATATCCTAATTCGGCAACTCAGGCTTGGTTTATTCCTAAGGCTATAGTAGGGTATTCTCTTTTGTGTTTTCACTTTTTAAATAGGATGCATGGATGGTATATATTTTTATTTGTTATATTTTTTTAAGTGTTAAAGATTCCCTGAAGCCGAAAGAAGGAGTGTGTTAACGACTTCTGTGCAGTATTACAACCTACTTATCTTTTGGGTCTGATGATTCAAAAATTAAATTATAGGAAGTACATGACAGTGAATAAACACCTCCAATGGGAGGCCTAGCATTGGCTTGGCTCTTCCCTTTGGGATTTAAGGTATAGATATTTAAGTTGCAAGTATTTAAACTACTGTAAGTAAAAACCTCCAATGGGAGGCTAAGCATTGGCTTGGCTCTTCCCTTTGGGATTTAAGGTACATGTATTTAAGTTGCAGGTATTTAACTACTGTAAGTAAAAACCTCCAATGGGAGGCTAAGCATTGGCTTGGCTCTTCCCTTTGGGATTTAAGGTACATGTATTTAAGTTGCAAATATTTAACTACTGTAAGTAAAAACCTCCAATGGGAGGCTAAGCATTGGCTTGGCTCTTCCCTTTGGGATTTAAGGTATAGGTATTTAAGTTGCAGGTATTTAACTACTGTAAGTAAAAACCTCCAATGGGAGGCTAAGCATTGGCTTGGCTCTTCCCTTTGGGATTTAAGGTACAGGTATTTAAGTTGCAGGTATTTAACTACTGTAAGTAAAAACCTCCAATGGGAGGCTAAGCATTGGCTTGGCTCTTCCCTTTGGGATTTATGGTGCAGGTATTTAAATTGCGGATGGACTTTGTCCTCTCCATTCTGGGGTATGAATTCTTTAAAATAAAATACAACGAATTGATTCAACAATTTGAAATTTGTGTGCGCTTGAGGACTCCTCCAAGCCGATTTTGTGCTTCCATAGGGTTGACCATTGATATAAAGCTGCGGCTTCCTGACATAAAATAGAGTGAAATGTCAGTATACAAAATATGTGCTAATTTGCACCTAAAACCAGAAGAGTGGAAAGAGTACTTATCTCCCATTTTTTTGGGAGGGATTTTTATAATTGATTTTCGCTCTTTATGTTCCCAATATAGAGAGTTTCTTTTGAATTAAGAGGGACTTTTAGTCACAGATCAGTTGAGAAATCGGTGGACAGCTTAGAAGCTTGTCTGGGCCGATTTTTGCATCTCTACGAGATTTTTGCTGTTGACGTAGAGATATCCTTCTCCTGACATAAAATATGAAAAAAAAAAGAGGAGATGGAGAAAGTGTATACAATTCGTGCTAATTTGCAAGTAAAACCATAAACAAATGAATAAATAAAAACACTTAGCTCGAATTTGCTTGCTCGTTGACGAAGATGAACTCTTGATTTATATTGATCGATGAAGGAATTTGTGATGATAATCCCTAGCTTTGAACTCCCATCATCTTCAAAATTCTCTCTCTTTTGGTATTTTCTTTCTCTCAAATTTTTCTTCAATCTCCCAAAACTCTCTCAAACATCCAAAATTTTCTCTCCAAAAAAATCCTCCCAAACACTTCAAATTTTCTCTCTCAAGAATCCCTTCTCAAGCTCACTTCTTTCTCCTTTTATAACCTACTCATCTATCTCCCATTCTAATTTTTCCACTAACTCTATCTCCCATTCTAATTTCTCCACTAACTCTTCTTCATTTTCATCTTCCATTCTCCATCTCTATCTCACATTCTAATCTCTCCACTAACTCTTCTTCATCTTCATCTTCCCTTCTCCATATTTATCTCCCATTCTAATTTCTCCACTAACTCTTCTTAATCTCCATCTTCCCTTCTCTATTCTTATCTTCCATTCTAATTTCTCTACTAACTCTTCTTCATCTCCATCTTCCCTTCTCTATTCTTATCTTATTTTCTCCATCCATTCTTCTCCAACTTCTCTTCTTCATCTCCTCTTCTTCATCTTCCCTTCTCTATTCTAATTTATCCACTAACTTTTCTTTTTATTATTTGTAAAATAATCCTTCAAGAGTTAGGTATTTGCACTTTAGTCCTTGAATTTTAAGTATTTACAATTCAGTCCCTGAAAAAATATATTTCTTTAAGTCCAAATCTCCTCACAATTTTTGACACACCAAAATTTACCACATGTCAAATTTAAGCTCATTTCTTGTCGCTGAAAATAATGCATAATTTAATTAAAGCCCTTTTGCAAAATTAAGTCATTCTGGGTATAATTGGGCCAAGATGAAAATTTAAAATATTAGAAGACAATGTCACAACTCATAAAAAGTGAAAGTTAAAAATAAGTTGACTCAAATTAAATTTTTTTAGGCCCGATTCGAGATTATACTCGTGAAGGAACACGTGACTCGAATTGGATTTTTCTGAATTTGCGATGGCCAATATGAAAATAGATTTAAAATAAAAATATTAACTATCTTTGTGTATTTTTTGGCCTCAAATGTTATTTTTTCAAAATTTTCAAATATTTTTGTATTTTTTTAAAGAAAATTAAAATATATATAATATGAAAAATCGTTTTTTGGTCAAAATTGGTTCCCTAGGCTTGGCTAAGGTCTCCAAAGTTGATTTTTCAATTTTATGAATTTTTATGGATTTTTTATTAGTTTAGCAATAGAAAAAATGATTAAAGATCAGGTGTCAACAGCTGCCCCTCTTTGAAAGGAAGCTCGGTAGAGGTTCATTTCAAAGACGAGATGACACTTGGATTCTTATCGACTCAATACAAGGAAATAAAAAGAGTCGTGACATGATTGTTCCACTGAAAATGAAATAAGAACCTAAGGATTCGTTATATAAAAAAACTTTAGGGTGGTTGAACTTGAACCCGTATGGTGGATCAACCCATGGTAGATTCCTAATAAAAGGATTCTACTGATTAAAAATTGAATTAAAATTTGACCCGTATGGTGGGTCATACCATTTGACCCGTATGGTGGGTCGTACCATGGTAGATTCCTAATAAAAGGATTCTACTGATTAAATTTTGATTGAGATTTGACCCGTATGGTAGGTCACCACATGGAGATACCTGTAAGAAGGACTTGGTGCCTGTAGAAAGGACTTGGTGCTTTGCCTGTAAGAAGAACTTTGTGCCTGTAAGAAGGACTTGCTTTGCCTGTAAGAAGGACTTGATTTGCCTGTAAGAAGGACTTTGTTTGCCTGTAAAAAGGACTTACTTTGCCTGTAAGAAGGACTTTGTGCCTATAAGAATGACTTGATTTGCCTGTAAGAAGGACTTTGTTTGCCTGTAAGAAGGACTTTATGCCTGTAAGAAGGACTTGATTTGCTTGTAAGAAGGACTTTATGCCTGTAAGAAGGACTTTGTGCCTGTAAGAAGGACTTGATTTGCCTGTAAGAAGGACTTTGTGCCTGTAAGAAGGACTTTATGCCTGTAAGAAGGACTTGATTTGCCTGTAAGAAGGACTTTGTGCCTATAAGAAGGACTTGATTTGCCTGTAAGAAGGACTTTGTGCCTGTAAGAAGGACTTGATTTGCCTGTAAGAAGGACTTTGTGCCTGTAAGAAGGACTTGGTTTGCCTGTAAGAAAGACTTAGTTTGCCTGTAAGAAGGACTTAGTTTGCCTATAAGAAGGACTTGATTTGCCTGTAAGAAGGACTTTATGCCTTTAAGAAGGACTTGATTTGCTTGTAAGAAGGACTTTGTTTGCCTGTAAGAAGGACTTGATTTGCCTGTAAGAAGGACTTTGTGCCTGTAAGAAGGACTTGATTTGCCTGTAAGAAGGACTTTGTGCCTGTAAGAAGGACTTGGTTTACCTGTAAGAAGGACTTAGTTTGCCTGTAAGAAGGACTTAGTTTGCCTATAAGAAGGACTTGATTTGCCTGTAAGAAGGACTTTATGCCTTTAAGAAGGACTTGATTTGCTTGTAAGAAGGACTTTGTTTGCCTGTAAGAAGGACTTTGTGCCTGTAAGAAGGACTTGATTTGCCTGTAAGAAGGACTTTGTGTACCTCAAAGGGTGCCATTCTGAAATCTGGGGAGACCAGGAATCCTGCAGAAGCTCAAACCCAAATTATATTCTCCTGTCGTTTTAGGAATAAACCAAAGAGGCAGAGATCAAAAGGTCTCGAACATTATTGTCCTTGAGACAAATCATGCTTTATTGAAGAATGTGGATACCTGTATATACCGCAATGGATTCGAGTATCCCAACAACCGTCAGAATTCATTCTCTTGAAAGGTTCTGGTTGAAGATATACTTACCTGAGAATTTGGAAGAAATGCTTGGTGGCTTCTGGACAACCAGGCTTGTTCATTCAATAATCGCCGAATGAATTTCAAGACTTTGGAAGGTAACTCAAACACCGGGAATGTGTTGCCTGTCGGGCAATGTCAGAGCTAACATGTGCAAGCATTTTCATCAATGCGTTCATTGGTTCATACAAAATTGTTCAGCTAAGTTTGCCATGATTAAAGGCAGTCTATGTAATAACTCATGATGCAATCGATCAACATATAGATCATGTATTGCATTACCACTTCTATTTAAGGAGGTTCTTATAGTATGAACACCTCGAATGTAATCTGAATGGGGGACTTCATTCCGAAATGGCTTTTTCTCACTCTGGAGAAAGGCTGTTTATTTGTAGATCAAAATGTTAGACCTGTGTGGAAATGGTTTGCCTTTCCTCATCCTGTCATGCCCCATTCTGCACATTTGATATCTCCTGTGCAGTTTATGCTCTAAGTTGGAGTTGGTAAGTTAAATACACGGAATAGTCATACATAATTCATGAACTGTGTAAGCACAATGCAGATGTGACAATTTTTTAGCATCACGTGTGTTTATATAATGTGCAAATATGGGCGAATTTAAATTGCCCCTGGTATGTGGGCGGACCGAACAAATTAGAAAGCATACTCCTTATGTCGAGGGGTGGTTTGTCTCAAACTTTACCCCTGCGCGATGAAGCATATGGGCGATGGAGCATTTTGGTTTGTTTAATGCCCCTGCAAGAAGCAGAGAAATTATTCTTGAAACCAAACGAGATAAGGAAGACATATTTGCTTTTTCGTTTCAGAGCTTGCGATCAATTTGCCCCATTTTTCACCAGAATAGATCTTGTCAGGTGATCATACTTTTCTTTTGGATTTGTCTCCTTCAACATGTTAAATGTTAGTATAAATATTTCCTGTGAAAAGAAAAGGAGACATGTCAACCAGTATTAAAAGGGATAAATTGGAAACGATACTGATTTACCCTTCATCTTGAATGCCTTGGACAAGTCTTTTACCAATTTTGCTGGATTGAGTTTTCTTCGACTTTTGTTGGATGCTTCACCATTAAGCCGAGAATGTAGCAAAATATTGACTTCGGTATTACTCGTCGAGTATTCCTGCTTGCAAAAAGAAATGCACAAAAAGTTGTTTCATTTATTTATAATACATACAACATTCCCCACCCTCGGGGATCGAACTCGGGATATTTCGGACCTACTGTCATCCCCCATACCATTCGGTCCATTGGACCATAGGTGTCCATGGGGCTATCCTTTCAAAGGTTAATCTTTGGGGATAAAACAGCCTTGTTGTATCACCTTATGCCATGTTACGGTATTTCTCGAGGTAATTTGCAATCCCTGTTAAGAATGGAATAAGACAATTCAAGACTTGAGATGATTATGTGCACATTAGAACGATACAGAATTACCCATTTCTAAGATTGTTCGCGTCTTTCGCTTGTACTTTCCTCTGTCCGAAGCTGTCCATCCCGTGGTAATGACCATGAGTCGATTTGCCCCCAAATTTTGTTCAACTTGTATTCGGATATGATTGCGTTCTCGGGTCGATTTGCAATTTCCTGAGAATAGAAGGGGCTTAATTTTAAAACTTGGAGCAACTGAGGGTAAATTGAAACGATACGGAGTTACCCTTCAGGTTTATCCAGATTTTTACTCGCCATCAATTCGTCGCGAGGTTGGTGAGGTGGCGGATTCGAGCATTTAATAGGGGGAAGTCGGATTATTACTCCTTGCTTTTACACATTCACAAAAGCAGAAAAACATATCACGCAAGGAAATAAAACACATTCACTCATTCAGGATCAGTTCTGCTTCCTCTACAAGCTCTCCCATGATCAGCTGGCTTTATCCCAAATTAGGTATGCATCGGCCATATAGAAGGTCTGGTGGTCACTGGCTGAACAAGTGCATCACAGTCCCGATGCTTTACCGATATCAAACTGGTTGATTATGGCGAAAAGATCATCGTCAATGTCCGCTTGGTGGTGATCTGTCCCTTCTTCTTCGGGAGGTATTGATACTGATCCAGTATCATTGGTCCTTTTGTACCCTGCTCCAACAGAACTCGATCCTGTTATAAATTGGTCTAACTCACCTCTTAAACGTGCATTTTCGATCCTCAGATCATACATTTCATCGAGGGTGAGGAGAAGGCTATTGCAGTTGGGGCAGGTGGCGGAGTCAAAATTCTCTTTATACATCTTGTTTTCCGCTCGGAGGTTTTCATTTTCAACTCTTAGAAACTCGGCTTCGTTGTGCTCATGACGAGTCTTCATTCGGGTTCGTCTATTTTGAAACCAGAACTTGATTTGCGAAGGTTCAAGGCCTAGCTCTTGACTCAGTTCCATTTTTTGTTTGCCGTCTGGCATAGGGCACGTTTTGAAGAAAGCTTCAAGCTTTCGTACTTGCTCCTCAGTATGGCGACGGTAACGCTTCTTTTGACCTTTACCGTTGTTGTCATTGTCCTTACCGGGCTCTTGGACGTCGTCGGTGGAAGGGCCGGGCTCTATAGGCTCGATCCCAAATATGGCTTCGAACTCTTCCTCTCCCATATTCAGCAAGTAACGATAACTTTCAAGTGTGTTGGGTTGAGACATCTTCGATTTGGTTAACGATTTCTCAAAGTTTGATATCTCTTCTTGTATTTTCACTCTCTGGATTTTTCTGGGAGACTGCGTATGCTTTAAGAGTCTCTCTTTCGAGCACGAATGAGAATTATCAAGAAGATGCCTCCTTTAAAATTAGACGTGGGTTTAGCAACTGTATTGCCTCTCTCGAGTGTTCTGGCTTTCTCGATTTTCTTTTCATCGTATCTCTTTTCTGCCGAAAATGTCTTTGTCTCCCACTCAGCTTATTTTTTATCCTTTCTTTTTCAAAGTAGTGGCGTCTCGTCCAACTTTTCCGTAGAGACGTCGGATTTGCTTGGCTCGAGATTGGAGACGAGTAGCGGAGGTGATACTGATAGGGAATGGTAGACAGGAAAATTTGGCCAGTAGAGACTTCCCCTGCAAAAATGAAAGAGAATGCGGCAGTATATGTTCTTCATATTCTAGAAAAATTGGAACGATACTGTTTTACCCTTGTGTATACTTCCATTGAATTTGAATTGAGGAAGTTCCTTCATTTGGATTGGATTGAATTGTATGTCCTGAGTTGCCCTTCACTTTGAGCTTGCCACATATGTGCTTTGCTTAGTTGGGCCTTGTTTTCTCTCGGGTTGCCTTGGACCATCATCATTTTCCATGCCATTGGGTCCGTGGACCGGAGGGCTCCTTTAATTTGAAGGTTACCTTGAAGGCGAATGAGTCCTATCGCATTCCATTGGGTCATTTCATTTTGCGACACTCTTGAGGCACTTTGCAATCCCCTGGGTGAGAATGGAACAAATCCAATTTAGCATTTTGCAACGATTGAGGGTAAATTGGAACGACACACAGTTACCCGTCTTCGAGCTCGCCTGGGCTTTTCACTTGAAATTTCCCTACGTGAGGCCATTCAACATTTCTCATTATGACAGTCAGCGACGTTGCCACAAATTGATCCACCCTAAATCTAGCATAAAAAGGGATTCACGCATTCGACGGGATAAATAAATTGCCCCCTTGTCCTTGAATTAAATCGAGACACCTAGAAAGCTGGAAAATATCATACGCAGGGGAATTAAGCATGAAATGAAAGGTGCACTTATTCAAGGTCAGTTCTGCCTCTCCTGTGGCTCTTCGATAATCAGCTAGTCTCGTGTTGGTTCGGGTGTGGATAACCGATGTTTGAGAGTCCCTACTCACTGGCTCCTGATCGCGGCTTGGGACGTCTGTCAACCCTAAACTGATTGACCAGGGCAGTAAGCTCATCATCTGGGTAATCTCTTGAACCTTCCAGAAACTGATGCTCGAATTGGGCATTGTTGTTGGCAAATGCTGGCGGTAGATTTCTCATTCTGTCCTCGCCATGAGCAATTTGACTTCTCATGCTGGAGCCTTCATCATTACTCGAGAAAGTGTGGGGATCACCAACTGTCCTGCTGCCAAAAACTCCTTCCATTCGAGGATTAGAGAAGTGGAAGTGCTCAGGATAACTTCTTGTTTGATTCTCTAGCTGCGCAGGCGCGCTGATCATGGGATGAGTTCTAGCCACAGGTTGGTGCTCAAACCAAGGAATCTGAATACACTGCTCCTGCGGTCTATACTCTTGAAGAGCATTAGGGTGATTCTAGGGGATACTTTGATTAACGCCTGGGGGATTGATGGCATGGCTACTAGCTTGGTTGATGATGGGAAGTGGCTCGCCCCATGCTAACCTGGGGAACTTATGGTGGCGAGGAGACTCGACGTTCAGGCTTGGATCAGTCCCGCCTTGGTTTTCTTGATTCTGAGCTGCATTGTGTTCTCTCACCCTTTTTCTGTACTTCTGAAGATGACTCGAAACATTTGCTTTAGTGAGTCCATCTACCTTCATAATTTCCAGTATATATTGCGGCCGTGCCGAATCTATTCCTAGCTGCTGAACTGCATTAACAAACATACGATGCAGCTCGGGAGACCAACTCATCTTCTTTCTCCAGTTGCTTGGAACAAAATTGAAGGCTTGATGCTTGTTCTCATGGTCGTGCAATTGCTTCCTTACCACGTGCTGCCATATGTTTTGAAGCATCTGAACTCTAACTGGTTTCGTTACGACGTCTTGGGCCCCATTTAAGACAGCCTTCATTAAGGCTTGCTGATCATCGCTTGCCGATATTACGAGGACTGGCATGTTTAATTTAGAATTGATGACTTCCAAGAGAGTGAAAACATCCATGTCAATCCCTACCATGGCGGTGAGGACGATATCAAACGGGTCACTACTCCTCCTTAATATCTCTAAGGCCTCTGTCGCCTTTGCTTGAGCTACAACCTTATACCGGCATTTTCTTAATACGGTAACAAGGATTGACAGAGAGACTGGATTACCGTCAATGGCCATGACCAGTAGACCCTCAGGGTAAGGAACTTCATCAGCTTTGACCAGGGTTGAACATGCGCCCGTTCCCCTAATACTCGACATATTTCTGGATCTAGGACTGCCGATTCGAGACCGCCTCGGGATGTCTTCTCGGACTTGAGGGATCACGAGATCGTTGATGCCTTCTCGTAACAGGCTTTGAAAGCCGATGCTTTGATGGTGAAGGTTTTGAATTCCTCTCCCACGAGAACTCCTTCCTCTCTATCTTTCTCCTGCGAGTTCTTGCGAATGAACTCTGACTATCAAATGGGGACAAGTTCTCTCTCTGGCAATAGCAACGACTTCCCTCTTCACGGGCAGCGCTATTAGATTTTCCGAGGGAGAAAATCTGATATTCAGCTTTTGATCAAAGGGGAAATCCTTGTTTCTCGCTCAGTTTGTCTTCTTTTTTCTTTTCGTGATAGAGGGCCCCTGTCAAGATCTCCACCGTCGATTTACTGGCGGGTCCTCCAATGAAGACAAGTCGTATCTCCTTTTCGCTAACGTTTGCCGTGTCTTCCACTCAGCTCATCTTTCCGTCTTCTTTTTCAAAGTGGCGGTGTCTCGTCAAACTTTCTGCGGAGATTTCGGACTCACTTAGCTCGCAGTCGCCATCTGATGGGAATTCGAGCCAACGAGGGTGGTGCCAATAGAGAATGGTAGATAAGAGAAATCTTGACTGGTTGATACCGTCACTATGAAATCAATATTTACTTCAAAGCAGATTACCATCTTCGCATTCCGCTCATCTGCCTCACCTCTCTCCCCCTTTCTTTCGTATTCTGCTTTCAAAAATGGCTAATTCTCCTAACCATACCTTATCCGCCGAAGTCCTAGCTGGGTGGGAGAGACTCTACAATCTTCTTGGTAGAGGTTACGCTCATATAGCCAAAATCTCTACCGTTGAGGCTGAAATCCTCGGTTTATTTAGGACCGTGGACGCTGCTTCTATTGAGGGTACCCAACTAGGGAAGGAGTACCGGAACTTCTCGACCCTCTTCATCAATTTTCTGGCTGCCTATAACCGTGCTTATGAGACGGTCCTTGTGACCGCCGTCGTGAAAGCCCGTTACCGAGACCGGCACGAGCGTCTGGCAACAATTACGTTTGTGGCTGATAATCACAAAAAGGCCCTCAAGTTTGCCAACGATCAGCTTTCGTGGCTGGTTCGTGAGAGGGGAAAGTTGGTGGACCGTCTGGCCTTGGTCCGAACTTACGCCGAATAGGAGCCAGGCAATATTGTGATGAGGTGTAAATGTGGTTGGCTGCAGGAGAGACTTGATGACATTACGGCAGACATTGCTTTCGAGAGGGCAGCGGTTCCGGACCTGGAGTTTGCCGTTGAGCATTACGAGGCCACTATGGCCCAGGTTAAAGAGAAGTGCGATCGCCTCTTCTTTAGGCTCGCGGAGCTTGATCCCGAGAGCGCCCGGTGCATCCAGAGCATCAACTGTTTGGAGAGTCAGTTGAGCTCTTTCGTAATGGTTATCAGGGCCCAGTTTGGCTTTACCTTTCCTCCCCAGTGAGTTGTTGTAATACTTTTTGATGAATGGAATGAAAGAAAAGCTTCACGTGTTTTGTTTTGTTTTTTTTTTTTTAATTTTCCTGCTATCGTTTCTTCCGCATAGCATAACAGAACGATTTGAGGTACCGAAGATGTCGAGGCTTAATGTTCTTCTTGATGTTCTTGTTTAATTGCTCCAGACGATGATATCGAGAACATTGATGATGGGTTCGGCGGTGGCCCCCACTATCCATCTTGAGATCAGGAACAATAACGCTATGACCACTCGATCAGTGCGCTGGTAGTAAATCCGGCCACTTGTTGTGTGCCCACTTTTATCCATATTTTGTTTCTTTCGGCGTCCACTTGCTCGTGTCGGTGGCCTGTAGCGTCGGGAGAAATTCCTGTGGGCCACGTTCATTAATAGAACCTCGGTCCTCTAAAGCCCTCCGCATGTTTCGGATAAGAGGAAATTTTAAGACCGGTCTCTGGTTGATTTGATCAGGTAAAGGTATTTGTTTCATGGGTTCTGATTATATAATCCATATTGTTTTTCAAAAGACGCGGGATCCTCTGCAATACATTAAATATGCCCCCATGTTTAATCAGTATAAATCCACCGTCATATCAGAATACACTGCCCATACAAGTTTACGGATTGACACAACTTTGTCTGTCAAAGATGGACAATGTTCGTTTGCCCCCCAGAATTAACGGTTGAAGCCTCGGTGTTTTTCGTCTTTTGGTATTTCTGAAGATGATTCTTGATATATTATTGAACTTAATTTTTACACCCGTCTGGGGTATCCAGGATCTCTCTGCAAAAGAAAAGGATATAATTAGTATGCGACACAAGAAATGTCGGTCCATGACTCCTATATTAGTCCAATTTGATTTTTTCTATTTTATAGAGAAATCAGAAGAAAGAAAAAAAAATTCCTTAGGAAGAAATGGGTTAATTTTTGATACAGAATTTTTTTCAGATTTATTATTCTTTTTTTTATTTTTTTAAAGGAATGTGACAAAGTCTCTTGACGTTTACTAAAATTTTTGAAGGAATTTCCTTTTTATCAAAATAAATTTTCAGAGGTAAATTTGTCAGGAAAATTTTATTTTTATTGAAGCAGGAAAGACATGACAGAAATCCTTTATTGGTTAACGAAATTCCCCCGAGACATTAGTCTAATTTTATTTAGAGAAACTTTTCTTAGAAAAACATGAGCGAATTTCTCGAAAAGAATTTTTGTTGCAAGTTTTTATAATTTGAAAGAATGTGATAAAATCACTTGATGTTTTTTTTAAAGGAATTTTTCTTTTTATCGAAATAAATTTTCAAAGGAAAATTTGTCAGGAAAATTTCATTTTTATTGGAGAGAAAAAAACATGACAAAAATCTCTTATTGGTCAATTAGTCTAATTTTATTTAGAGAAAATTTTCTTAGAAAAACATGAGCGAATTTCTCGAGAAGAATTTTCTTGCAAGTTTTTATAATTTGAAAAATGTGATAAAATCACTTGATGTCTACTAGAGTTTTTTTTTTTAAGGAATTTTTCTTTTTATTGAAATTTTCAGAGGAAAATTTTTTCAGGAAAATTTCATTTTTATTGAAGCAATAAAAATATGACAAAAATCCCTTATTGGTTAATAAAATTCCCATGAAGGGATTTTTTTACATCATTTTTTCAAAAAAAAAATTAAAAGAAATGAGGGACAAATTTAATTTTTATTTTCTTTTAAAAAGAATGGTCGTAATATCAAGCTCAAAAACTGACTAACACCTAGCATGGACCGACCGAAAATAAATACAAGATAAAATTAGAGAACTTACTTTTACCTTGGAGAAATGCAAATCACATAGTCATGCGCATGACTCAAGTGAGGAGTGGACTCTAGAAAATAAAAGAAGGAGAGACAAGGTATGGACCTAAAAAGGCTCCCACTATCTGAATTGACAAACTTACCCTCCGCGCAATCAAATCACAATGGGAAGAATTGTCAATTCAGATAATGAGCGGAATAAAATATGGTCATCCCGAGCGCAATCGACGCAAGAGCTTTGCATATTCGATCCCTATCTATGGTTTTCTAGGAAGAATTTCGCGACTTGGGTTTAGACGCTTGTGTGTGCAGGTGTCGTGATCCTCAGAGTATGCAAGACATGCACAACAATTGATATCAAAACAGCGCTTCTAAAAATGTGCGAAATTAAACAAATAAACCCAACACCGAGCCTGCAAAACAAAGGGGTTAGCCAAACACTCCGCCCCTTATAACTCCCATCCTGCAAAAACATATAACACCTATAGAATGAGTCCCAAACAATATCGCCAAAAGCGAGATATGCATGAAATTTTCATTGGCCTAAGTCCACTAAGACTTTTAAAATTTCGAAAAAAATTCAAATATTCCAACTCGTATCTTTTTTCGAAAATTTAAAAACCCCTTCCCCAGCGGAGTCGCCAGTCTGTCGCGACCCTCTAAAAAAATTTTAAATTTTAAAAGGGGTTAACGGATTATTAGGTTAATTAGATTTGACTAACCTAACGCGGACCATCCCAAGCCCTACCGAATCGCAACTTTGGTTTTTGTTTAAATGATTTTAAAATTTGGAGTCGCCACTAATCGTTCTTGGTAGGTCGATTAGAAACCTAAATAAATTAGCGGGAGAACTAATTTATTCCTGCGAACCAGAGATTAGGAGCTCGGGGACTTGGTTACACTAGTTAATTAAAACTAATGCCCTTTCGGTACCTTAATTTCATGGATATCCTAATTCGGCAACTCAGGCTTGGTTTATTCCTAAGGCTATAGTAGGGTATTCTCTTTTGTGTTTTCACTTTTTAAATAGGATGCATGGATGGTATATATTTTTATTTGTTATATTTTTTTAAGTGTTAAAGATTCCCTGAAGCCGAAAGAAGGAGTGTGTTAACGACTTCTGTGCAGTATTACAACCTACTTATCTTTTGGGTCTGATGATTCAAAAATTAAATTATAGGAAGTACATGACAGTGAATAAACACCTCCAATGGGAGGCCTAGCATTGGCTTGGCTCTTCCCTTTGGGATTTAAGGTATAGATATTTAAGTTGCAAGTATTTAAACTACTGTAAGTAAAAACCTCCAATGGGAGGCTAAGCATTGGCTTGGCTCTTCCCTTTGGGATTTAAGGTACATGTATTTAAGTTGCAGGTATTTAACTACTGTAAGTAAAAACCTCCAATGGGAGGCTAAGCATTGGCTTGGCTCTTCCCTTTGGGATTTAAGGTACATGTATTTAAGTTGCAAATATTTAACTACTGTAAGTAAAAACCTCCAATGGGAGGCTAAGCATTGGCTTGGCTCTTCCCTTTGGGATTTAAGGTATAGGTATTTAAGTTGCAGGTATTTAACTACTGTAAGTAAAAACCTCCAATGGGAGGCTAAGCATTGGCTTGGCTCTTCCCTTTGGGATTTAAGGTACAGGTATTTAAGTTGCAGGTATTTAACTACTGTAAGTAAAAACCTCCAATGGGAGGCTAAGCATTGGCTTGGCTCTTCCCTTTGGGATTTATGGTGCAGGTATTTAAATTGCGGATGGACTTTGTCCTCTCCATTCTGGGATATGAATTCTTTAAAATAAAATACAACGAATTAATTCAACAATTTGAAATTTGTGTGCGCTTGAGGACTCCTCCAAGCCGATTTTGTGCTTCCATAGGGTTGACCATTGATATAAAGCTGCGGCTTCCTGACATAAAATAGAGTGAAATGTCAGTATACAAAATATGTGCTAATTTGCACCTAAAACCAGAAGAGTGGAAAGAGTACTTATCTCCCATTTTTTTGGGAGGGATTTTTATAATTGATTTTCGCTCTTTATGTTCCCAATATAGAGAGTTTCTTTTGAATTAAGAGGGACTTTTAGTCACAGATCAGTTGAGAAATCGGTGGACAGCTTAGAAGCTTGTCTGGGCCGATTTTTGCATCTCTACGAGATTTTTGCTGTTGACGTAGAGATATCCTTCTCCTGACATAAAATATGAAAAAAAAAAAGAGGAGATGGAGAAAGTGTATACAATTCGTGCTAATTTGCAAGTAAAACCATAAACAAATGAATAAATAAAAACACTTAGCTCGAATTTGCTTGCTCGTTGACGAAGATGAACTCTTGATTTATATTGATCGATGAAGGAATTTGTGATGATAATCCCTAGCTTTGAACTCCCATCATCTTCAAAATTCTCTCTCTTTTGGTATTTTCTTTCTCTCAAATTTTTCTTCAATCTCCCAAAACTCTCTCAAACATCCAAAATTTTCTCTCCAAAAAAATCCTCTCAAACACTTCAAATTTTCTCTCTCAAGAATCCCTTCTCAAGCTCACTTCTTTCTCCTTTTATAACCTACTCATCTATCTCCCATTCTAATTTTTCCACTAACTCTATCTCCCATTCTAATTTCTCCACTAACTCTTCTTCATTTTCATCTTCCATTCTCCATCTCTATCTCACATTCTAATCTCTCCACTAACTCTTCTTCATCTTCATCTTCCCTTCTCCATATTTATCTCCCATTCTAATTTCTCCACTAACTCTTCTTAATCTCCATCTTCCCTTCTCTATTCTTATCTTCCATTCTAATTTCTCTACTAACTCTTCTTCATCTCCATCTTCCCTTCTCTATTCTTATCTTATTTTCTCCATCCATTCTTCTCCAACTTCTCTTCTTCATCTCCTCTTCTTCATCTTCCCTTCTCTATTCTAATTTATCCACTAACTTTTCTTTTTATTATTTGTAAAATAATCCTTCAAGAGTTAGGTATTTGCACTTTAGTCCTTGAATTTTAAGTATTTACAATTCAGTCCCTGAAAAAATATATTTCTTTAAGTCCAAATCTCCTCACAATTTTTGACACACCAAAATTTACCACATGTCAAATTTAAGCTCATTTCTTGTCGCTGAAAATAATGCATAATTTAATTAAAGCCCTTTTGCAAAATTAAGTCATTCTGGGTATAATTGGGCCAAGATGAAAATTTAAAATATTAGAAGACAATGTCACAACTCATAAAAAGTGAAAGTTAAAAATAAGTTGACTCAAATTAAATTTTTTTAGGCCCGATTCGAGATTATACTCGTGAAGGAACACGTGACTCGAATTGGATTTTTCTGAATTTGCGATGGCCAATATGAAAATAGATTTAAAATAAAAATATTAACTATCTTTGTGTATTTTTTGGCCTCAAATGTTATTTTTTCAAAATTTTCAAATATTTTTGTATTTTTTTAAAGAAAATTAAAATATATATAATATGAAAAATCGTTTTTTGGTCAAAATTGGTTCCCTAGGCTTGGCTAAGGTCCCCAAAGTTGATTTTTCAATTTTATGAATTTTTATGGATTTTTTATTAGTTTAGCAATAGAAAAAATGATTAAAGATCAGGTGTCAACACATCCTTCTCTACAAGTATATGTTTCAATTGGGTCAATTCTTGGGTCATTTGCTCCTCAATTCGTGTCCTTCTTGAAACACCGACATTGGAAGATGAACTTGCAGCAACCTTTGATGAATATATTCTTGACAGAGATCCCATCCAAAATATTTTGCCTCTTTTCATCCCACCCGATGCCTCCACCCATAATGTCATATTGTCAGACCCTTCACTCGATTGCTCAGACCCATCACCACCACTAGCAGTACTCATTAAAAGTTCATCATATTTTTCCTACATTAACAATATAAATGCAAATAAAATAACTTCACACACACACATACATATCTATATAACTATCATCAATATTAAAAACATTTGTTATTTTCATTCTAGTTAACCTTACATACCTTAATAGCTTTTACTCGATCGCTAGTCCATGTCTTATCTTTTTTTTAAAAATGTGCATTCAAATGTAGCCGTATATGTCGGTTCCGTCCCTAATTCATCTGCCTATAAAATATAAACATAAATGAGTAATTAAATTAAATTAACCTACAGCATATTTAACAAACTTACCATTCTTTTTCTACTCTCCAATGCTGATAGAGCCCTAAGCATATGTAGCAGACCCTTCACTAGAATTCGAAGCTCGATTCTTCTTATTCTGTTCACATTTTTGTTTATTTCTTTCAGTTTCCCAAATTTTCTTCATTTTTGTCCAACTCTCACCTGTAATGAAATCTGGCTTCACTTGACTTGTCTTAGCTTTATTCATCACATTTCGTATGTGATCACCAGCTTTCTTCTTGAAAATTCTTTTAATTTCATCCTCTTCCATTTCATCCCACTTGAATTTCCGCTGCAATAAATATAAAATTAATCGACTTTACTTATACCAAACTTAGTTTGTGAGAAAATAGAATGGCAAAACTTACCTTGAACTCATTCCACCACAAATCCTTTACTTCTTTTGCAGCGCTACTGTAACTAATCCACTCCCCCCTCCAATAGTTATTGACTATTTTATTAAGTTGTCTCACAACATACGTAGCATCCGTGAATCTGCAAATAGGTTAGAACGATATAAATAATTTATTTGACATCCATATCTTAAATCGAAATGAATGGATGACCCTAAGTATTACATATTTCAATAAAATAAAATACTTACGAATCTCCATATGGGCATATCATGAATCGGGTATCTTCTTCACCTATGTTTTCCTCATCATTCGAGTGTTGTATTGAAGGAGATGGAATTGAAGGAGATGGAACATAATGAATTGGAATTGAAGGAATTGGAACTGAAGTACATTCAGTATGCATGTGTCCAAGTCGTCCCCTAATATGTTCTTGAGGGTCTGAGGAAGGGCCAATGTATCCATGTTGTTCATTAGTACATAGTGGTTGAGGGTTAGATGTAAGGAGAGGGGAAGAGGAAAGGGACGGGGACGAGGTCGAGGAAGCGGAAGAGGCTGGTGGTCTTCTTTGTGAAATTGCACCACGCATGTGACCTCCACATTTATACTGACAAGTAGGAAGGTTGGACAAATAACTTAAAAAATATAAACATGTATTAGGAACACATAATGATATAAGTTATGAAGCTTACCATTTTGCTTTAGAGACGAAGAGATAAACTTGAGAAAATGAAACAAACTTGCTCTCAGATTTGATAAATAGCAATCTTTGGTATCAAAGGAACCTATTGAAATCTTAACAAAATCAAATTTCACGAAAAATAAATGAGAGCATATTACAATCTTTTTGTTATTTGCAAAATAATCCTTCAAGAGTTAGGTATTTGCACTATAGTCCCTGAATTTTAAGTATTTACAATTTAGTCCCTGAAAAAATATTTCTTTAAGTCCAAATCTCCTCACAATTTTTGACACACCTCTTCTATATTTAGTCAAAATTCACCGTATGTCAAATTTAAGCTCATTTCTTGCCGTTGAAAATAATACAGAATTTAATTAAAGCCCTTTTGCAAAATTTAGTCATTCTGGGTATAATTGGGCCAAAATGAAAATTTGGAATATTAGAGAACAATGGCACAACTCCTAAAAGTGAAAAATGAAAATAAATTGACTCAAATTGAATTTTTTTAGGCCCGATTCGAGATTATGCTCGTGAAGGAATACACGATCCCGAATTGAATTTTTTTAAATTTGTGATGGCCAACATGAAAAGGGATTTAAAATAAAAATTTTGACTATTTTTATGTATTTTTGTGGCCTCAAATGCTATTATTTATTAAATATTTTCCTAATTTCTAGAAAATATATTTAAAAAAATACAAAAAATAAGAAAAATTATGTTTTGCTCAAAAATGGTTGTCTAAGCTTGGCCAAAGCTTCCAAAGTTGATTTTGCAATTTTCTCATTTTTTCTTGATTTTTTTTTATGAATTTTCGAAAATAAAAATATTGAAAAATACTGAAAATATGAAAAATTATTTTTTGGTCACAATTGGTTCTCTAGGCTTGGATAAGGTCCCCATAATTTATTTTTTAATTTAATGAATTTTTATGGATTTTGTATTAATTTTAAAAGAGAAAAGATGATTAAAAATCAGGTGTCAACAACTATCCCTTGACAATGTCCAATTTCATTTCAGCTAACTTTCAGTAGTTTGCAAACTCAGTGAAGAATCAGTACTCAGAGAATAATACTATTCAGCATGTACATGTTTAAGTAGCTACATATATGCAACTACTGAATAAGCTATAACAATTTGGATATGTCAAGACACTAAGATAAGGCACACTGAACAAATCAAAGCCTTCTTACTCGGAGAATCAGCTAAGAATCTGTGATTATTAATACTCCGATCAACTGTTACCTCTAAAGCTCAAGCCAAGCAGTGATAGAATCCAAGAAGTGTCTTTTTGTTGAAGAAGAGAGCTTTTGAATGGCAAAACACTAGATCAACACAACCCACTCTAGCAGTACCTCCAATCTCTGAAACAATGAAAGATAGAGAAACCCGAGATCAAATCTTAACTCGACAACACATCAATCGCCTCGCTATATATGCACAGAACATATAGCTTATCAACTTTCTTAACTTTTCCATGGAAACCAATAAACTAATCACTGAAACTGTAATTTGAATCATTGGACAGAGACAAAATAGAAACTCTTAACAAAACAAGAGCAAGCATAACAACTAATTATAAATAAGCTAGAAGTTTGGACCGTGCCTTCTCAAATCAGCAGAAGCCAGAATGATAACCAGTACCATGAAAAAAGCAGAGAAACCAAATCGCTTCACTCAACAACCCAGATCCCCAACACAAATGCACAAATCAGCACAACCTAACACAAAATGAATTTCGAGCATCCCCGACAAATCAAGAACAAAAACCTAGCTCACTTGCAAGTCAACTTTTAGTGTGGAAACAGATCCCCCCAAATTCAAGAAAAGACCCAATCAAGAACTGCGCAACCTAGAAGAGAAAACACTAATCTGAGGTCAAAGAAACGAACCTTAAATCCCCCGATGGCATCACTCGATGAAGACCTTGCTAAGTAGAGAGTCCTACGATGGAGAAGACGGCGGCGAATTGAAGAAGGGGTCGAGCTCGAGTTGCACACGATTTGGGGGCGCGCATGGAGAGAAATCCTAGCCTCTGGTTCCGCTCGGGTCACCATTGGATCTGCTCGCGCGGCCTCTAGTTCTGCTCGGGTCACCACCGGATCTGCTCGCGTCGCCACCGGATATTTTCGCGTCGCCTTTGGTTCTGCTCGCGTCGTTGATCGAGTGTGCTCACTAGTCCAAAATCAAGCTCGCGAGCTTTTTCTCTTTTCAACCAAGCTCTTAACGACCTCCTCTATTCAATCCCTCTATTCTCTTTTTCGCCCCTCAGGAACTCCCTCTCCATTGGTCTCACCAGACATAGGATTAGCGACGAAAACAAGTTTTTGTTGCTAATTAATCAAAATTCCTCCACCCCACCATACGCTCTTTTGGGTTCTATAACGCAAGTTGTTCCTTTTTTTTTTATTCTTTTGCCACACTATGTCCCTTCCATTCGACCACCATCATGTGGTTATGAACTTTTTTTTTGGTTTTTACTAGTTAAATTAGCGAATATTTTACGTTATCAATTCTTATTGAGTTAGGAACTTACATTTATTTTATTCTTTTAAATTACCAACTTCCGATACTTCTAATAAGGGAAAAAAATTATCTTCTCTGTTGAAACAAATAAGGAAGAACGAACACAAAACACGAGGATTTACGTGGTTCGATCACAAAGTGATCTACGTCCACGGGCGAGGCAAAACAAAATTCCACTATAGATCAAAGAGTACAGATTTTCAGAGGTCTATTACATCAATATTTACCCTAAAAGGACAAACTTTTTTTGCAGTATAAATAGTACCCCCAAAAATTTTTTGGTTTCGGTCCCCTGCTGCTTGCATCAATATCTAGAGTCGGCCGATCACAAATAACTCTCATATCTTTTCTTGCATTCAAGTTGTCTTTTGTTTTTCCAGTGACATCCATCACAGTATTTATGACATTGTCGAAAACATTCTTTTCTATGTGCATGACGTCAAGATTATGATGAATAAGATGGGTCTTCCAATATGGTTGATCCCAAAATATACTGCGTTTAGTCCACTTATGTGTACTTCCGTACGCAATAGTTGTACCATGAGGGGTTTCAATAACAATTGGAAAGTTACACACTTGCTCCCAAATTTGATCACCGGTCAATCTCAATGGTGGAGGTGTTCTTTCAATTCTATTCTTGATGAACTCTTTTTTATTCCTTCTGAATGTATGACTTATCGGCAAAAATTGTCTGTGACAGTCAAAATAGCTGGCCTTCTTACCATATTTTAATCTGAATGACTTTGATCTCTCCATACATATCAGACATCCTTAGATACCAGCTGTACTCCATCCAGATAACATTCCATAAGCTAGAAAGTCATTTATCGTCCAAAGAAGAGCAGCCTTCATTACAAATGTTTGATCAGTAGAAACATCATAGGTAAGGACACCTTCATCCCATAGCTATTGTAACTCTGCAATCAATGGTTGCATATACACATCTATCAACTTCTTTGGATTTTGCGGCCCAGGTACAATTAATGTCAAAAACATATAAGGTGTCTTCATGCACATACCGGGTGGAAGATTGTACGGAGTTAAGATAACTGGCAACATGAATAACTTCTTCATGATTTCCCGAATGGGGCAAATCCATCAGCACAAAGACCTAACCTGATGTTTCGAGGCTCATTCGCAAATTCAGGATATGTTCTATCAAAATGTTTCCATGCCTCTGCATCTGAAGGATGACACATTAGACCCTCTTCTGTTTCATGATTTGCATGCCAAGTCATTTGTTCAGCAGTAGCTTGAGACGCATAAAGCCTTTGCAATCTAGGGATTAAGGGCAAATAAAACATTTGCTTGCATGGTCTACGCTTCTGATTACGACCTTGCCTCCTATTAATCTTGTACCTAGGTTGGCTACAGAATTTGGAAGAATCTGCATTTTCATCATCTTTCCAATATAACATATAACCCCTACTACATACATCAATCCTTACAAATGGAAGACCTAAGTTATCCATTAGCTTCTTCATATTGTAAAAATCACTTGGTATAATATTATCACGAGGCATTGCTTCCCGCATTAATTCAACAAAAGAGTTGAAGTAATTTTCAGACACATTATGTTCTGCCTTGATATTTAACAGTCTTGAAGTCACTGATAACTTAGTGTGGTTGTCACAACCTACCCATAAAGGTTCATCTGCTGCTTTC
Source organism: Psidium guajava (assembly GCA_016432845.1). NCBI lineage: Eukaryota > Viridiplantae > Streptophyta > Magnoliopsida > Myrtales > Myrtaceae > Psidium > Psidium guajava. The sequence goes on from CM028230.1 coordinate 28,599,839, forward strand.
AACACTTTCCAGAATTGATTAGATGGAGGAGTTTCATTATACACATTCTCATTAAAACTTGTTAGCCCTACCTCTTCCAATTATGATGCATAACTAGTACCCACTTGTTCAGGTGTATGAGTAAAACTAGTACTTACATTGTTCGATTCTAAAACAAAATTCTGACCAGCTGCATCAATGACCATCTTCTAGTAGGGGTTCAATTGATTATAATAACTACATTCTTCCCTGATTGAAAATTGATCACTTCTTCGATGTCCTTCATCATATATAAATGGTTCACCATGACAAGTCCAATTATAGTAGTTCGGAGTAAACCCAAATCTACAAAGATGTTCTCTAACTTTATCACACACATGAAATTTACCATTACTGCACTTTTTACACGGACACCTTAACTTATTTCCATCAATGAACTCAAATTTACTACTAGCAAAGTTCAAAAACTGTTCCAACCCAGTATGAAACTCATCAGTTAATCCTCGACGTACAAGTAAGTTCTTATTATACATCCAAACCTTGTCTCTTTGCATTGTGTCTTTACAGAAATTAAAAAAACTCATAAAATATTTACAATATCATATGTACTGTTTAATATTCATAATTAAAACTATAAACGGTTCACCATAGCAAAAAAATTTTAATAGTTCAAGATAAACCCAAATCTATAAAAATGTTCCCTAACTTTATTACACACATAAATTTTACTATTACTGCGCTTTTTATAATCAACTACTATCGTATCAATTCAGTGGATGAAAGTTGTCCCAAATGTCATCGGTAATTTTGCGATAAATCCATTTCGTCACCAATTAGCGATGACCATCAACATGTCGTCACCAATTCGTGACGAAACTTTGCAAATTATTGACGAAAATGAGGGGTCGTCGTCAATTAGCGATGATATCTGATTTTCGTCTCAAATTAGCGGCGAAAATGAGATGTCGTCGTTGAAACAATCTCTTTTGTCGCTAATTAGCGACGGTAGTACTAAAGTCGTCGCCAGTTAGTGACGACGGTCGCTAATTCATCGCTATTTAGCGATGAAAAGGAGCTGTCGTCGCTAATTAGCGATGAATTTAGTGATGACCAGTACATGCCGTCGCTAATTAGCGACGAATTTTGCGACGAAAGTACATGCCGTCGCTAATTAGCGACGAATTTTGCGACGAACAATATATGCCGTCGCTAACTAGCGACGAATTTTGCGACAAATACGTGCTCAAGTGAAATACATACGTACTAAAAAAAATTCAAGTGAAAAAACTGCAAAATTGCCAAATCAAGAAGACTTACCCATGTATTTCGTTGAATTTTTTTGTAGTAGAAAGTGCTCGATTTGATGAGAATTGCTATGTCTCACATCGACACCTACATAAGAAAAAATGAAAATTACTCAATATCGATGAAGCTTATGGCAATTGATGAAAGATAATGGTGAAATAAATAACAATTTATTTCACACTCACCATAGAACACAAATAACAAAAGAGAAGAGAGAAGAGAGCGGCCGAATGAAAAGGAATGGAGAGAAAAAGTAGGAAAAGGGCTCTCAAAACGGAGTGAGAAAAAAGTGCCGGTGGACTTTAGCGACGAAAATGGTTCGTCGCAAATGTCGTCACTAATTAGCGATGGAAAAATGTATCGTCGCTAGTTAGCAACTAATTTCGCGACAACTGTGAATTTTCGTCGCAAATTAGCAACGAATTATATTTCGTCGCTAATTTTTCGTCGCTAAAATCCCTCTCTTATTTTGTGATGAATTTGGCGACAAAAAATTAGCCACGAAATATTATTCGTCGCTAATTTTCGTCGCAAATTAGCGACCAATAATATTTCGTGACTAATTTTTCGTGGCTAAAAGCCATTTGTTATTTTGTCACGGAAGTTGTTTTCATCGCAAATTAGCGACGAATTATGTTTCATCGCTATTTTCGTCGCAAATTAGCGATGAATTATGTTTCCTTGCTAATTTTTCGTGGCTAAAAGCCATTTGTTATTTTTCCAGGAATTTTGCGACGAATTTGTGACGAAATTTTTTTCGTCGCTAAGTTCGTCGCAAATTAGTGACGAATTATGTTTCGTCGCTAATTTTTCGTGGCTAAAAACCCTTTTTTTTGTAGTGTGTAGCTTTCTACCTTTAACAAATGTTTTCCTTTCATTCTAAGGACACAGATTAAATCCAATGATGTCAGAATTTTTCAATTCAAAATCGTTGTTCTCGTTATAAATGGCTAAACATTTATGGATTAATCAACAATTGACCGAGGTCACGAGATAATAACGAGGCTGATCGATCTATTTATCTATTATGTAATGCAAAAAAAAAGTTCCTACTTTTGATTAGACAAAAAAAAATTAAACTATCTGCATATTGCACTTTGATTATGTCAATGTTGATTAAATACATAATCAATTGAAGGAGGGAGATGGCCGAAAATACAAAATTACTAACGAAATTGGTGGTTAAATACCCAACTACACAACCAAATATTTAAGTGGATTGCAAATCAATTCTAACTAATTTAATGTAGTAATTTCCGATAACATGGAACTCGACATAGAGAATCCTTTTTCTTCGGGCATCCTTATTTAGTTCGATGAAAACTTGTATAATTTGACTATGAATGTCTTAGGGCTTTTTACGAAAATGGGTTAAAAAATTTACCTTTTTACTGATTTGGGTTTTCGGGTGAGTAAAATGCGAAAATGGGGCTTGTTCGGCGTCAATAGTGCAGAACATGGAAGGTGCCGGGGGAGGGTGGGGGGGTTGTTTTGTTCTTATGGATATTTTGTTCATATGGATAAATTTGTAAAAATTACAAAAATTTCAAAAAATTATTTTTCTTTCAAATTGGATCCTCAAGCTTCGCTAACGAATATGAATTTTTGGCAATTATAGATTTGTTGTTATAGATATTCTATTAATTATCTTAAAAAAACTAGATTAAGAAAATCAAGAAAAATTGAAAAAATTGAAAAATTAATTTTGGAGACCTTGGTCAAGCATAGGAAATCATTTTTGCACAAGAAATATATTTTCATATTTTTTTTTTGCGTTTTTAGTATTTTTCTGAAAATAGAAAAAATACTTCAAAATTAATTAAAATAAATAGCATTTGAGGGCAAAAAAAGTGTTCAAGAAAAAAATAGTCAGTATTTTAAATGATCCAACATGGAAAGGTTTTTAAAATAAAATTTTGGCAATTTCTTCATATTTGTAGTCTACGAAATTTATTTTCTTATTTTCAGATATTCTCTTAATATGGAAAATAATATTAAAATTTACGACAAATTTCAAAAATTACTTTTCTTCCAAATTGGATCCTCAAGCTTTGTTAAAGCTTCTAAATATGATTTTTCAATGCCTATAGATTCAAAGATGTCAACACATAGCAATATCATATTTATGATGTAAAAAGTTCTAGTACATCAAATTTATAATAATACATAATTTTGGTTTATATGGGTTTTGCTCTCTTAATGAGTCAACGTCACATTTGAACCATGTGTCTGACCCAGATCTCCTACAAGAAAATGAACAGGTAACAATAAATCAGATAAGAAGAGTTGATCTTGAATTTCCAAAGAGAATCTTCAAAAATGTGTATAGAGCGCTGCTTAACCTCAAACTGAGAATTCATTTTAGCATCAAGTTATGTAATTTAGTCTGACTGAATTTTCCTTTTCAGGAATCATCATGTCTTGCTCTGAAACCAAACATTAACGTTGGACACATGAATAACTCTCTATCCAATATCAAGAGAAACTTACCAATAAGACCGAAAGTGTACGGAAAATCAGGGCCAACTTTAGGAGGGGTGACAAACCAGAATTGTCGGGGCTTTTTACATAAATGGGTTTTAAAATTTACGTTTTTACAATCGGGGTTGACAATTGTTATGTATTATTATAAGTTTGATGTACTAGAATTTTTTTGACATCATAAATATGATATTGCTATGTGTTGACACCTGATTTTTAATTAAGTTTTTTTAAGAAAATTAATAGAATATCTATAACAAGAAATCTATAAATTTGAAAAATCATATTCGGAAGCTTTAGCGAAGCCTGAGGATCCAATTTGGAAGAAAAATAATTTTTTGAAATATTCGTAATTTTTATAAATTTATCCATAATAACAAAATATCCAAAAATGAAAAAAAATATATTTTGTGTCCTAAAAAACAGGAAAAAATTTCAATATTTTATTTAAAAAAACCTTTCCATGCTGAACCATTTAAAATACTGACTTTTTTTTCGTGAACACTTTTTTTGCCCTCAAATGCTATTTTTTTAATTAATTTTGAAGTATTTTTCTATTTTCAGAAAAATACTAAAAATGTGAAAAAACATGAAAATATATTTCTTGTCCAATGGACTTCTAGAATGGCGAAGAAATTATGTATGAATGAATGGACAACCCCGCCCAAAAGGTGATGAGTTGAGGATAAATCTAATTTGTGAGGGGGTGCCTTTTGGTGCCTTTTAAATAAATGGTACGACTACGATTTAGCATCGAGAAACAATAATATTAAACGTGACTCATATTGAGAACACACTATCAATTTTAGGTCAGTACACGATAGATAAAAGAGGACAATATCTTGAGCGAATTAAGTTACAACGTTACACGGCGGCCTAAAAAAAGAAATCAATTGCATTGCCCCTCTCAGAGAAATAGGACGTAACTCGAGCAAAACGCTTTGGAAGGAGGGAGGGGGGGTGGGGTTTGCCGCTTCCTTACGCCGATCGACGGTTGCATTGACTGGGATACATGCATTGACTTTTCGCCTCCCAGACTCCACGTCAGAGCCACAGGACAGCAGCTCACGCAATTGACTTTGGTCAACGACCTCGTACGATGGGCAAGTGCTGTCTTCCATCCTCACCGTCCATGGGTATTGATGGCTCAACTAACCCCAACTCCTGTCGCTTTAACATTATCGGCTTTAACATTATCGGATGGGACTTTAATGTTCCTTTTGACTTTTAAGGAAGCCGTTTGTCTTGACTTGGCAAAAAAAAAAAAAAAACTCACGCTAGTTTGTCTTGACTTGGTCAAAAAATTGCTATGGAACCTAAGATATGATATTTTATATGCTTGTTTAGAACATTGAAATATGTCGCCTGGGAGAAAATTCCAAACCGTAGGTGTCGACAGCTCCATCCTCGAATTTCAATTTGCAATGGTCTGCCTTGTATTGGATTTTTTTTTTCAAATATAAGTCTTTTTTTATGATATTCCACCTTTCAAGATTCAATATTGCGATTGAAAAAGTATATGATAATAAAATTACTAGATTTCGCTTCGATAACTCGTAATCATTTATATGTTGTATCCTTCATCATTTGCATGTCGTTGTGTAGACAACATGATACATGATAAAAATATTATGAACGATCAATTTGATAGGTCAATTTAATCACGTATTAAGAAAAAGTGAAACGGTGAGTCCTCCATTGAAAAAATACAAGTACTTACCCGACACATCATTAGTAGAACGATCTTATATATTTTCCTAATTTCTATGGTATTTTTAGCTATACATTATGGCTCATTTTTGCTGTTATATTTTTTATGCACGTGACATTTATTTTGTCGTGATATTTATTAGATCTGACGGTCTAGATTCATTTTAATCTGCTGTTTTCCACAACAAAAGAATATCTGGGAGGGAAGACTACGATCTTCTTCTTCTTCTTCTCATAATTCCGTGCCCCTCTTGGATTCATCAACCTGAAAATGAGTTCTTGCTTCACCATCTCCCTCTCACTCCTCTTCTTCTTCTTCTTCTTCTTCAGTTTTCCAAGCACTGAATCCCAACCTACATATCTATGGCACTACTGCCCAAACACCACGCTCTTCGCTCCCAACTCCACCTACCAATCCAACCTCAATACCCTCCTCTCTAACCTCTCCTCCGCCGCCGCCGCCGCCGCCAACACCGACGGCTTCGCCAACGCCACCGCCGGCCAAAACCCTCCTGATCGGGCATTCGGGCTCTTCCTCTGCCGCGCAGACGTCAGCGCCTCCACCTGCAGCGACTGCGTGGCCTTCGGAAAGCAGGACATCCTCCAGAAATGCCCCAAAGAGCGAGTCTCCGCGATCTGGTACGACGAGTGCATGCTGCGGTACTCCAACCAGTCCATCTACTCGGTCATGGCACTAGTGCCTGCTCTCACGATGTTGAACACCGGAAACATCTCCGATCCAACCCGATTCGCGCAAGCCCTGAAAGAGACCACGGACAAGGTGGCCACCGAGGCTTCCAAGGACGAGTCGGGGAAGAAAGCCGCGGTGGCGGCGGCGAACTTCACGAGCTTGCAGACGCTGTACACCCTCGCGCAGTGCACGCCGGACTTGACGGCCTCAGACTGCAACACATGCCTCCAGGCGATGATTGCAGACCTCCCCCAGGAGAAGCAAGGTGGGAGAACGTTCTCTCCGAGCTGCGGCGTCAGGTTTGAGCTGTACCCCTTTTATAATGCCTCGGCTGTGGCGGCCCCGGCCCCTCCGCCGTCCCAGGTTCCGTCTCCTCCTCCTGCTCCCGTGATCAGACCAAAAGGTGATCATTTCTCTTCCTCTGTACAAGAAACATCTATTGTATTTATTTATTTTCTAAACTACATATGCTACTTGATAGTTTAAATTTTTCGATTGAATCAAGATCTTGATTTAGAAGGTATTGCGTTGTCTATTCATCCAATTAATCGTGGAGCATTAATTACCATAAATCTTCTTTTTGTTAAGGAATATGTTGAGTGGCTGTGTTGAAAATATTATTAGTAAGTGCTAAAAGTTGTAGAAATGTGTACTTTTTCGATGTCTTTCGTCCCATAAAGTCAAGATGGGGTACAATTTTGGTGAAAAGTATTTCCTAGGTGGATCACAGGCAATTATGTTGGTCAGTCTCATACCAGTTGAACATGGTGGGTTCCACATCCACTCGGGAGATTAGACTTTACATAACAATTGGTTAAAGGTCGCTTTTAATCAATTAATGGTCAATTGGTGCACTCGCATGGGAGATAATTACTAAATCAGTAGCAAACCTATTATAGATATATCAATTTAGTCATAGATATTCGAATTTTGCTAACGGAATTGTAAATCTTGGCACAAAATTCTGGTATTTTCTTTTCAGCCAATTGCTGATGTGTATCTAGTCATTATGGGACATCTTACAAAGCAAACTAACATGGACAATTTTACTTGAAAACGAGGACCAATGGGTCGGCGATTTTGGGATTTTGCACAAATTTTTGAGACTTAATCGACAAAATTTAAAATTTTATGATTAAATTGATATTGATAGAATAGGTTAGGATTGAATTGGTGATTTCCCCACATAGGAACGAGGAAAGAATATGATCTTGAGATATGGACAGTTTTGGATTACAGTTTAATTTCTTCTGAACATTTGATTTTTAAGCGTACTCTTTTTGTTTGTCTCTTGGCTAATGGTAGTAATTCCAGTTTCTAATCTCATACAGTCACGAACGCATAAAACTGATGCTATTGAGACATGGTTGCACATTGTAGGCAAAAGCAATAAAACTACTGTGATAATCATCGCCGTCGCCGTTCCTGTTGGCGTAGGCGTGGTGCTTCTCTTCCTCGCTTGTTGTTTCAGGCGGAGGAAAGCGGCCAAGACGTGTGAAGTCGTGCAAGGAGATCAAAGCGGTATGAAATACATACCTGGTTCTGTATACGTGGATGGGGCAATGAAATCGTTTATGCGGGATGTACTGTACTATGCGTTTGCTGAAATGACCATCTCACGTTGTTTCATCGTGCAGGCGTAAATGACATTACAAACGCCGAGTCCTTGCAGTACGATTTGGCCACCATACAAGCCGCCACGGACAACTTCTCTCATCAAAACAAGTTGGGCGAGGGCGGATTCGGTGAAGTTTTCCAGGTATGGTTAGTCAGAAACTAGACTGAGAATGGCTTAAATGTACTTGAAAGAACTCTAGCGTGTAAAGATTTGAAGATCTCTGATTTGGTGAGTTTGAAAAGTTGATCAGGAGCTATTCATGTGTACTTAGACATCAAAATCCTAACCTTTCCAGGGTAGGCTCCCTAACGGACAACAGATCGCCGTGAAGAGACTATCTCAAGGCTCGGGACAAGGTGCTGGAGAATTCAAGAACGAAGTCGTACTGGTGGCGAAGCTTCAGCATCGAAACCTCGTGCGGCTGCTCGGATTCTGCTTGGAGGGTGAAGAAAAGCTGCTTGTCTACGAGTTTGTGCCGAACAAGAGCCTCGACTACTTTTTATTTGGTACGTTGTGTTTCAATATATCCCTTGCTTTTGGAACCTAAAGCTAGTTCCTTGCATAAATTCTATTCAAGAGGATTTGTTAAGCGAACGTACTGGCATTTGAATTGTGCAAAAATGCAGATCCTGAGAAAAGCAAGCAATTGGATTGGTCGAGACGTTACAAAATAGTAAATGGGGTTGCTCGAGGAATGCTCTATTTACATGAGGACTCTCGGCTTCGGATCATTCACCGTGATCTAAAAGCGAGCAATATCTTGTTGGACAGTGAAATGAATCCGAAGATTTCAGATTTTGGCATGGCAAGGATTTTTGTAGTCGATCAAACACAGGCGAATACGAACAAAATTGTGGGGACTTTGTAAGTATTGCAGTGTTTTGTTCTCTACTCTTATGCTCATGTATACTTGTATTGCTGATGTACTTCGATTTGCAGTGGTTACATGTCACCTGAGTATGCGATGCACGGACAGTTCTCCGTGAAGTCTGATGTCTATAGTTTCGGCGTCCTACTCCTTGAGCTCATTAGTGGTAAGAAGAACAGTTTCTTCTACCAAGCAGACGGCGGCGAAGATCTCGCTAGCCATGTAAGTTGCAGAAATCGACTATAATTGATGAGAAAACTGTTGAACAAAGCAGATTTCGACGAACTGAGAAATTTTCTCCGAATGAACTGTTTTTCAGACCTGGAAAAATTGGAGAGACGGCACGCCGTTGGAGGTGTTGGATCCAGCCATTAGCGACTCGTATTCGAGGAATGAAGTTCTTAGATGCCTCCACATTGGTTTACTATGTGTTCAGGAAGATCCAATGGATAGACCCACAATGGCAAACATAGTCCTCATGCTGAACAGCTACACCATTTCTCTCGCGGTGCCCCAACAGCCGGCCTTCTTCCTCCGAACCAGGACTGACAGACCGATGAAAGACCTCGAATCGGACCAATCTGCCACCAGGTCTATACCATTGTCGACCAATGAGATGTCGGTCACCGAAGTTTACCCCCGGTGAATGGTGAAGTGATCGAAAATCTTTCGTGATAGTCTCTCAGAGACCTTGATCATAAGATCCTTGGGATTCCACTGAGATCAATAACGGACAATGAGCTAACGCCTCTGTCCTGTACCTGTAAAGGTGCAGAGTGTGTCTGCACTTTGAGGCCAATCATGTTTTGATCCACTAGGCATGGTAGGCTGTTTATATACATCTGTTGTGTTTGTCTTATTGGATTAAGGAATATAAGTTCTTCCTTCTCTAAAGAAATAATTAGTTGAAATGACTAAGTTTCAACTATGGTTGGCTCTCCTTACAATATTTTTCACGATATATGAGAGAATATATATGTTTATATGTAATTTGCATTGATTTATTTCCGTAATATTTATTAGAGGTTGGAGTCATAAATCTCACCTCTAGATATTTTCATCTGCATCACCTGTCTCCCTATTCGATCATGATGTTTGAAAGTTAAATTACTAAGGAAAGGCAACCAACTTAGCATCGATCCTTTTGTTCATGTATTTCTTGGACTCTGCGCAATATTAGAAATAATTAGGAGTTTTCATTTGGTAATTTGATTGATTTTATGCATATCTCAAAATTGTTTATATATATACACGTTTGATCGTTCATATCTTGATTGAATAGTCATCTCATGAAAGAGTTGACGTAGATAGTGAGGTATAATTTCAAGAACTCAGCTCATGGGAAACTATTTCATATGAATATAATTAGATCACATGAGTCTCAAGTAAAAATTGGCTTTATCTTGTGAAATTCAACTCGACAAATTTTCTCGCGTCAAATCAACGGAAGTTTGGATACTCGATGCCAAGTCCCATCAACCTTTCATATTGGTGGGTTCGCCTCTGAAAGTTCAGAGTTCGAAGGGTCACGCCGTGCGTCCCATGTCTCCCCACTGTTGTTGGTCATGTCTCCGTCTCCACTCAACGAGGGAACGCAACTCGCGCAAATTGACCTTGTCAATGACCCTCCCTGTACGAGGACAAAGAAGCCACCGGCGTCGCCGGGCATCTTTAATTTCTAGTCTTGATAACCACATAAAATTTTTAATTTTAAAATAAAAATTTATTTAATAACAACATAAAATTTCTATGATCACAGAAAGATAATGGATGGCGACTCACGGACGCCCGACTACAACAACGATGCCATCGGCTTGCTAAACAATTAAGGCTGAATTAACAAAGCTAAAATATTTAGAACTGAATTGAAAAAAAATACAATATAATTAAAGATTTTTTTCGAAGTTTTTATTTAAGTAATAATTCATGGGTATCACTTCTTTCGCTTCACAATTAAAAACCCTCGTCTCACAAACTTTTAGGGTCACAAATTCATCGTCTCATCGAGCTACTAAGTTTCAATACGATTTCAAGTACATTGGTTCGATTCCTTTCACAAGAAAAAGAAAGAAGAAAAATAATCGCTTATATTACATACAAAAATAAATGAACGAATTTTTTTTGTCATTGCCTAACTAAAGGGATAGACTTGGAATATATCATTATCGATATTGAAAATATTTTTAATTATTTTTTTTCAAATATTAGAAATAATTATTTTTTCTAAAGCTCATTTTTCGCGACCTGTAACATTTTTCCAAAATTTTCCCCCAGACAACTGAGCATAATCTTCTTCTTTATCATAATTCTATGCTCAGTTCCGGCAAGCAAAATAAGATCATCAGACCATGATGAATTTTCGCTTCATCATCTCCCTCGCCCTCTTCTTCTTTCTCAATCTTCTCAGCAATTACAGTCATACTACAGAAGCCGCACCCAATTATCTAGAGCACTACTGCCTAAACACCACGCTCTTCGCTCCCAACTCCACCTACCAATCCAACCTCAACACCCTCCTCTCTTCCCTCTCCTCCGCTGTCACCGACAACGCCGACGGCTTCGCCAACGCCACCGCCGGGAAGGACGCTCCTGGCCATGCCTACGGCCTCTTCCTCTGCCGCGGCGACATCAGCACCGCCACGTGCAGCGAGTGTGTGGCCACCGGAATAAAAGACGTCGTCCGGCGTTGCCCCGGCAGGAGGATCTCCACGATCTGGTACGATGAGTGCATGTTGAAGTACTCGGACCGGTCCATTTTCTCAGTGGTGGAGATCGTACCTGGCTACACGATTCCGGACGCCGGGAACGTCGCCAACCCAGTTCAGTTCGTGCAACTGCTAGGTGAGACCATGAACGACGCGGCGGAGAGGGCTTCGGGGAGCGAATCGGGTAAGAAGTTTGCGGTCGTAGAGGCGAACTTCACGAGCTCGCAGAAGCTGTACACGCTCGCGCAGTGCACGCCGGACTTGACGGGTTCGGACTGTAACACATGCCTCCGGGCGGCGATCGCGAGTCTACCTCAGGGAGAGGGAGGGGCCAGGTCGTTCACTCCGAGCTGTGGGGTGAGGTTTGAGCTGTACCCTTTTTATAATGCCTCGGCCGTGGCAGTAATGGTGCGTCCGGCGCCCCAGCTTCCTTCTCCTCCTCCTCCCGCTCCGTTGAACAGACCCAAAGGTACGTACTTGATTGAATCAAGGAGATGGATTTAATCATGAAAGCTCAACCCGGGTATGTTTGCCCCTTGATAGTTTAGGATTATGGATTACTAGTTTTCCCTTTACAACTTCTGGGAATTGATCTGTTGATCTTTGCTCATAGATTCTGGTGATGAATTATGTCCATCTAGACTTGTATCTTAGTTGTCATAGCCCATAAATTTCTATCCTGGTATGGCTGTTATAATAATTTTTTGGGCAAATAAGGTCGTATCTAGTGGTCAGGAACTTTGAGAGAGTTTTTCCTTATCGAATCATGTATAGGATTTAATAATAATAAAAAAAATATCCCTAAGAACTTGCTAAGTAATCAAATAACATGAAATTCTTAATTTTCAATTGCCCCCATCACCCCCCCTCCCCCCAAAAAAAAAATTTATGTTTTATATAGGAAAATGGTTTAAGTGACAATCCTTAATCTAGAGAATAACCATCTATTCTGGGCTATAAAAAAAAAACAATTATACATTGTAATGAAATTCACTTCTTCAAGAATTTGTAGCTCACACCATGTTGTCATTCTCACAGACCCAAAAATCATTATGCTTGCAAAATCCTTTTATGTAATTGGTGTTTTGTAAATAAAAAATTTTAGTATACCTAGGATGCACATAATGACACTTACGGCGAAGGATTTCTACTTTACAAGTGATTCTGGAATAGAAAACCATTTGGTAACATAATTTTTAGAGTAAAAATTTGTTTGATTACACAACTTCATTTTTCTATTTCTGCAGTGTATTTTTTTTTGCTTTAGGAAAAAAAAATTACTTCTCTTTGAAAGTAGAAAAATAAATTTCTACTTTCAAGCAGAAAAATCAACGTTTGACCATAAATTCATTTATAATACTTGCCATGCGCGTCCGACTAAGATCTTTATGAAAATCCAGCCATAGGTACCGGCCACATGTTCTTTTTCGTGTTGTCTAGTTGATGTCTAGATTTTTCTTTTTTGTTGGTCTGTCGCTTTTGCCTAGCGAATGATGTCTCAAATGGTTTCGTACATATTTTACATTCTTTCTTCTTTTTCTTTTCAAAGAGTGATTTCTCATTTATGTTTTTTTGACCAGTAATGCTTCATGAAAGTCTTCCATCCCCTAAAGTCAAGATGAGGTGCAATTTTAGGTGCAAACTTTCCTAAGTGGATTAGGCAATTGTCTCAATCTCAAACGAGTTAAACATGGAAGATTCTAACAATCACTTCTGAGATTAGATTATCTAGAGAATTTTCACACGAAAGCCATTCATAGTAGACTTTGGACTCAAGTGTTTAGGCGCATGACAACACTTCTAGAGTAGAAACTTTTTTGGTAATATAACTTTTAAAGTAGAAATCTATTTAGTCACGTAACTTTATTTGTTTGCTTTTGGAGCATTCTTTTATTTCGGAAATGGTTTTGGAGCCACTTAAAAAGGTAAAAAAATAATAATAATTCACTCTAGAAGTAAAAAAAATTAAATTTTATCCAGAAATTAATTTTTAGAGTAAAAGTGTTGCCATAGTCCCCTTTGAAGCTCGCTTTTGGTCTAATTAGTCACCAATACGAATTTAAGAATGGGAGCACTCCTATAAGAGTTAGAAAAGGAAAAAGATATAGTGAGAAGATAAAATCTCATGCCTGAAGAGCTTAAAGAACATGATTTGAGTGGAAAAAGTCAGTAGAATCACTTATTTGAATGAGTCTTTCTTTAATATCTGTTTTTTTTTTGTCAAATTAGCTTCTAGCTTTGATAGCTAATTAGCAATTCAGATTTCTAAAATATCATGCACCCCTTTGATATGGTTGCACATATGCAGGCAAAAGCAATAAATCTACCACCATAATCGTTGCCGTGGCCATTCCCGTTGGCGTCGCCGTTGTAGTTCTCTTTGTCGCTTGTTGGTCGCCTTGGAGTAAAACAACAAAGACATACGAAGTAGTCGAAGTAGAAGGCGGTACGTGACTAACGCACATGTTTATGCCTTACGGTCGGAGAAGATTTCGAAACTGCGTACACGAGATACACAGTTCTGGGCTTTTGGTGAATGACTTTCTCCTGTTGTTTCGTCGAGTAGGTGCAAGTGAAATTACAACTGCAGAGTCTTTGCAATACCATTTAGCTACCATACAAGCTGCCACAAACAATTTCTCTCATCAAAACAAGTTGGGTCAGGGCGGATTTGGTGAAGTTTTCCGGGTATTGTTAATGTTGGTTATGTGAAGTTATGGTCAGAAGCTACTCGTTTGTACTCAAACAACCGAATGAAAAACTTTCAGGGTCGGCTTCCGAATGGACAAGAAATAGCTGTGAAGAGGCTATCTGAAGGCTCAGGACAAGGTGTTGGAGAATTCAAGAACGAGGTTGTTTTGGTCGCGAAGCTTCAACATCGAAACCTTGTGCGGCTGCTCGGGTTTTGCTTAGAGGGAGAAGAGAAGATACTTGTCTACGAGTTTGTGCCGAACAAAAGTCTCGACCACTTTCTATTTGGTATGTCGCACACTTCAATAGACTCTTCAGATGTCATTTTCCATGTGGAAGAAACTGTATGCGTGATTAGCATGAACTTCTGGGGAACCTGATGAAAGTTCTTTGAGGATTCATCAACTCAGAATATTTGTTTTCTAATTGGGTAAATATGCAGATCCTGATAAGAGAAGGCAGTTGGATTGGTCAAGGCGTTACAAGATAATATCTGGAATCGCTCGTGGAATGCTCTATCTGCATGAAGATTCTAGGCTCCGGATCATTCATCGTGATCTAAAACCGAGCAATGTCTTGTTAGACAGTAATATGAACCCGAAGATTTCAGATTTCGGCATGGCTAGGATTTTAGGAGTTGATCAAACTCGGGCGCAAACTAATAAAATCGTGGGGACCTTGTAAGTCTCAAGTTATCTCTTAGATGACTAATTCATTAGCATGTGGTTCATTTGCGAGTTGATCATTTTAGCGGATTATAGTTACATAATGGATGCTACTGTCTGTGTATTTTTGTTTGCAGTGGTTACTTGTCTCCTGAGTATGCAATGCGTGGGCAAATGTCAGTGAAGTCCGATGTCTATAGTTTCGGTGTCCTAATCCTAGAAATTATTAGCGGCAAGAAGAATAGCTGCTTCTTCCAATCAGACGGGGGCGACAATCTTGCCAGCTATGTGAGTGGCATCTCTTCTACTACGAAATAGATCACGCTGCACCGATCTAATTGAGTTGAAATTCCTCCACTGATACAATTTTTGCAGGTGTGGAAGCATTGGAGAGCCAGTGCACCACTCGAAGCGTTAGATCCATCCATCGGCGACTCATGTTCAATAGATGAAGTGATTCGATGCCTCCACATTGGTTTACTATGTGTGCAGGAAAGTCCAGCTGATAGACCCACCATGGCTAGCATAGTCCTCATGTTGAGCAGCCACTCTGTCAAGCTTCCCCAGCCCCGGCAACCAGCCTTCTTCCTCCAGAAGAGCACGGAGAGACAGTTGAAGGAGCTCAAGTCGGATGAATCCACCAGCGGGTCTATGCCGTGGTCGATTAATGAAATGTCTGTCACCGAGCCATACCCTCGGTGAATCGTGACGTGAGCGGAAGTCCTTAGTACAGAGACCTTGAGATCCTTGGCCTCCCACAAGGATCATTAATGAACAGTCAACAAGCACCCATGCGGACTAGATTATTCATATGAAAACATGATTATTCATAGACACAGAGCCGTGATCTCCACTTTGCACAGGCATAATTCCTGCTAGCAGTAATTTGGTTATATTTCTAATGCTGTGCAAAGTTCAAAATCTGTAACGGCGGAATAATGGCTGTATAATGATTTATGTCCAAGAATAAATTCAGCTGTAATTATTCAAGAGCCTATTCTAACATAGTTTCTGTCCTTAGAGAGTGGACCAATTAATATAATCATAATCGGTTCACAGCTCATCAACTTAAGTTTTTAAGTGAACGTAGATCCGAATGAATGCGTCAATGATGGCTTGGATTTTGCCTCTCTCATCCAATGGTGTCTTCGTATTGTAGAGAAAGAGCCTAGTTGGGACAAAGGAAAACTTATCAATGGTTTTTCTCTCTGGAAATGTTCCATAGATTCAAATTGATTGTTTTCTCAATAAAAGTTTATTAGATTTTTGCTTTCATGGTCTTAAAATACAAAGGTTCTAGAAACTAAACATCCATCGTAAAGTGGCATAAGATTTTATGATGGATAACAATATGTTGTGGGCTACAAGGTTTTAAAGTAATAGACCTCATACTAATTTTTAAATAATATTGATTTATTTTTTTATTGCTCACGATATGCCATCAATTTCACATTAAATAAAAATCCAAGAGTTTTGGAAACTAAACATCCATTATAAATTCACAGAAAACTTTTAGATGGAGCCAGGGCGAGCAAGTGCATGGAACTTGTAGAATGAAAGAAACCTTCGTGTGGGACGACAATTCAAACAACATTGTTCCTATTAATTCCGTGCCGATCTCGCTAGCCGATACAATCGTCAGTCCAACCACGAACTCTTGCTTGGCCTTCTCTATCTGTCTTTCCTTTCTCAATTTTCTCAGCGTTTATACTCTAATTTCTGAATCAGCACTTACTTATCTATGGCATTACTGCGCAAACGCCACCCTCTCCACTCCCAAATCCACCTGGCACCTACCAATCCAACCTCAACACCCTCCTCTCTTCCCTTTCCTCCGCCGCCGCCAACAGCACCAACGGCTTCGCCAACGACACTGCCGGCCAAAACCCTCTCAACCGGGCCTACAGGCTCTTACTCTGCTGCGGTGACCTCAATACTGCCACGTGCGCGACTGTGTGGCCACCGGAAAACGGGGAACCGGTATGACCTGTGCATGTTGCCTTACGCGAACCGGTACATCTTCTCGGCCATAGAGCGATCGCCAAATCTCACTTGGCACAAACACGGGAGCGTTACCAACGCGACTCGGTTGATGGAGGTCCTGCTAGAAACCACGAGAGACGTCACCAAAAGGGCTTCAGATGGCGGGTCAGGGAAGAAGGTCGCCGCAGCGGAGGTGGACTTCACGGGCTCGCAGAAGCTGTATGCATTCGCAGAGCGCACGCCAAACTTGTCGGAATGGGACCTGCCTCCAGTTCGGGAACGGTTTTCTGGTTCAGGGGAAGCAAGGAGGGAGCGTGCACACTCCGAGCTGCAACATGAGGTACAAGTTCTACCCCTTTTACAATGTCTTCCCCCTGCCGTCACCAGCACCGCCGGCCCTGCGAGCACCAGCGCCAGCGCCTCCACTTCCCGCTCCGATGACTGGACCTAAAGGTACATTTGTGTTTGTATTGCTCATCCTCCTCCGTGCCAACTCTCCTTTTTTTATTAGATCAAAGACTGAATTTAACCCATGGATCTAACTGAGTTCTTAAACCATTTTGTCTAAACTTTAGGATGTAAAATTCAGAAGTATTCCCTTCAGAGAAAGGGGAAAAAAAAAATTCTTTCAACTTCAGAGGTGATGGAGGAGAGGGTAGACTCCACGACATATTCGAATATCTACTGTTGGGTAGGGTCGTATAGAAGCATTTCACACCTAGGGTGAATCAGCAGAGCTCCGGCTTCATACAGTGTCTTGCGACCGATTTGTCAGCGACATACCCTTGATTACATGACCGGACCTAAAGGTACATTTCTGTTTGTATTGCTCGTCCTCCTCCGTGCCGCCTCTCATTTTTATTAGATCGAAGACTGGATGTTCTTTAGTGGGCCAAAATAATTTCTGAAGATATAGCTAGCCTCAATATAAGAAATATTTTGCAGAAGTGACTATGCACGTCGAGGCATGTTGTCATTTTTTCCTAAACACTTCTTGAATGATATTACTTTTTTTTTTGTCAATCTAACATATATAAATTTCGTCAATCATTTTTAAAATTTCCCTTCTTTCACGCAATAGTTTGATTTAACTAAATTTCGTTTTTTTAAATTTTCATATTGGGAAATGTAATTGTGTGATAAAATAAGATGGCTTTTCTTGTTTCATTGGGTCCCCCATTGTTTTTCTATATAAGACAAATCATAAGAAATAGTATAATGACTATAACCTTTCGATCAAGGATCATCCGTAAGATGAACGGGCTATCAACGCCTTCTAGGAGTTGATATTTGCACAATACGTTGCTCATCATCACTTGACAGTGGCACATGTTCTTGCCAACTCTCTACTGGTGTTATTTGCCATTTTCATTCCGAAATGATTTGCGATGTTTTATCCATGCTCTTGCCAACTCTTTGTTGCTTGTGTTCACCATACTCATTGCAAAATGACTTGCGATGTTTTATCCATTAGTCTTCCTAAGCATATCAGTTCCCAGAGGCATTACTTGAAAGGTTACCCGATCTTGGTACCTCCAAGTCCTTGCGAACCACAAGTCATACAACACTTGTTCTCCTCTTGTCAAGGTTTTCATCCTTGTGTATATCCTTAGCTGAACTTTATGAAGATCTACGATATTAACACAGTGCTCCTGCAATGATCACCACTCAAATCACTACAAACATATGCAATTATCCAATAGATTTTAAACCAAGGATAGTTATGGAATCATCAAGACACCCTAAGGAGTTTTTCCCACACTTCCATGATCTCACGTTTGATACTTACTGTTTACATGACAATAATTGGCATCAATGTTAAGGCTAGGATTTCTATAATTGATTTAAGGCTTTTGCGTGATCATTGTTTGGAATTTTTCATTTACAATTATGTCTAGAGTGATAGTTGAGATTGAGAAGCTCATCAGAAGGAACAATTTTGGGTTGCAGAATATTAAGATGTGTGCTACATTAACAATCCAAAGTTTGATGAAGGCATTGGACAGTAAGGACAAGTTACCGGAAGCAATGAAAGAGGTCGATGAGATGGAGCTGATGGAGAAGTAGATTAGCATAATCCTGTTGAATGTATAAGATGATATGTTGGTTGAAGTGGTCGAACAGAAGGATGTGGCAACATTGCGGGAAAAATTCAAGTGAATTTATCTTATGAAACGTTGAAAAAGTCACTTCTAGACACTATAAATGATGTTTCGATTCCGGGTGGCTGAAGGCACAACAATTAGAGCCCATTTGGATGAGTTAAACAAATTCGTGATGAACTTGGAGAGCGACAATGAAGACTTTCCCGATGAGAAACAAGGCATGCTGTCATTGGCATCTCTAAAGCGTCAGAGATACTGTTCTAAGGGGGCTCATCACAGTTTCCTTAGAACATATAAAGTCCACCTTATTCCTAACGAGTGGTCAACGAAGTCGCGAAAAAGATGATTTGGCACATGATACAACGTTTGTGTTACTCGAGATAGAGAAAAGCATAGAGTCCAAAAGTAGCATATGGAAAAGTCATTCTAAATAAAGGTCAAACATCTAGTGTTGTCGATGTTGTGATGACGTAAGGCACGGCTTAAGAACATTAAAACTGTCAAAAGTTTTCGAGTGCTCACTTAAGAGTAAAATTGGAGAAAAATGATCACTTAGGCTTCATTTGTTTCGCAAAAAATATGATATTTTCTGAAAATATTTTTGAAAAAATCATTTTTCAAGAAAATTACAATATTTTTTAATATTTGGCTAAGACTTAAAAATGAACTGGAAAATAATTTCCACTGTTCGACAAAAAATTAGTTTTCTTAGGGAAAATTATAAAAAAAATCAAAATTTTAATTATATTTTATTTTTTAGGCCAAAAAAATTGTATTTTATTTTTCATCTAAAAAATTATTTTTGAATATTTAATTATTTTTATTTTTTTCATTATTTTTTTTAGATGCACTTCAATTCACGTTTCCGTCTTCTTCATCTTCAGTCTAAGCCCAAGCCATCATCTTCTTCGCCGCCTTCGGAAGCGGTGTCCCCTTCCACAAGATCCCCTTCCACCTCGCCATTCGGCTCTCCGACACCTCTGTTGCCCGCTCCGTCACCTCCGCTGATGCCGCCGCCTCGCTTCAAAATGCTGCGTGGCGAAACCGACTCCTGGAGTTGCTCTGCTGGAGGAACGCCGAGATCGCGTCCGTCGTCCTTGTGCACCACCATCACTCCACTTGGTGCAAGTGGCACCGCCGCCTCCCATGGGTTCTACATAGAGATCTCGTTCCATTTTGAGAGCTCTGTCATCCCATTCGTCAGGAAGATCGCCCCCTCCAGCACGTACCAAGTCTGGAAGCATGACGGGAATCTTCAAGTTGATAGCTCCCCTGCCAATTTCGATGGCCTGAAGATCCAGTGCACCAATCGGAGCTTCCTTTTCATCGGGGAAGGAGACCAAAGCCATGAAGTCCCCAAGGGATTGCTCTTGGTCCTCAATCACAACGATTGAAGACCTTCAACGCGTTCGGGAGTACCAGCACTCGGCCTCGCCGGCGCCGAGCTTGTCGGCCTGACCAGACCTATTTAGGGGGGGTAAGGAGGCTAAATAGGCGAGAGGGAGGATCGGCCAGGGCGGAGGTGCTCTCGAGCCTGCCGGCCATGCCGCTACAGGCATCGGTTCTCTGTAGCGGCCATCCATCAGCGTCCCGAGCACATCCGAAGCGTAGGTGCTCTAGTAAGCCCAGTCTTCTCCACCCCTGGGGCAATCCCCCTTGCCTCAACACTCTTGCTTTCCAAATACTTGAGTGACTCAGATCCTGCCCTGCACACCATCGGAGGCTCTGATCCTCGGCCACGTTATCTCTGAAAACTTTTCCCGTTGACCCATTTGAAATATTTGCACTTCATCTTTGCTCTCCATTGCAAGATTCAGTCGTTAATTTTGGGGGAAAATCGACATAGGGTTTCGAATTTGGGTATATGCTTGATTCTCTGATTTAGGGTTCATATTTGGGACAAAATATTTAGATGATGCCGTTTAGGGTTGTATATGCTAAATGGGCATGCCGACGAGCCACGTCAGTCAGAGAAATTAATATAATATTGTCATGGTGGATTTTCAGCAATCCAAACTGGAGCCGGCACTTAAGTGATTTTTTTTAAGTGACATTTGGGCAATCCAAAGAGAACTTTTGGCACCAAAATGAGTGTTGTATGAAACTTTTGGGATTTCTAGTATCCTTATGCCAGTAAGGCATTGCAAGAGAGATCGGTCGAAGTACAAGAGTCAATGAGTCACGATGGAGTCTACAGGTAATACTAGTGTTCTTACTATAACATATGATAGTTCCAATGATCAAACAGTCTACAAGTTTCTCCTAAATATGCTCTTCCTTCGATTTAATTTCCCTGTTAATAGGTGATGAAATAGTGGTTGTTCATCCTAGAATTTTTTTTTGGTTCTCAATATTTTCGCTTATTCGGCTTCAGCCCCGTCATTTTACCAAAAACAAAAACTTACAAATGCAAGAACTACATCTGGAGTTTTGACTTCCCCATTTAAGCCTCTCTATTCAGATCTCTCAAGGCACCTTCTTGGGTGTCAAATCACCAATCTTCATGCATCAGTCTTGGGTCATATTCAAACCTAGCAAAACAGAATATTACGATGTTTAAATATTAAACACGCGTTCATATAAGATGCTTTTAGATTAATTTGGAAATGGTCTCATGTAAGAAATGGTGCTTGTGCAGGTAAAAGCAACAAATCTACTGTGATAATTATCACCATTACCGTTCTTGTTGGAGATGCTAGAGTACTTCTCTTGCTCACTACTTGTTTGCTTCGAAGAAAGGAAAAGAACATATGAAATTGTCGAAGGAAAGAGCGGTAAATTGATTATTTTTTCGTTTATTTTTTCCATAAACTATTTGCTAAGGAATTAGATATATTAATCATACAAATTAAGAGTTCTATTGATATATATATATATATATATATATATATATATAGCATATAAAATGGAAAAGATCAAGATAAGGGGATGGGCGTACATTCACAAAAGGGAAAGTACTACTATGATGCTATATTAGAAAGTCCAACCTAAAACTTTAAATTGATAGGTGAAGGGAGATCGAATGAATATAAAGAGCATTTAAGACCTACTGTCAAGCAATGTTGGACAATATTTTAAAAAAACACTATGCTTAGATTGCACAAGCAATCATAATGCCATCAATATGAGTAATACGTTGGAAATGTCAGCTCATTTCTGGCCTTAAAGATAAATACTAATGGTTGCAGCAGTTCGACTAAAATTTTGCCGTACACCTTGACAGTCTCTCCCTTTCATAGCCTGCTGCATCAGGACAATTCAATCTCCCAATCACCAATAACATTATTAGGAAAACAAAGCTGAAGGGCACTCTTCTAGACTTGTTTAGAGAAACTGCATCCAAAAAACAAATGGGATGTAATCTCAGTGCTTTCATGACACAAAAAACAAAGAGCTTGACCATGAACATAAGACTATCTCTGTCGCAACCTGAAAATCGAGGCTAACAGATTATTAGGTTAATTGACTAACTGTTGACACCTGATTTTTAATCATTTTTTCTATTGCTAAAGTAATAAAAAATCCATAAAAATTCATAAAATTGAAAAATCAACTTTGGAGACCTTAGCCAAGCCTAGAGAACTAATTTGGACCAAAAAATGATTTTTCATATTTTCAGTATTTTTTAGTATTTTTATTTTCGAAAATTCATGAAAAATAAAGAAACAACGAGAAAATTGCAAAATCAACTTTGGAAGCCTTGGCCAAGCCTAGGCAACCATTTTTGAACAAAAAATAAATTTTCATAATATATATATTTTTAATTTTTTTTTTAATTTTTTTTAAAAAAATACAAAAATACTTGAAAATTTTGGAAAAATAACATTTGAGGCCAAAAAAATACACAAAGATAGTTAATATTTTTATTTTAAATCTATTTTCATATTGGCCATCGCAAATTTAGAAAAATCCAATTCGAGTCACGTGTTCCTTCACGAGTATAATCTCGAATCGGGCCTAAAAAATTTAATTTGAGTCAACTTATTTTTAATTTTCACTTTTTATGAGTTGTGACATTGTCTTCTAATATTTTAAATTTTCACCTTGGCCCAATTATACCCAGAATGACTTGATTTTGCAAAAGGGCTTTAATTAAATTCTGCATTATTTTCAGCGGCAAGAAATGAGCTTAAATTTGACATGTGATAAAGTTTGATGTGTCAAAAATTGTGAGGAGATTTGGACTTAAAAAAATATATTTTTTCAGGGACTGAATTGTAAATACTTAAAATTCAAGGACTAGAGTGCAAATACCTAACTCTTGAAGGATTATTTTACAAATAACAAAAAGAAGAGTTAGTGGATAAATTAGAATAGAGAAGGGAAGATGGAGAAGAGGAGATGAAGAAGAGAAGTTGGAGAAGAATGGATGGAGAAAATAAGATAAGAATAGAGAAGGGAAGATGGAGATGAAGAAGAGTTAGTAGAGAAATTAGAATGGAAGATAAGAATAGAGAAGGGAAGATGGAGATGAAGAAGAGTTAGTGGAGAAATTAGAATGGGAGATAAATATGGAGAAGGGAAGATGAAGATGAAGAAGAGTTAGTGGAGAGATTAGAATGTGAGATAGAGATGGAGAATGGAAGATGAAAATGAAGAAGAGTTAGTGGAGAAATTAGAATGGGAGATAGAGTTAGTGAAAAAATTAGAATGGGAGATAGATAAGTAGGTTATAAAAGGAGGAAGAAGTGAGCTTGAGAAAGGATTCTTGGGAGAAAATTTGAAAGTGTTTGAGAATTTTTTTGGAGAGAAAATTTTGGATGTTTAAGAGAGTTTTGGGAGATTGAAGAAAAATTTGAGAGAAAGAAAATACCAAAAGAGAGAGAATTTTGAAGATGATGGGAGTTTAAAGCTAGGGGTTATCATCACAAATTCCTTCATCGATCAATATAAATCAAGAGTTCATCCTCGTCAACGAGCAAGCAAATTCGAGCTAAGTGTTTTTATTTATTCATTTATTTATGATTTTACTCGCAAATTAGCACAAATTGTATACACTTTCTCCATCTCCTTTTTTTTTCATATTTTATATCAGGAGAAGGATATCTCTATGTCAACAGCAAAAATCTCGTAGAGATGCAAAAATCGGCCCAGACAAGCTCCTAAGTTGTCCACCGATTTCTCAACTGATCTGTGACTAAAAGTCCCTCTTAATTCAAAAGAAACTCTCTATATTGGGAATATAGATAGCGAAAATCAATTATAGAAATCCCTCCCAAAAAAACGGGAGATAAGTACTCTTTCCACTCTTCTGGTTTTAGGTGCAGATTAGCACATATTTTGTATACTGACACTTCACTCTATTTTATGTCAGGAAGCCGCAGCTCTATATCATTGGTCAACCCTATGGAAGCACAAAATCGGCTTGGAGGAGTCCTCAAGCGCGCACAAATTTCAAATTGTTGAATCAATTCGTTGTATTTCATTTTAAAGAATTCATACCTCAGAATGGAGAACACAAAGTCCATCCGCAATCTAAATACCTGCACCATAAATCCCAAAGGGAAGAGCCAAGCCAATGCTTAGCCTCCCATTGGAGGTTTTTACTTACAGTAGTTAAATACCTGCAACTTAAATACCTGCACCTTAAATCCCAAAGGGAAGAGCCAAGCCAATGCTTAGCCTCCCATTGGAGGTTTTTACTTATAGTAAGTAAATACCTGCAACTTAAATACATGTACCTTAAATCCCAAAGGGAAGAGCCAAGCCAATGCTTAGCCTCCCATTGGAGGTTTTTACTTATAGTAAGTAAATACCTGCAACTTAAATACATGTACCTTAAATCCCAAAGGGAAGAGCCAAGCCAATACTTAGCCTCCCATTGGAGGTTTTTACTTACAGTAGTTTAAATACTTGCAACTTAAATACCTGTACCTTAAATCCCAAAGGGAAGAGCCAAGCCAATGTTAGGCCTCCCATTAGAGGTGTTTATTCACTGTCACGTACTTCCTATAATTTAATTTTTGAATCACCAGACCCAAAAGATGAGTAGGTCGTAATACTGCACAGAAGTCGTTAACACACTCCCTCTTTCGGCTTCAGGGAATCTTTAACACTTAAAAAAATATAACAAATAAAAATATATACCATTCATGCATCATATTTAAAAAGTGAAAACACAAAAGAGAATACCCTACTAGAGCCTTAGGAATAAACCAAGCCTGAGTTACCGAATTAGGATATCCATGAAATTAAGGTACCGAAAGGCATTAGTTTTAATTAACTAGTGTAACCAAGTCCCCGAGCTCATAATCTCTGGTTCGCAGGAATAAATTAGTTCTCCCGCTAATTTATTTAGGTTTCTAATTGACCTACCAAGAACGATTAGTGGCGACTCCAAATTTCAAAATCATATAAACAAAAACCAAAGTTGCGATTCGGTAGGGCTTGTGAGGGTCCGCATTAGGTTAGTCAAATCTAATTGACCTAATAATCCGTTAATCCCCTTTAAAACAAAAATTTTTTTTAGAGGGTCGCGACAGACTGGCGACTCCGCTGGGAACGGGATTTTGTTTCTTTTCCCAGTGCCCGGAGCCCCAACGAGGAAGGTGTTAGTGGTTTATCATTGGGTCAAGCTAATCCCTCTTTTTGTGCTACTCCTGCTCCTAGGGCGGGAAGAAGATAAGAAAACGCGAAGCGTTCTCTTGGTTTCCCAACCTGTTGCTTCTAAAGGCTGCCCTCTCTCGGCTGGATGTTGGTCCAGCCTACTACGACGATGTCGTAGCTCCAATCATTGAGACTTCTGCAAATAAGAAGAGGAGGAAGCACATCATCAAGGATGGAAAGACTCAAATCAGCAACTCCCCTTGGATCAGGGGATAACAGGGTTTAGTCCGGCACGTTTCAAGCCGAGTGAAAACAAAACTAATTCGATGCAAAACGAAGAACCTTACCAGGGCTTGACATGCCGCGAATCCTCTTGAAAGAGAGGTGTGCCTTCGGGAACGCGGACACAGGTGGTGCATGGCTGTCGTCAGCTCGTGCCGTAAGGTGTTGGGTTAAGTCCCGCAACGAGCGCAACCCTCGTGTTTAGTTGCCACCGTTGAGTTTGGAACCCTGAACAGACTGCCGGTGATAAGCTGGTAAAAGGGAACTCAGCACCACTCACATGGATTCGCCTTTTATGAGTTCCACGCCGACATGAAGGTGCCTGGGGCCCAACTTATGCCGAATGCATTCCTTCGTCGACTGTCTTGCATTTTCTGGGATTTCTTTATTAAACGACTGAAACCAACGCAGGACCGTACTCCTTGGCCACAAGCCTAAATTTTCGAAAAAAGATACCAATTGGAATACTTGAATTTTTTCGAAATTTTAAAAGTCTTAGTGGACTTAGGCCAATGAAAATTTCATGGATATATCGCTTCTGGCGATCTTGTTTGAGACTCATTCTATAGGTATTATATGTTTTTGCAGGATGGGAGTTATACGGGGCAGAGTGTTTGGCTAACCCCTTTATTTTGCAGGCTCGGTGTTGGGTTTATTTGTTTAATTTCGCACATTTTTAGAAGCGCTGTTTTGATATCAATTGTTGTGTATGTCTTGCATACTATGAGGATCACGACACCTGCACACACAAGCGTCTAAACCCAAGTCGTGAAATTCTTCCTAGAAAACCATAGATAGGGATCGAATATGCAAAGCTCTTGCGTCGATTGCGCTCGGGTTGACCATATTTTATCCCGCTCATTATCTGAATTGACAATTCTTCCCATTGTGACTTGATTACGCGGAGGGTAAGTTTGTCAATTCAGATAGTGGGGGCCTTTTAGGTCCATACCCTGTCTCTCCTTCTTTTATTTTCTAGAGTCCACTCCTCACTTGAGTCATGCGCATGACTATGTGATTTGCATTTCTCCAAGGTAAAAGTAAGTTCTCTAATTTTATCTTGTATTTATTTTCGGTCGGTCCATGCTAGGTGTTAGTCAGTTTTTAAGCTTGATATTACGACCATTCTTTTAAAAGAAAATAAAAATTAAAATTTTCTCTCATTTCTTTTAATTTTTTTTTTGAAAAAATGATGTGAAAAAATCCATTCATGGGAATTTTATTAACCAATAAGGGATTTTTGTCATGTTTTTATTGCTTCAATAAAAATGAAATTTTCCTGAAAAAATTTTCCTTTGAAAATTTATTTCAATGAAAAGAAAAATTCATTCAAAAAACTCTAGTAGACATCAAGTGATTTTATCACATTTTTCAAATTAGAAAAAACTTGCAAGAAAATTCTTCTCGAGAAATTCGCTCATGTTTTTCTAAGAAAATTTTCTCTAAATAAAATTAGACTAATTGACCAATAAGAGATTTTTGTCATGTTTTTCTTGCTTCAATAGAAATGAAATTTTCCTGACAAATTTTCCTCTGAAAATTTATTTCGATAAAAAGAAAAGTTCCTTAAAAAAAACTTTGGTAAACATCAAGTGATTTTATCACATTCTTTCAAATTATAAAAACTTGCAACAAAAATTCTTTTCGAGAAATTCGCTCATGTTTTTCTAAGAAAATTTTCTCTAAATAAAATTAGACTAATGTCTCGAGGGAATTTTGTTAACCAATAAAGGATTTCTGTCATGTCTTTCTTGCTTCAATAAAAATAAAATTTTCCTGACAAATTTACCTCTGAAAATTTATTTTGATAAAAAGGAAATTCCTTCAAAAATTTTAGTAAACGTCAAGAGATTTTGTCACATTCCTTTAAAAATAAAAATAAAAAAAGAGTAATAAATCTGCAAAAAAATTATGTATCAGAAATTAACCCATTTCTTCCTAAGGAAATTTTTTTCTTTCTTCTGATTTCTCTATAAAATAGAAAAAATCAAATTGGATTAATATAGGAGTTATAGACCGACATTCCTTGTGTCGCATACTAATTATATCCTTTTCTTTTGCAGGGAGATCCTAGATACCCCAGACGGGTGTAAAAATTAAGTTCAATAATATATCAAGAATCATCTTCAGAAATACCAAAAGACGAAAAACACCGAGGCTTCAACCGTTAATTCTGGGGGGCAAACGAACACTGTCCATCTTTGACAGACAAGGTTGTGTCAATCCGTAAACTTGTATGGGCAGTGTACTCTGATATGACGGTGGATTTATACTGATTAAATACGGGGGCATATTTAATGTATTGCAGAGGATCCCGCGTCTTTTGAAAGACAATAAGGATTATATAATCAGAACCCATGAAATAAATACCTTTACCTGATTAAATCAACCAGAGACTGGTCTCAAAATTTCCTCTTATCCGAAACACTCGGAGGGCTTCAGAGGACCGAGGTTCTATTAATGAACGTAGCCCACAGGAATTTCTCCCGACGCTACAGGCGACCGACACGAGCAAGTAGACGCCGAAAGAAACAAAATATGGATAAAAGTGGGCACACAACAGGTGGCCGGATTTACTACCAGCGCACTGATCGAGTTGTCATAGCGTTATTGTTCGTGATCTCAAGATGGATAGTGGGGGCCACCGCCGAACCCATCATCAATGTTCTCGATATCATCATATGGAGCAATTAAACAAGAACATCAAGAAGAACATTAAGCCTCGACGTCTTCGGTACCTCAAATCGTTCTGTTATGCTATGCGGAAGAAACGATAGCAGGAAAATTAAAAAAAAGCAAAACAAAACACGTGAAGCTTTTCTTTCATTCCATTCATCAAAGAGTATTACAACAACTCACTGGGGAGGAAAGGTAAAGCCAAACTGGGCCCTGATAACCATTACGAAAGAGCTCAACTGACTCTCCAAACAGTTGATGCTCTGGATGCACCGGGCGCTCTCGGGATTAAGCTCCGCGAGCCTAAAGAAGAGGCGATCGCACTTCTCTTTAACCTGGGCCATAGTGGCCTCGTAATGCTCAACGATAAACTCTAGGTCCGGAATCGCTGCCCTTTCGAAAGCAATGTCTGCCGTAATGTCATCAAGTCTCTCCTGCAGCCAACCGCATTTGCACCTCATCACAATATTGCCTGGCTCCTGTGCGGCGTAAGTTCGAACCAAGGCCAGACGGTCCACCAACTTTCCCCTCTCACGAACCAGCCACGAAAGCTGATCGTTGGCAAACTTGAGGGCCTTTTTGTGATTATCAGCCACAAACGTAACTGTTGCCAGACGCTCATGCCGGTCTCGGTAATGGGCTTTCACAACGGCGGTCACAAGGACCGTCTCATAAGCGCGGTTATAGGCAGCTAGAAAATTGATGAAGAGGGTCGAGAAGTTCCGATACTCCTTTCCCAGTTGGGTACCCTCAACAGAAGCAGCGTCCACAGTCCTGAATAAACCGAGGATTTCAGCCTCAACGGTAGAGTTTTTGGCTACATGAGCGTAACCTCTACCAAGAAGATTGTAGAGTCTCTCCCACCCAGCCAGGACTTTCGGTGGATATTGTGTGGTTAGGAAAATTGGCCATTTTTGAAAGCAGAATACGAAAGAAAGGGGGAGAGAGGTGAGGCAAATGAGCAGAATGCGAAGATGGTAAGCTGCTTCAATTTAAATACTGATTTCAAAGGGGCAGTCCTTATTGGTCGAGTTTTTTCTATCTACCATTCTCTGTCGGCAACACCCCCGCTGGCTCAAATTTCAGTCAAGCGGCAACCTCGAGCCGAACAAACCCGACGTCTCTGTGGAAAAGCTGGACGGGACTCCACCGCTTTGAAAAAAGAAAGAACGAAAAGACAAGTTGAGTGGGGGACAAAGAAATTTTCGGCAGAAAGAGAGATATTACTCGTCTTTATTGGAGGACCCGCCAGTAAATCGACGGTGGAGATCTTGACAGGGGCCCTCTATCACGAAAAGAAAGAAGAAGACAAATTGAGCGAGAAACAAGGATTTCTTCTTTGATCAAAAGCTGAATGTCAGATTTTCTCCCTCGAAAAATCTAATAGCGCTGCCCGTGAAGAGGGAAGTCGTTGTTATTACCAGAGAGAGAACTTGTCCTCATTTGATAGTGAGAGTTTATCTGCAAGAACTCGCAGGAGAAAGATAGAGAGGAAGGAGTTCTCGTGGGAAAGGAATTCAAAACCTTCACCATCAAAGCATCGGCTTTCAAAGCCTGTCACGAGAAGCCATCGACGATCCCGTGATCCCTCAAGTCCAAGAAGACATCCTGAGGCGGTCTCGAGTCGGCAGTCCTAGATCCAGAAATATGTCGAGCATTAGGGAAACGGGCGCATGTTCAACCCTGATCGAAGCTGATGAAGTTCCTTACCCTGAGGGTCTACTGGTCATGGCCATTGACGGTAATCCAGTCTCTCTGTCAATCCTTGTTACCGTATTAAGAAAATGCCGGTATAAGGTTGTAGCTCAAGCAAAGGCGACAGAGGCCTTAGAGATATTAAGGAGGAGTAGTGACTCGTTTGATATCGTCCTCACCGCTATGGTAGGGATTGACATGGATGTTTTCACTCTCTTGGAAGTCATCAATTCTAAATTAAACATGCCAGTCCTCGTAGTATCGGCAAGCGATGATCAGCAAGCCATAATGAAGGCTGTCCTAAATGGGGCCCAAGACGTCGTAACGAAACTAGTTAGGGTTCAGATGCTTCAAAACATATGGCAGCACGTGGTAAGGAAGCAATTGCACGACCATGAGAACAAGCATCAAGCCTTCAATTTTGTTCCAAGCAATTGGAGAAAGAAGATGAGTTGGTCTCCCGAGCTGCATCGTATGTTTGTTAATGCAGTTCAGCAGTTAGGAATCGATTCGGCACGGCCGCAACATATACTGGAAATTATGAAGGTAGAGGGACTCACTAAAGCAAATGTTTCGAGTCATCTTCAGAAGTACAGAAAAAGGGTGAGAGAACACAATGCAGCTCAGAATCAAGAAAACCAAGGCGGGACTGATCCAAGCCTGAACGTCGAGTCTCCTCGCCACCATAAGTTCCGCAGGTTAGCATGGGGCGAGCCACTTCCCATCATCAACCAAGCCAGTAGCCGTGTCATCAATCCTCCAGGCGTTAATCAAAGTATCCCCCAGAATCACCCTAATGCCCTTCAAGAGTATAGACCGCAGGGGCAGTGTATTCAGACTCCTTGGTTTGAGCACCAACCCGTGGCTAGAATTCATCCCATGATCAGCGCGCCTGCACAGCCAGAGAATCAGACAAGAAATTATCCTGAGCACTTCCACTTCTCTAATCCTCAAATGGAAGGAGTTTTTAGCAGCAGGACAGTTGGTGATCCCCACACTTTCTCGAGTAACGATGAAGGCTCCAACACGAGAAGTCAAATTGCTCATGGCGATGACAGAATGAGAAATCTACCGCCAGCATTTGCCAACAACAATGCCCAATTCGAGTATCAGTTGCTGGAAGGTTCAAGAGATTACCCAGATGATGAGCTTACTGCCCTGGTCAACCAGTTTAGGGTTGACAGACGTCCCAAGCCGCGATCAGGAGCTAGTAAGTAAGGACTCTCAAACATCGGTCATCCACACCCGAACCAACACGAGACTAGCTGATTATCGAAGAGCCACAGGAGAGGCAGAACTGACCTTGAATAAGTACACCTTTCATTTCATGCTTAATTCCCCTGCGTATGATATTTCCAGCTTTCTAGGTGACTAGATTTAATTCAGGGGCAAGGGGGTAATTTGTTTTTTTTATCTCGTCGAATGCGTGAATCCCTTTTTTATGCTAGATTTAGGGCGGATCAATTTATGGCAACGTCGCTTACTGCCATAATGAGAAATGTTGAATGGCCTCACGTAGGGAAATTTCAAGTGAAAAGCCCAGGCGAGCTCGAAGACGGGTAACTGTGTGTCGTTCCAATTTACCCTCAATCGTTGCAAAATGCTAAATTGGATTTGTTCCATTCTCACCTAGGGGATTGCAAAGTGTCTCAAGAGTGTCGCAAAATGAAATGACCCAATGGAATGCGATAGGACTCATTCGCATTCAAGGTAACCTTCAAATTAAAGGAGCCCTCTGGTCCACGGACCCGATGGCATGGAAAATGATGATGGTCCAAGGCAACCCGAAAGAAAACAAGGCCCAACTAAGCAAAGCACATATGTGGCAAGCTCAAAGTGAAGGGCAACTCGGGACATACAATTCAATCCAATCCAAATGAAGGAACTTCCTCAATTCAAATTCAATGGAAGTATACACAAGGGTAAAACAGTATCGTTCCAATTTTTCTAGAATATGAAGAACATATACTGCCGCATTCTCTTTCATTTTTGCAGGGGAAGTCTCTACTGGCCAGATTTTCCTGTCTACCATTCCCTATCAGTATCACCTCCGCTACTCGTCTCCAATCTCGAGCCAAGCAAATCCGACGTCTCTACGGAAAAGTTGGACGGGACGCCACTACTTTGAAAAAAAAAGGATAAAAAATAAGCTGAGTGCGAGACAAAGACATTTTCGGCAGAAAAGAGATACGACTCGTCTTTATTGAAGAACTCGCCAGCAAATTGACGGTGGAGACCGCAACAAGGGGCCTCCTTCCACAGAAAGATGGAAGGAGACGAGCTGGGCGAGAGATACGATGAAAAGAAAATCGAGAAAGCCAGAACACTCGAGAGAGGCAATATAGTTGCTAAACCCACGTCTAATTTTAAAGGAGGCATCTTCTTGATAATTCTCATTCGTGCTCGAAAGAGAGACTCTTAAAGCATACGCAGTCTCCCAGAAAAATCCAGAGAGTGAAAATACAAGAAGAGATATCAAACTTTGAGAAATCGTTAACCAAATCGAAGATGTCTCAACCCAACACACTTGAAAGTTATCGTTACTTGCTGAATATGGGAGAGGAAGAGTTCGAAGCCATATTTGGGATCGAGCCTATGGAGCATGGTCCTTCCACCGACGACATCCAAGAGCCCGGTAAGGACAATGACAACAACGGTAAAGGTCAAAAGAAGCGTTACCGTCGCCATACTGAGGAGCAAGTACGAAAGCTTGAAGCTTTCTTCAGAACGTGCCCTATGCCAGTTGGCAAACAAAAAATGGAACTGAGTCAAGAGCTAGGACTTGAACCTTCGCAAATCAAGTTCTGGTTTCAAAATAGACGAACCCGAATGAAGACTCGTCATGAGCACAACGAAGCCGAGTTTCTAAGAGTTGAAAATGAAAACCTCCGAGCGGAAAACAAGATGTATAAAGAGACTTTTGACTCCGCCACCTGCCCCAACTGCAATAGCCTTCTCCTCACTCTCGATGAAATGTATGATCTGAGGATCGAAAATGCATGTTTAAGAGGTGAGTTAGACCAGTTTATAACAGGATCGAGTTCTGTTGGGGCAGGGTACAAAAGGACCAATGATACTGGATCAGCATCAATACCTCCCGAGGAAGAAGGGACATATCACCACCAAGCGAACATTGACGATGATCCTTTCGCCATAATCAACCAGTTTGATATCGGTAAAGCATCGGGACTGTGATGCACTTGTTCAGCCAGTGACCACCAGACCTTCAATATGGCCGATGCATACCTAATTTGGGATGAAGCCAGCTGATCATGGGAGAGCCTGCAGAGGAAGCAGAACTGATCCTGAATGAGTGAATGTGTTTTATTTCCTTGCGTGATATGTTTTTCTGCTTTTGTGAATGTGTAAAAGCAAGGAGTAATAATCCGACTTCTCCCTATTAAATGCTCGAATTCGCCACCTCACCAACCTCGCGACGAATTGATGGCGAGTAAAAATCTGCATAAACCTGAAGGGTAACTCCGTATTGTTTCAATTTACCCTCAGTTGCTCCAAGTTTTAAAATTAAGCACCTTCTATTCTCAGGAAATTGCAAATCGACCCGAGAACGCAATCATATCCGAATACAAGTTAAACAAAATTTGGGGGCAAATCGATTCATGGGCATTACCACAGGATGGACAGCTTCGGACAAAGGAAAGTACAAGCGAAAGACGCGAACAATCTCAGAAATGGGTAATTCTGTATCGTTCTAATGTGCACATAATCATCTCAAGTCTTGAATTGTCTTATTCCATTCTTAACAGGGATTGCAAATTACCTCGAGAAATACCGTAACATGGCCCAAGGTGATACAACAGAGCTGCTTTATCCCCAAAGATTAACCTTTGAAAGGATAGCCCCATGGACACCTACGGTCCAATGGACCGAATGGTATGGGGGATGACAGTAGGTCCGAAATATCCCGAGTTCGATCCCCGAGGGTGAGGAATGTTGTATGTATTATAAATAAATGAAACAACTTTTTGTGCATTTCTTTTTGCAAGCAGGAATACTCGACGAGTAATACCGAAGTCAATATTTTGCCACATTCTCGGCTCAATGGTGAAGCATCCAACAAAAGTCGAAGAAAACTCAATCCAGCAAAATTGGTAAAAGACTTGTCCAAGGCATTCAAGATGAAGGGTAAATCAGTATCGTTTCCAATTTATCCCTTTTAATACTGGTTGACATGTCTCCTTTTCTTTTCACAGGAAATATTTATACTAACATTTAACATGTTGAAGGAGACAAATCCAAAAGAAAATTATGATCACCTGACAAGATCTATTCTGATGAAAAATGGGGCAAATTGATCGCAAGCTCTGAAACGAAAAAGCAAATATGTCTTCCTTATCTCGTTTGATTTCAAGAATAATTTCTCTGCTTCTTGCAGGGGCATTAAACAAACCAAAATGCTCCCTCGCCCATATGCTTCATCGCGCAGGGGTAAAGTTTGAGACAAACCACCCCTCGACATAAGGAGTAGGCTTCCCAATTTGTTCGGTCCACCCACATACCAGGGGCAATTTAAATCCGCCCATATTTGTACATTATATAAACACACGTGATGCTAAAAAATTGTCACATCTGCATTGTGCTTACACAGTTCATGAATTATGTATGACTATTCCGTGTGTTTAACTTACCAACTCCGACTTAGAGCATAAACTGCACAGGAGATATCAAATGTGCAGAATGGGGCATGACAGGATGAGGAAAGGCAAACCATTTCCACACAGGTCTAACATTTTAATCTACAGATAAACAGCCTTTCTCCAGAGTGAGAAAAAGCCCTTTCGGAATGAAGTCCCCCATTCAAATTACATTCAAGGTGTTCATACTATAAGAACCTCCTTAAACAGAAGTGGTAATGCAATACATGATCTATATGTTGATCGATTGCATAATGAGTTATTACATAGACTGCCTTTAATCATGGCAAACTTAGCTGAACAATTTTGTATGAACCAATGAACGCATTGATGAAAATGCTTTTACATGTTAGCTCTGACATTGCCCGACAGGCAACACATTCCCGGTGTTTAAGTTACCTTCCAAAGTCTTGAAATTCATTCGGCGATTATTGAATGAACAAGCCTGGTTGTCGAGAAGCCACCAAGCATTTCTTCCAAATTCTCAGGTAAGTATATCTTCAACCTGAACCTTTCAAGAGAATGAATTCTGACGGTTGTTAGGATACTCGAATCCATTGCGGTATATACAGGTATCCACCTTCTTCAATAAAGCATGATTTGTCTCAAGGACAGAAATGTTCGAGACCTTTTAATCTCTGCCTCTTTGGTTTATTCCTAAAGCGACAGGAGAATATAATTTGGGTTTGAGCTTCTGCAGGATTCCTGGTCTCCCCAGATTTCAAAATGGCACCCTTTGAGGTACACCAAGCCCTTCTTACAGGTAAACTAAGTCCTTCTTACAGGCAAACCAAGTCCTTCTTACAGGCACAAAGTCTTTCTTACAGGCATAAAGTCCTTCTTACAGGCA
The DNA here is from genome assembly GCA_016432845.1 of Psidium guajava. NCBI lineage: Eukaryota > Viridiplantae > Streptophyta > Magnoliopsida > Myrtales > Myrtaceae > Psidium > Psidium guajava. Next base: position 28,635,344 of record CM028230.1, read on the forward strand.
AATCAAGTCCTGCTTACAGGCAAACAAAATCCTTCCTACAGGCAAAGCAAGTCCTTCTTACAGGCAAATCAAGTCCGTCTTACAGGCACAAAGTCCTTCTTACAAGCAAATCAAGTCCTTCTTACAGGCAAATCAAGTCCTTCTTATAGGCAAACTAAGTCCTTCTTACAGGCAAACTAAGTCCTTCTTACAGGCAAACCAAGTCCTTCTTACAGGCACAAAGTCCTTCTTACAGGCAAATCAAGTCCTTCTTACAGGCACAAAGTCCTTCTTACAGGCACAAAGTCCTTCTTATAGGCAAATCAAGTCCTTCTTACAGGCACAAAGTCCTTATACAGGCATAAAGTCCTTCTTACAGGCAAATCAAATCCTTCTTACAGGCACAAAGTCCTTCTTACAGGCAAAGTAAGTCCTTCTTACAGGCAAATCAAGTCCTTCTTACAGGCAAATTAAGTCCTTTTTACAGGCAAATCAAGTCCTTCTTACAGGCAAATTAAGTCCTTTTTACAGGCATAAGTCCTTTTTACAGGCACCAAGTCCTTTCTACAGGCACCAAGTCCTTCTTACAGGTATCTCCATGGGGTGACCTACCATACGGGTCAAATGGTATGACCCACCATACGGGTTAAATTTTAATTCAATTTTTAATCACTAGAATCCTTTTATTATGAATCTACCATGGGTTGATCCACCATACGGGTTCAAGTTCAACCACCCTAAAGTTTTTTTTAAATAACGAATCCTTAGGTTCTCATTTCATTTTAAGTGGAACATTCATGTCACGACTCTTCTTATTTCCTTGTATTGAGTCGATTAGAATTCAGGTATCATCTCGTCTTTGAAATGAACCTCTACTGAGCTTCCTTTCAAAGAGGGGCAGCTGTTGACACCTGATTTTTAATCATTTTTTCTATTGCTAAAGTAATAAAAAAATCCATAAAAATTCATAAAATTGAAAAATCAACTTTGGGGACCTTAGCCAAGCCTAGAGAACTAATTTGGACCAAAAAATGATTTTTCATATTTTCAGTATTTTTTAGTATTTTTATTTTCTAAAATTCATGAAAAATAAAGAAACAATGACTTTGGAAGCCTTGGCCAAGCCTAGGCAACCATTTTTGAACAAAAAATAAATTTTCATATTATATATATATTTTTAATTTTTTTTTAATTTTTTTTAAAAAATACAAAAATACTTGAAAATTTTGGAAAAATAACATTTGAGGACAAAAAAATAAACAAAGATAGTTAATATTTTTATTTTAAATCTATTTTCATATTGGCCATCGCAAATTTAGAAAAATCCAATTCGAGTCACGTGTTCCTTCACGAGTATAATCTCGAATCGGGCCTAAAAAATTTAATTTGAGTCAACTTATTTTTAATTTTCACTTTTTATGAGTTGTGACATTGTCTTCTAATATTTTAAATTTTCACCTTGGCCCAATTATACCCAGAATGACTTGATTTTGCAAAAGGGTTTTAATTAAATTCTGCATTATTTTCAGCGGCAAGAAATAAGCTTAAATTTGACATGTGGTAAATTTTGATGTGTCAAAAATTGTGAGGAGATTTGGACTTAAAGAAATATATTTTTTCAGGGACTGAATTGTAAATACTTAAAATTCAAGGACTAGAGTGCAAATACCTAACTCTTGAAGGATTATTTTACAAATAACAAAAAAAAGAGTTAGTGGATAAATTAGAATAGAGAAGGGAAGATGGAGAAGAGGAGATGAAGAAGAGAAGTTAGAGAAGAATGGATGGAGAAAATAAGATAAGAATAGAGAAGGGAAGATGGAGATGAAGAAGAGTTAGTAGAGAAATTAGAATGGAAGATAAGAATAGAGAAGGGAAGATGGAGATGAAGAAGAGTTAGTGGAGAAATTAGAATGGGAGATAAATATGGAGAAGGGAAGATGAAGATGAAGAAGAGTTAGTGGAGAGATTAGAATGTGAGATAGAGATGGAGAATGGAAGATGAAAATGAAGAAGAGTTAGTGGAGAAATTAGAATGGAAGATAGAGTTAGTGGAAAAATTAGAATGGGAGATAGATGAGTAGGTTATAAAAGGAGGAAGAAGTGAGCTTGAGAAAGGATTCTTGGGAGAAAATTTGAAAGTGTTTGAGAATTTTTTTGGAGAGAAAATTTTGGATGTTTGAGAGAGTTTTTGGAGATTGAAGAAAAATTTGAGAGAAAGAAAATACCAAAAGAGAGAGAATTTTGAAGATGATGGGAGTTTAAAGCTAGGGGTTATCATCACAAATTCCTTCATCGATCAATATAAATCAAGAGTTCATCCTCGTTAACGAGCAAGCAAATTCGAGCTAAGTGTTTTTATTTATTCATTTATTTATGATTTTACTCGCAAATTAGCACAAATTGTATACACTTTCTCCATCTCTTTTTTTTTTCATATTTTATGTCAGGAGAAGGATATCTCTATGTCAACAGCAAAAATCTCGTAGAGATGCAAAAATCGGCCCCGACAAGCTCCTAAGTTGTCCACCGATTTCTCAACTGATCTGTGACTAAAAGTCCCTCTTAATTCAAAAGAAACTCTCTATATTGGGAATATAGAGAGCGAAAATCAATTATAGAAATCCCTCCCAAAAAAACGGGAGATAAGTACTCTTTCCACTCTTCTGGTTTTAGGTGCAGATTAGCACATATTTTGTATACTGACACTTCACTCTATTTTATGTCAGGAAGCCGCAGCTCTATATCAATGGTCAACCCTATGGAAGCACAAAATCGGCTTGGAGGAGTCCTCAAACGCGCACAAATTTCAAATTGTTGAATCAATTCGTTGTATTTCATTTTAAAGAATTCATACCCCAGAATGGAGAGGACAAAGTCCATCCGCAATCTAAATACCTGCACCATAAATCCCAAAGGGAAGAGCCAAGCCAATGCTTAGCCTCCCATTGGAGGTTTTTACTTATAGTAGTTAAATACCTGCAACTTAAATACCTGCACCTTAAATCCCAAAGGGAAGAGCCAAGTCAATGCTTAGCCTCCCATTGGAGGTTTTTACTTACAGTAGTTAAATACCTGCAACTTAAATACCTGTACCTTAAATCCCAAAGGGAAAAGCCAAGTCAATGCTTAGCCTCCCATTGGAGGTTTTTACTTACAGTAATTAAATACCTGCAACTTAAATATCTGTATCTTAAATCCCAAAGGGAAGAGCCAAGCCAATGCTAGGCCTCCCATTGGAGGTGTTTATTCACTGTCACGTACTTCCTATAATTTAATTTTTGAATCATCAGACCCAAAAGATGAGTAGGTCGTAATACTGCACAGAAGTCGTTAACACACTCCCTCTTTCGGCTTCAGGGAATCTTTAACACTTAAAAAAAATATAACAAATAAAAATATATACCATTCATGCATCATATTTAAAAAGTGAAAACACAAAAGAGAATACCCTACTAGAGCCTTAGGAATAAACCAAGCCTGAGTTGCCGAATTAGGATATCCATGAAATTAAGGTACCGAAAGGGCATTAGTTTTAATTAACTAGTGTAACCAAGTCCCCGAGCTCATAATCTCTGGTTCGCAGGAATAAATTAGTTCTCCCGCTAATTTATTTATGTTTCTAATCGACCTACTAAGAACGATTAGTGGCGACTCCAAATTTCAAAATCATATAAACAAAAACCAAAGTTGCGATTCGGTAGGGCTTGGGAGGGTCCGCATTAGGTTAGTCAAATCTAATTGACTTAATAATCCGTTAACCCCCTTTAAAACAAAAATTTTTTTTAGAGGGTCGCGACACTAACCTAATTCAGACCCTCCCAAGTCCTTCTGAATCACAACTTAGGTTCTTTTCATGCAAAGTTCATTTAATTTGGAGCCGCCACTAATTGTTCTTGGTCGGTCAATTAGAAACCTAAATAAATTAACGGGAGAATTAATTTATTTCTGTGAACCAGAGAAAATGAGTCCGGAGACTTGATTACATTAATTTGGAAAAATTAATGCCCTTTCGGTACCAATTTTCATGAAAAATCCTTTTCCATTGATGATTGTCCATTGATGATTGTGAATTGAATGACTTTTCCTTTGAAAATAACATGAATGACCATATATCTGCAAAAATGATTTTTTTTTTACCCTTCGGATTAAGTGACGACTATTATGAAAACATGCCTTAAGAGTTATCATCCAATTTAATCTAAGAAAATGATTTCTCAAAGTCTTAACTTATATTGGATGATATTTATGACATAAAAATGGACTTTTGGTATGATTAACTATGAAAAAGGAGAGTTATTTTTGGGGGGGGTTTTATTTAATGAAGCAAACAATCAAAATACAAAGATTGAACAAAAATAAACAAAAATGCCCATAATATACCTTTTAATTTTGATTTTTTCGATAAATTCACTCATTCCCAACGATCTGGGCTAGAGAAGAATTTTATCCGCTACGTCCTCGGAGATTCGAGCCAGTATGCGAATAATTATATAGAATAACATCGTCCCTTGTTACTAAAGGGCAGAACTCGAAATTCTATGCTAAATTGCCGTCCCATTCCACAAGATCGTGGTTAAGGCATGCAATTTATTTTCCGAAGGGTCTAGGCACAAGGGAGCATATATTATGGGCATGTTTGTTTAAAGATGTGCAAACTTTATAACAATCAAGCAATCAAACAAACATGGCAAAAAAATAAAAAGCAAAGTGAGCAATTTAATTTAATTTTTTTAGGAAAAATAAAAGGGGTGACCTAAAATGCTCAAGTGGGGTCCACTTTCCTAGTCCAAAGATCGATTTAATTTTTTGAGAAAATTATCTTCAAGGATTTGCAAAGAGTTTTATATAATTCTAAAAAAAATTGGATAAACATTTGATTGAATCTTATTTTATCTTTAATCAAATAACTTCAAAGAGCATTATAGGAGATAAGATATCTACCAGATAACATTCCAATCAACTCACATACTAGAGATAAACATTCAAAGCAAAGGATTATCCGCAACAAGTCCAACGTTATCCAATTCAAGTTCTTCTCAAAGATTAGATGAAGTTTAATTTAATAAACCTCATCCACAACATAGAGATAATATCAATAAAATCACAAGATAAGACAATTCAACCACTCATGAGATAAAATTTGAAGCAAGACTCATCCATGGACGTATCGAATTCAACCAAGTGACACATGTGCAGAAAATCAATCTTTGGTTCACAAAAATTCCTTTTCTTTTTTTAATTAATCCAATTTAATCTTAGAAAAATGCCCAACAAGTTTTAACTTTGAGAAAAGATTTTTTCCATCAAATTGCATCAATCCTCAAGATTATTCAAACAATTTCATGATCTAATGAATTTATCCAAAAAAATCAGGAATTTGTTAGCAAAGAAACTCAATTTTCTGTTTTTAGCACAACTTAATGAAAGGGTAAAATTGCAAATCAAATACGCTCATCAAAAACGATATAACGTACACGCATGTTTTCCAAGTAAAACAAGCACGAATTGCAAAAAATTCAGAAATTTTACCTTTTTCCAAGCCAAATTCCAGCGCGCGTACAATCTAGAAATTTTGTCCAAAGTTGCACGTTTTGAGCTTGATTTACAGCCTAATGATGAGGTATTGAGCAGCGAACAACAGTATTTTTTTTTTCTCTTAGTTCGTTGGGTGCAACTTGAGCCTATTTGATGCCAAAACAGTGCTGGACAATGCCTCGAGAACGAACAAACGAGCGACGGCACCGCTGGAGCTTGTGATTAACGACCTACATAATCAGAGAAATTTTTCAAGTGCTTCTCTCTAAAAATCTGAACTTTTTTTCTCCCTCCTTCTTTCTTTTCCTAAACCTAGAGCTAAGGTTGCTTATACAGAGTTAAGGCCAATCCTAGTCCTAGTAGGAGTATGAGTTATTATGGGCCATTGGATTAAACCTAACTAAGGTAGGATTAGATTAGAGTCATTAGATTAGAAATTCTGAATCTAAGAGTTTTAATTACTTAAAACTCTTAATTTTGAAAATATTGAAGAGTCCCAATGGGTTAAGACTCTTTGAATTTTCGGCCCAATAAAAACGTCACCATGGGCTAGCCAAATTTTCAAGTAAATTCGGGTCGGTCGCTCTTCAATTAAAGCCCAATTCCTCTGCCACTCTAAATTGATGCAAATATAATGCATGAAACAAAATATGCAAATTACGAGGAAATTTTTTGTGAGAATAAATTCTCATTTTTTGCAATAATATATATAAAAAGAAAAATCAAAATTTAGGTGTCAACAATCTCTCAATTCCTTCAGACATGGGTAGCTTATCTTGTATAGCCAGCCACAATATGAATCCATACCTTAGCAGATGAAAATCAAGTCAGCCAATACCATTCAACTCTTGTGACTCTTTTCTTTGGAATTGTTAGGATTAGGCGCACAACCACAATGAAATAAAGAGTAACGGTGAAAAAGAGAAATCGAGACATAAGATTTATTATGGTTCATCCATTATAATTAGCATTTTTCATCTCTTTAGTACAACTCTCGATTATAAGAGAAAGAGATTATAAATAACACTATTCTAGCAGAGGAACTTGTGCCTAAGAAAACGTTGGTGCCTCTCTTGCAACCATTTCCCGGGTGCTTCTTTAGTATCCTCTCCGCCATTACCAAATCCGTCAAGTCAGCATGGGCTATTTAGAAAGAAATCGAAAATGCGCTTCGGGATTGAGCTAATTTTTTTTTCCAATTGCATATGTTAATGTGCATGGTCTCGATTAGATTTCTGCATAGTCTCTCCCTCTCATCCCTCATTTGTTACACTCCCCATAATTGGTATTAGAGCAAGCCCACCTATTCTTCATCCTTAGGCCGTTTTATCTTATCCTGTGTTTGGCTCCTACCTAGGATAGATAAATGAGGATATAATGAGGATATAGCCTGGATATAATTATCCCATGGGTAGGTGGGATAAGAGTGGATAAGATTTCTTTTGTCCATAATATAAAAGTTAGTTTTTTCGAATAACAAAATTCTTGAACAATAAAATTAAAATAATAATTAATTTTGAATTATGTTTGAAAATTCTAATATTAATGCAAACGTAACAATAAAAAATAAAATTTTATATATACCTATATGTATTTACAAATTTGAGTTTCTTTCTAATTTATAATATATATTTCGTGCATACACACACACATCATATCCATATCATTACATATTTTAGGTATGGTAGAATAGTTTATTATTTAATAAATTCTTTATTAAGAGATGATAGAATGGAGTAAAATTAATGAAAAAAGATATATAAAAAATAAAAAATAAGAAAATAAAAATGAAGTAGAAGAACCATATTTTAAATGAACAAATTCAAACTTGAAAATGATCTTTCTAATTCTCAATGAATGTAGGACATCTAAAAAAATCTAGAAATCTCCATCTCCTTTTCCCATGTATCTCTAGTTCATGTTGAAGTTTCACCATTCCTTTGTAGTTTTTTAGTTCACGTCAAAATTTTATGAAAATGGCGAAGAGAGTCGAAACTTCTTCTCGTTTGTAGGTTTTTGATTCGCATCAAAAGTTTATAAAAGTACAAAGAGAGCCAAAACTCATTCCTCTCCGTAGCTTCATGGTTCATGTTGAAGTTTACCAAAATAACAAGAGAGAGAAAAAAAAATCATAATTGCAAATGTGAATGATCATATTTTCTTTATCTTACTAGAGTTGGGAGTGAATTATGAAAGATTCTTATACTCTTCGTTTGTGCATTTTCAGGTTCATTTACATTGTGCAAATGCTAAACAATTAACATCATAGGATATGTACATATCCGACTTTATTACTGCGATTCATTAAATAGTGGATAGGATATGACAAAATCCCTAGATTTCATATCTTATCCTAATTAGTCCTATCCTACCTAGAAATCTAGACGACCAAACGTAGTCTTAATGTCTACATGAATTCTAGGATGTACGATAACAATTTAACTATGCCACCCACCTCCAACATGGTGTCCTCCGCTCTACTCTTCGCCCTGCGACTGCAATTAGCTGGAATTGTGATCATAGAGATTCAATCCTATGAGACTTTGATAAATTCTAGGCCACCTTGTCGCTGGAGGAGTTGGTGGCATCATTGTCGATGATAGAGATTCGCACGACCCGGACATCACTCTTCCTGTCGCCATCGATTCTGAGTTGGACTTGTAATTGGTGGAGATTGTGGAGTCCAACTTAACTAGGCTTGAAGTGGGGAGCTAGGGGCATCAATCGTGAAGGTTGGAGTTAGGGTGCGCACTTTTCAAATTGGAGAGAAATGGGTACAATTGGTGGAGGTTAGGACTAAGGCTCATACTTTTCAAAATGAACATCTCCCACTATGATAATATGAGAAACACCGCTATTGCCTATCCTAACAAAACTATATTCACCGCTACAATAAAAATATGAAGTAGTCATGTCATGAGGTGACATGAAATGAGTTTGCAAATTCAACAACACAACTAGAGTGTTGGTATTAAGATTCACAAAAGTATCATCATATATGACCAGAATATCGCCATCGAATGCAACTGCCGTCGTATCATGCCTACGGTGGTGGTAGTTGCTTCTCCTCCTTATGCAATAGTGAGATCTAAAGGAGTTAGTGCTAGGATTTCATGTGAATTTTGTGTTCTTTGCATTGCTGGGATAGTGCTTTTTGTTTCCCTTTTTGACGGTGATGATACGCTGGGGTCATCGAGGTAGATTTACTTTCCATTTAGTGTAATAACTAACGACGGAATAATGAGAAAAAGTTTGCGAGTTCCTAAAGTTCACGAATGTGACTCATTTAAGGACAAGATGAGTAGATGCCATCCTTTATGTTAGGAGAGTATACCCTTTTGCATAAAAAGAGTAGACTATATACATGCGATTGAGTTTATACTTATATTAATATGTTCTAACTATGTCAAAAGGAAATTGCTAACTTGATAATTTGACAGTATTATTAGTTATTCCTGACCACACAATTTCAATCAATTAGTGATTTATGTAAAACACACGTTGATGGTGTGTGAATCTAGGTCAAGATTATATTGTCCCCGACAGAAACATTTCCCATGTCAAAACAAGTAAACTCGGTCTGGACATTACTTTTGCATTGGGTTCACTTGTTCTTTTAGTACTTCCCTATTACCTCCTGATGGTTGTCGCTGGCTTGCCTTTGTGGCTTACCACCGAAGTCCAGTGAGGTCCACTCCATCAGTTTTTGATCTTTTATCATCTCTGGAACTAACTTGGTGGTGGATTTAATCGCGATAACACTACCGTAAGCTTATTTGTTGCTCATCGAAATCGCCGAAGCTTGAGCCTCCATGGTTGCCTGGCCGGAGTAGCAAGCTAAGGTCTTGTGCTTGGATTCCTTGACCACATGGTCATGTGCCTTAAGGTTTTTTGGACCATCCTGTTAGTGTATCTAAGCTAAATAATGGACCAAATAATTCACGATGGCTACTTCGGTGGACTAGATGCAACTTCGGATAGAACAGCTTATATTTTATTTGGTGTTTGGCTAAACACGAAATCTGGATTTGTCTAGATATAATCTGGATATAGCCCGGATAAAAAAATCCCACCTAGAAGGGTGGGACAGACCCGAAGAGGATAAAAATTTCAAAAATAAATCAGAAAAAGAAAAGCAAAATGTGAGAAAAAAAAAAGGAGAGGGTAAAGGATCTGGAGGACAGAGACCGAGCAACCTAGATCGTGAAGCACCATTGTCAAACCAACGCACCAGCTCCACGTCATTCAACGGTGCATCGCCACCTAGCGATCGTCCCCCCTTCGTATCTCAAGTTCTCTTTCTATCTAGACCCTCTTGGATCAGTCGGATCGATTGGCCGTACGGCTTCACGCAAAGATTAGAATCTCATCTATGGTGTCCAAGCTAAGGTCTTGGACGAAGATTTTGTGGTGAACGAGGTCCGCTTCGGTCGATTTGATGAGCTCAAAGAGTGCAGAACAGTTGTTTGTGGATATCTTCGAGTTCAATGCCCACCATTGTCGCTCCATCTTAGCTCAAATCCAATTTCCAATGGTAGCCATCAGTCACACCATCGTTCATCCAGGGCTGCATTTCCAATATGAATTCGGAATTTTAGGATGCTTTTGAGTTTTCGCAGCTATACAATCTCTCAATTGCTGCAAAGTCCACAAGATTCAAATTTTGGCTTGAATGAGCTGCGAGGTTGGATGTGACGATTGTGGTGAGGTCTCTTGTGTGCAACTTACTTTGTGGACGAAATATGAAGACATAATTTGAGGTGTCTATTATATCCAGGTTATATCCAAATATCTATCAAATATTGCATATCATATTACAAAGCCGATCATTATCCTAGTCGATAAAAAAATTCAGATGATCAAACGTAGCTTATGCCTACCATAAACTGTCAAGTTTTACGAAATACTAACCCTAATTTACGCTGGCCTACGATATGTAACAAGAAAATTTCTCACAACCTTTTTCGAAAAAAAAAATCTTAATTTGACCATTCACTTGAAAGATCAACTTTAATTATTGTTGCTTGTACGGTCGGTCCGTCTTTTGATCTTGCCTTCCCCAGAAATAACATACACCCAAATGTAAAAGGCGAGTGTGACCATCATTATCGTGGCAATTGTTTATCATTAACTAACGAAACTTCACCGTAGATTTCATTAATAACGAGGGTTTTAGGAATGACTTTTATCTTATTTTCTATATAGCTTTCTACGTTTAACAAATGTTTTCCTTTCATTCTAAGGACGCAAATTAAATCCAATGATTTCAGAATTTTTCTATTTAAAATCGCTGATCTCATTATAAATACCTAAACATATTGATTAATCAACAAATGACTGAGGTCATGAGATAATAACGGGGCTAATCGATCTATTTATCTATTATGTAATGCAAAAAAAGGGGTTCCTACTTTTGATTACACATAAAAAAAATTAAACTATCTGCATATTTTACTTTAATTATGTCAATGTTGATTAAATACATAATCAATTGAAAAACTTGTATATGAAGCAGATGGACGAAAATACTACATTACTAACGAAATTGGTGGTTAAATACCCAACTACACAACCAAATATTTAAGTGGATTGAAGTCCTGTTTCTCCTCCTTTTTCGCAAATCAGTTCTAAATAATTTAATGCAGTAACGTCTGATGATATGGAAGTCAATTCAGAGAATTCATTTTCTTCGAGTATCCTTATTTACGTGGATGAAAACTTACGTAAAATGACTATGAATCTCAAGCTCACGCAATTGACTTTGGTCGACGACCTCGTACGATGGGCAAGTGCTGTCTTCCGCTGACCCAACTCGCGTCGCTTTAACATTATGCGATGGGACTTTTAATGCTCCTTTTGTGACTTTTATGGAACCCGTCTGTCCTGACTTGGCCAAAAAGAATCTCACGCTGGTTTGTCTTGACTTGGTCAAAAAATAAGATATGATATTTTAATGCCTGTTTAGAACAATAAAATATGTCCCCTTCGAGAAAATTCCAAACTGTAGATGTCGACGGCTCCATCCTTGAATTTCAATTTGCAATGGTCCGCCTTGTATTGGTTTTTTTTTTTTAAATAGAATCTTTTTTTTTACGATATTCCACCTTCCAAGATTTAATGTTGCTGTTGAAAAAGTATGTGATCATAGAATTGCAAGATTTCGCTTTAATAACTAATAATCATCTATATATCTATATGACGTATCGTCCATCATTTGCTTATAATTGTGCAGACGGCATGATTCATGATAAAATTATTGTGGACGATTAATTTGATAGGTTAAATTAATCACGTATTAAGAAAAAGTGAAATGATGATTCCTCCATGAAAAAAATATAAGTATTTACCACGCTATCAAAAGCATGATCCCGTATATTCCGTTAATTTTTATGGCATTTTTAGCTATGTATTATGGATTATTTTTACCGTTACATTTTTTATGCACGTGACATTCATTTTGTCGTGATATTTATTATAGCTGACAGTCTAGATTCATTTTAATCTGTTGTTTTCCACAGCAAAAGAATATTTAGGAGGGAAGACTATGATCTTCGTCTTCTTCTTCCCATTAATACCGTGCCCCTCTTGGATTCATCAACCTGAAAATGAGTTCTTGCTTCACCATCTCCCTCTCCCTCCTCCTCTTCTTCTTCATCAGTTTTCCAAGCGCTGAATCCCAACCTATTTACCTATGGCACAACTGCCCAAACGAAACCCTCTTCACTCCCAACTCCACCTACCAATCCAACCTCAACACCCTCCTCTCCAACCTCTCCTCCGCCGCTGCCGCCACCGCCAACACCGACGGCTTCGCCAACGCCACCGCCGGCCAAAACCCTCCTGACCGCGCCTACGGGCTCTTCCTCTGCCGAGCAGACGTCAGCGCCTCCGCGTGCAGCGACTGCGTGGCCTACGGAACGCAGGACATCCTCAAGAGATGCCCCAACCAGCGAGTCTCCACGATCTGGTACGAGGAGTGCATGCTGCGGTACTCGAACCGGTCCATCTACTCGGTCATGGAAGAAGGGCATGCTTACACGAAGTACAACAACGCGAACATCTCCGATCCTACTCGGTTCGAACAAGTCCTGGGAGACACCATGAACGACGTCGCCACGAGGGCCTCCGACAACGAGTCGGGGAAGAAAGCCGCGGTCGCAGTGGCGAACTTCACGAGCTTGCAGAAGCTGTACACCCTCGCGCAGTGCACGCCGGACTTGACGGCGTCGGACTGCAATGCATGCCTCCAGTCAGTGATCACGCGCGTCTTCCAGTTCCAGAATAAGCAAGGTGCGAGGACTTTGACGCCGAGCTGCAACGTGAGGTTCGAGCTGAACCTTTTTTATAATGCCTCGGCCGTGGCGGCGCTGGCCCCTCCGCCTTCTCCGGTTCCGTTTCCTCCTCCCGCTCCCGTGATCAGACCTAAAGGTGTTCATTTCTCTTCCTCTATACAAGAAACATCCATCGTATTTATTCATTTTCTAAACCACATACGCTACTTGATAGTTTAAATTCTTCGATGGTATCAAGATCTTGATTTAGAAGGTATTTGCGTTGTCTGTTCATTCAATTAATTGTGGAGCATTAATTAGTCCCGGCTGTCAAAAAGGCCCATGTCAGCCGACCCGGCCTGAAAATGTAGAGAATTTTCGGGCCGAATCTTAGTACTGTTTCAATACAATATCGGTACCGTTCGAGTATAGTACCGATATTGGTACCGTTCGAGTACAGTATGGGTACTATTTCAATAAATGGGCCGGCACTGATACCATCTCTCTGTTCCAACAAGAAGAAACGGGCAGAGATTTGACGCAAGTTTGGCTGGGTCAGACCATACAGGGCACTGACCTGCGGCCTCTCGCCGCTGTTGTGCCTCTACCTGCGGTGGCACGCTGTTCGGGGCCTCGACCCCCCGCTCCGCTAGGCCAAGCGGCTCGCCCGAGCTTCTCTCCCTCGCCCTCCTAGCCCACTCCTCTGTCGCCTCTTTAGGTTCCATCTCATTCTCTCTCGTTCTTTCATTTCTATATCCATCTCTCTGGTTGGAGCAGCAAAAGAGACGGTTTCGTTGCCTACTGTGGAGCCTGTGCCGATTTAGGAGTTGGAAAAACGCTTAGCATTTGCTTGCTGTTGATGCCTTCTTCTGAGTCGAACCGCCGACTACTGAAAATCAGCTGGGTTGTGGTTGTTTGGCCACAATACACAGACGAGTAGAATTGGTAAAGAGGGTGTTCTTCCTGTCCAAATCCCTCGTCCCCAGCCCGACGTGCTCCTCCGCCGCACTAAACCCTGCGGCGGTCAGCGAAGTGGGAAATTGTGGGCTGGGAACGGTGAAAAGGATTTCTCGCTTTTGCCCTTTTCTTTCTCGTCAAAGAGGGAGACCAATAAAAAAAAAAGGGCAAGAGAGACAGAGAGTTCTCGTAGAGTTAAGAACTTGTCAGATCTGTGTCTCCATCTCTGTGTCCCTCTTGTGGTTGTTGTTGCACTCTTTTTCTTCTTCTTTTGTGTTAATGGTGGAGTGGAGTGTTCAAGAAGCCCCCAAATTGAATCCCAAGAGAGATAGAGATGAACTTTGCGTGTGCGAGTGGGATTGTGTTGTCCTCTTTAGCTCAAGAACCCACGCCCTCACATAAAAATTTCTACGGAGCAGAGAAATAACAGGAAAAAAAATTGAGTTTTGTTTTTATTTCTTGACTTCTATACATCAAATTTCCCAAAAGAAAAAAAAGCCCGACCCGGCTCGATGTGATCCATGTATTTTGAACATATATGCCCAGGCCAAGTTTGATGCTGTTTAGTTTTGGGTCGGACCGGAGTTATCTGAGATCCGGTCCATTTACAACCCCATAATTTTTTTTTTTGTTAAGGGAAATGTTGAGTGACCGTTGAAAATATTATTAGTAAGTGCTAAAAGTTGTAGAAATGTGTACTTTTTCGATGTCTTTCGTCCCATAAAGCCAAGATGGGGTACAATTTTGGTGAAAAGTGTTTCCTAGGTGGATGACAGGCAATTATGTTGGTCAGTCTCATACCAGTTGAACATGGTCGGTTCCACATCCACTCGGGAGATTAAACTTTGCATAACAATTGGTTAAAGGTCGCTTTTAATCAATTAGTGGTTAATTGGTGCACTCGCATGGGAAGAGAATTACTAAATCAATAGCAAACCCATTATACACATATCAATTTAGTCAGAGATATTTAAATTTTGCCAACGTAATTATAAATCTTTGCTCAAAATTCTAGTATTGTCTTTCCAACAAATTGTTGATGTGATATCTAGTCCTCATCGGACATCTTACAAAGCAAGCTAACATAGACAACTTTACTTGGAAACATGAACTGCCACATCAGCGATATTGGGATTTTGTGTAAATGTTTGAGACTTAATCGACAAAATTCAAAATTTTACGATTAAATTGACATTGATATAATAGGTTTAAGATTGAATTGGTGATTTCCCGACATAGGAATGAGGAAAGAATACGATCTTGAGATACGGACAGTTTTGGATTACAGCTTAATTTCTTATGAACATTTGATTTTTAAGCGTACTCTTTTTGTTTGTCTCTTGGCTAATGGTAGTAATTCCAGTTTCTAATCTCATACAGTCACGAGCACATAAAACTGATGCTATTGAGACATGGTTGCACATTGTAGGCAAAATCAATAAAACTACTGTGATAATCATCGCCGTCGCCGTTCCTGTTGGCATAGGCGTGGTGCTTCTCTTCCTCGCTTGTTGTTTCAGGCGGAGGAAAGTGGCAAAGACGTACGAAGTCGTGCAAGCAGATCAAAGCGGTATGAAATACGTACCTGGTACCGTATACTTGGATGGGGCAATGAAACCGTTTTTGCGGGATGTACTGTACTATGCTTTTGCTGAAATGACCATCTCACGTTGTTTCATCGTGCAGGCGTAAATGACATTACAAACGCCGAGTCCTTGCAGTACAATTTGGCCACCATACAAGTCGCCACGGACAACTTCTCTCGTCAAAACAAGTTGGGCGAGGGCGGATTCGGTGAAGTTTTCCAGGTATGGTTAGTAAAAAACTAGACTGGGAATGGTTTAGAATGTACTTGAAAGAACTCGGGTGTGTAAAGATTTGAAGATCTCTGATTTGATAACTTTGAAAAGTTGATCAGGAGCTATTCATATGTACTTAGACATCAAAATCTTAACCTTTCCAGGGTAGGCTCCCTAATGGACAACTGATCGCGGTGAAGAGACTATCTCAAGGCTCGGGACAAGGTGCTGGAGAATTCAAGAACGAAGTCGTACTGGTGGCGAGGCTTCAGCATCGAAATCTCGTGCGGTTGCTCGGGTTCTGCTTGGAGGGTGAAGAAAAACTGCTTGTCTACGAGTTTTTGCCGAACAAAAGCCTCGACTACTTTTTATTTGGTATGTTGTGTTTCAATATATTCCTAGCTTTTTGGAACCTAAAGCTAGTTCCTTGCATAAATTCTATTCAAGAGGATTTGTTAAGCGAAGGTACTGGCATTTGCGTTGTGCATACATGCAGATTCTAAGAAGAGCATGCAATTGGATTGGTCGAGACGTTACAAAATAATATATGGGGTTGCTCGAGGAATGCTCTACTTACATGAGGACTCTCGGCTTCGGATCATTCACCGCGATTTGAAAGCAAGCAACATCTTGTTAGATAGTGAAATGAACCCGAAGATTTCAGATTTCGGCATGGCAAGGATTTTCGGAGTCGATCAAACACAGGCGAACACGAACAAAATTGTGGGGACTTTGTAAGTATTGATATGCTTTGTTCTCTACTTCTTATGCTTATGTATACTTGTATTGCTGATGTACTTCAGTTTGCAGTGGTTACATGTCACCTGAGTATGTGATGCACGGGCAGTTTTCCGTGAAGTCCGATGTCTATAGTCTCGGCGTCCTAGTTCTTGAGCTCATTAGTGGTAAGAAGAATAGTTTCTTCTACCAAGCAGACGGGGGCGAAGGTCTCGCTGGCCACGTAAGCTGCAGAAATAAACTATAACTGATGAGAAAACTGTTGAACAAAGCAGATTTGACGTTCTGAGAAATTTTCTTTGAATGAACTGTTTTTCAGGCCTGGAAAAATTGGAGAAACGGCACGCCGTTGGAGGTGTTGGATCCAGCCATTAGCGACTCGTATTCGAGGAATGAAGTTCTTAGATGCCTCCACATTGGTTTACTATGTGTTCAGGAAGATCCAATGGATAGACCCACAATGGCAAACATAGTCCTCATGCTAAACAGCTACACCATTTCTCTTGCAGTGCCCCAACAGCCGGCCTTCTTCCTTCGAACCAGGACCAACGAACCGATGAAAGACCTCGAATCGGACCAATCTGCCATCATGTCTATGCCATTGTCGACCAATGAGATGTCAGTCAGCGAAGTTTACCCCCGGTGAATGGTGAAATGATCGGAAATCTTTCATGATAGTCTCACATAGACCTTGATCATAAGATCCTTGGGATTCCACTGAGATCAATAATGGACACTTCTGTCTTGTACATGTAAAGGTGCAAAGCGTGTCTGCACTTTGAGGCCAATCATGTTTTGATCCACTAGGCACGGTAGGCTGTCTGCTGTGTTGTCTTATTGGATTAAGAAATAAAAGTTCTTCCTTCTCTAAAGAAATAATTAGTTGAATTGACTAAGTTTCAACCATGGTCGTTTCCTTACAATACATTTTGGGATATATGAAAAAATATATCTGTTTATATGTAATTTATACCGCTTTATTTTCGTAATATTTATCAGAGGTCAGAAGTCACAAATCTCATCTCCAGATATATATTCCTTTGCATCGCCTGCCCCTCCACTCTGTTATGATGGTTGGAAGTTAAATTATGAAGGAAAGGCAAGCAACTTTGCACCGATCTTTCTATTCATATATTTCCTCGAGTCCACACAATATTAAAAATAATTAGGGGTTTTCATTTAATAATTCGGTTGATTTTATGTATGTCTCAATATTGTGTATCTATCTCTATTTGATTGTTCATGTTTTGATTGGTATAAGCTATTTATTATAGTCATCTCATCAAAGGGTCGACAAAATTTATGGCGTCAAATCAACGGAAGTTTGAAAAAAATATCTTACGGGCAGCAATGATACACGATGCCAAGTCCATCAACCTTTGATATTGGTGGGTCCGCCTCGGAAAGATCAGAGTTCGAAGGGTCCCACCGTGCATCCCATGAATGTCGCCACTATTGATGGTCAAGTCTCCACTCAAGAGAACGCAACTCACCCAATTGACGTGGTCAACGGCCCTTCTCCGAGGGCAAAAAAGCCACCATCCTCGCCGTGCATCTTAATTACTAAGCAGAAAGACGCGACGCATTTGATAATGCTTCAAAAGTTTTATTCTCGAAATAGAAATTGATTTGAAATTTCTACGGTTGTCGAGGGGCAATGGGTGACGATCGACGGACGGCTGGCTGAAGTGCTAGAACTAAATTGATGAAATTAAAAAAATTATAATATAATTAAAATTTATTTTCTCAATTTTTTAATAAGTTTTTATTTAAGTAATAATTCACGGATGTCACTTCTTTCACTCTGCAATTAAAATCCTCATCTCACAAACTTTTTGGGCCAGAAATTCATCATATCACAGAGCTAATAAATTTCAGTACGATCTCAAGTACATTGCGTGCATTTCGATTCATGAAAAATAAAAAAAAATAATTATTTATATTACTTACAAAAATAAATGAATAAATTTTTTTCATTACCTACTAAAATAGATAGAAATAGAATAGATTATTATTGACGCTGAGAACATTTTTCATTGATTATTATTTATTTTTTTGGTAAGATTTTATTGATTAATTTTTCTAAATAATATAAGTAATCATTTTTTTTTATCTAAAGCTCATTTTCCTCGAATGAAGGTACCCCTAGGGTTGAATTATGACATTTTTCCAAATTTTTCCCAAGACAACTGAACATGATCTTCTTCTTTTTTTATAATTCTATGCTCAGTTCCGGCAAGCAAAATAAGATCATCAGAGCATCATGAATTTTCGCTTCATCATCTCCCTCGCCCTCTGCTTCTTTCTCAATCTTCTCAGCAATTACAGTCATACTACAGAAGCCGCACCTAATTATCTAGAGCACTACTGCCCAAACACCACGCTCTTCGCTCCGAACTCCACCTACCAATCCAACCTCAACACCCTCCTCTCTTCCCACTTCTCCGCTGCCACCGACGACGCCGACGGCTTTGCCAACACCACCGCCGGAAAGGACGCTCCTGGCCATGCCTACGGGCTCTTCCTCTGCCGCGGCGACATCAGCACCGCCACGTGCAGCGAGTGCGTGGCCACCGGAATAAAAGACGTCGTTCGGCGTTGCCCCGGCAGGAGGATCTCCACGATCTGGTACGATGAGTGCATGTTGAAGTACTCGGACCGGTCCATTTCCTCAGTGGTGGAGATCGTACCTGGCTACACGATTCCGGACGCCGGGAACGTCGCCAACCCAGTTCAGTTCGTGCAACTGCTAGGTGAGACCATGAACGACGCGGCGGAGAGGGCTTCGGGGAGCGAATCGGGTAAGAAGTTTGCGGTCGTAGAGGCGAACTTCACGAGCTCGCAGAAGCTGTACAAGCTCGCGCAGTGCACGCCGGACTTGACGGGTTCGGACTGTAACACATGCCTCCGGGCGGCGATCGCGAGTCTACCTCAGGGAGAGGGAGGGGCCAGGTCGTTCACTCCGAGCTGTGGGGTGAGGTTTGAGCTGTACCCTTTTTATAATGCCTCGGCCGTGGCAGCAGTGGTGCGTCCGGCGCCCCAGCTTCCTTCTCCTCCTCCTCCCGCTCCTTTGAACAGACCCAAAGGTACGTACTTGATTGAATCAAGGAGATGGATTTAGTCATGAAAGCTCAACCTGGGTATGTTTGCCCCTTGATAGTTTAGGATTGTGGATTACTAGTTTTCCCTTTACAACTTCTGGGAATTGATCTGTTGATCTTTGCTCATAGATTCTGGTGATGAATTATGTCCATCTAGACTTATATCGTAGGTGTCATAGCCCATAAATTTCTATCCTGGTATGGCTTTTATAATAATTTTTTGGGCAAATAAGGGCGTATCTAGTGGTCAGGAACTTTGAGAGAGTTTTTCCTTATCAAATCATGTATAGGATTTAATAATAATAAAAAGTATCCCTAAGAACTTGCTAAGTAATCAAATAACATGAAATTCTTAATTTTCAATGCCCCCCTCCCCCCAAAATATTTTGTGTTTTATGTAGGGAAATGGTTAAGTGACAATCCTTAATCTAGAGAGCAACCATCTATTCTGGGCTATAAAAAAAACAATTATAAATTGTAATGAAATCCACTTCT
Organism: Psidium guajava; assembly: GCA_016432845.1. NCBI lineage: Eukaryota > Viridiplantae > Streptophyta > Magnoliopsida > Myrtales > Myrtaceae > Psidium > Psidium guajava. The sequence continues at coordinate 28,655,222 of CM028230.1, forward strand.
TTAAGATTTTGTAACTCACACCATGTTGTCATTCTCACAGCGACCCAAAAATCATTATGCTTGCAAAATTCTTTTATGTAATTGGTGTTTTGTAAATAAAAAATTTTAGTATACTTAGGATGCACATGACGACACTTACGGCGAAGGATTTCTACTTTATAAGTGCTTCTGGAATAGAAAATCATTTGGTAACATAATTTTTAGAGTAAACATTCATTTGGTTACATAACTTCATTTTTCTATGTCTGCAGTGTTTTTTTTTTTTGCTTTAGGAAAACGAAAAAATATACTTCTCTTTGAAAGTAAAAAAATAAATTTCTACTTTCAAGCAAAAAAATCATTGTTTGACTATAAATTGATTTATAATACTTGCCATGCGCGTCCGACTAAGATCTTTATGAAAATCCAGTCATAGGTACCGGCCACATGTTTTTTTTCGTGTTCTCTAGTTGATGTCTAGATGTTTCTTTTTTGTTGGTCTGTCGCTTTTGCCTAGCGAATGATGTCTCAAATGGTTTCGTACATATTTTACATTCTTTCTTCTTTTTCTTTTCAAAGAGTGATTTCTCATTTATGTTTTTTTTAACCAGTAATGCTTCATGAAAGTCTTCCATCCCCTAAAGTCAAGATGAGGTGCAATTTTAGGTGCAAACTTTCCTAAGTGGATTAGGCAATTGTCTCAATCTCAAACCAGTTAAACATGGAAGATTCTAACAATCACTTCTGAGATTAGATTATCTAGAGAATTTTCACACGAAAGCCATTCATAGTAGACTTTGGACTCAAGTCTTTAGGCGCCTGACAACACTTTTGGAGTAGAAACTTTTTTGGTAATATAACTTTTAAAGTAGAAATCTATTTAGTCACGTAATTTTTTTTGTTTGCTTCTGGAGCGTTCTTTTATTTTGGAAATGGTTTTGGAGCCACTTAAGAAGGTAAAAAAAAATAATAATAATTCTCTCTAGAAGTAAAAAAAAATTAAATTTTGATTAGAAGTTAATTTTTAGAGTAAAAGTGTTGCCATGCGCCCCTTTGAAGCTCACTTTTGGTCTAATTAGTCACCAATACGAATTTAAGAATGGGAACACTCCTATAAGAGTTAGAAAAGGAAAAAGATGTAGTGAGAAGATAAAATCTCATGCCTGAAGAGCGTAAAGAACATGATTTGTGTGGAAAAAGTCAGTAGAATCACTTATTTGAATGAGTCTTTTTTTTGGGTAAGGTAAGAAAATATTTGAATGAGTCTTCAATATCTGTTTTTTTTTTTGTCAAATTAGCTTCTAGCTTTGGTAGCTAATTAGCAATTCAGATTTCTAAAATATCATGCACTCCTTTGATATGGTTGCACATATGCAGGCAAAAGCAATAAATCTACCACCATAATCGTTGCCGTGGCCATTCCCGTTGGCGTTGCTGTTGTAGTTCTCTTTATCGCTTGCTGTTCGCCTTGGAGTAAAACAACAAAGACGTACGAAGTAGTCGAAGCAGAAGGCGGTACGTGACTACGCACATGTTTATGCCTTACGGTCGGAGAAGATTTTGAAACTGCGTACATGAGATACTCAGTTCTGTACTTTTGGTGAATGACTATCTCCTGTTGTTTCGTCGTGTAGGTGCAAGTGAAATTACAACTGCAGAGTCTTTGCAATACCATTTAGCTACCATACAAGCTGCCACAAACAATTTCTCTCATCAAAACAAGCTGGGTCAGGGCGGATTTGGTGAAGTTTTCCGGGTATTGTTAATGTTGGTTATGTGAAGTTATGGTCAGAAGCTACTCGTTTGTACTCAAACAACCGAATGAAAAACTTTCAGGGTCGGCTTCCGAATGGACAAGAAATAGCTGTTAAGAGGCTATCTGAAGGCTCAGGACAAGGTGTTGGAGAATTCAAGAACGAGGTTGTTTTGGTCGCGAAGCTTCAACATCGAAACCTTGTGCGGCTGCTCGGGTTTTGCTTAGAGGGAGAAGATAAGATACTTGTCTACGAGTTTGTGCCGAACAAAAGTCTCGACCACTTTCTATTTGGTACGTCGCACACTTCAGTAGACTCTTCAGATGTCATTTTCCATGTGGAAGAAACTATACGCATGATTAGCATGAACTTCTGGGGAACCTGATGAAAGTTCTTTGAGGATTCATCAACTCAGAATATTTGTTTTCTAATTGGGTAAATAAGCAGATCCTGATAAGAGAAGGCAGTTGGATTGGTCAAGGCGTTACAAGATAATAGCTAGAATCGCTCGCGGAATGCTCTATCTGCATGAAGATTCTAGGCTTCGGATCATTCATCGTGATCTAAAACCGAGCAATGTCTTGTTAGACAGTAATGTGAACCCGAAGATTTCAGATTTCGGCATGGCTAGGATTTTAGGAGTTGATCAAACTCGGGCGCAAACTAATAAAATCGTGGGGAACTTGTAAGTCTCAAGTTATCTCTTAGATGACTAATTCATTAGCATGTGGTTCATTTGCAAGTTCATCATTTTAGCGGATTATAATTACATAATGGATGCTACCGTCTGTGTATTTTTGTTTGCAGTGGTTACTTGTCTCCTGAGTATGCAATGCGTGGGCAAATGTCAGTGAAGTCCGATGTGTATAGTTTCGGTGTCCTAATCCTAGAAATTATTAGCGGCAAGAAGAATAGCTGCTTCCAATCAGACGGGGGCGACAATCTTGCCAGCTATGTGAGTGGCATCTCTTCTACTACGAAATAGATCACGCTGCACCGATCTAATTGAGTTGAAATTCCTCCACTGATACAATTTTTGCAGGTGTGGAAGCATTGGAGAGCCAGTGCACCACTCGAAGCGTTAGATCCATCCATCGGCGACTCATGTTCAATAGATGAAGTGATTCGATGCCTCCACATTGGTTTACTATGTGTGCAGGAAAGTCCAGCTGATAGACCCACCATGGCTAGCATAGTCCTCATGTTGAGCAGCCAATCTGTCAAGCTTCCCCAGCCCCGGCAACCAGCCTTCTTCCTCCAGAAGAGCACGGAGAGACAGTTGAAGGAGCTCAAGTCGGACGAATCCACCAGCGGGTCTATGCCGTGGTCGATTAATGAAATGTCTGTCACCGAGCCATACCCTCTGTGAATCGGGACGTGAGCAGAAGTCCTTCGTGCAGAGACCTTGAGATCCTTGGCCTCCCACAGGATCATTAAGGAACAGTCAGCAAGCACCCATGCGGATAAGATTATTCATATGAAAACATGATTATTCATAGACACAGCCGTGATCTCCACTTTGCACTGGCATAATTCCTGCTAGCAGTAATTTGGTTATATTTCTAATGCTGTGCGAAGTTCCAAAATCTGTAATGGCGGAATAATGGCTGTATAAAGATTTATGTCCAAGAATAATTTCAGCTGTAATTGTTCAAGAGCCTATTCTAACATAGTTTCTGTCCTTAGAGAGTGGAGCAATTAATATAGTCATAATTGGTTCACAACTCATCAACTTAAGTTTTAAAGCGAAGGTAGATCCGAATGAATGGATCATTGATGGCTCGGATTTCGCCTCTCTCTCGTCCAATGATGTCTCCGTATTGCAGAGAAAGAGCTTAGTTGGGACAAAGGAAAACTTATCAACGGTTTTTTTTCTCTCCGGAAATGCTCCATAGAATCAAATTGATTGTTTTCTCAATAAAAGTTGATTAGATTTTTGCTTTCATGGTCTTAAAATACAAAGGGTCTAGAAACTGAACATCCATTATAAAGTCGCATAAGATTTTATGATGGATAACAGTATCTGTGGACCATAAGGTTTTAAAGTAATGGATGTCATAATAATTTTTAAATAATATTTATTTAATTTTTGTTGCTCATGATATGCCATCAAGTTCACATTAAATAGAAATCCAAGGGTTTTGGAAACTAAACATCCACCATAAATTCGCAGAAGACTTTTCGATGGAGTCAGGGCGAGCAAGGGCATGGAACTTGTAGAATATAAAAAACCTATGTGGGACGACAATTCAAACAACATTGTTCCTATTAATTCCGTGCCGATCTCGCTAGCCGATGCAAAATCCAACCTTGAACTCTTGCTTCGCCTTCTCTATCTGTCTTTCCTTTCCCAATTTTCTCAGCGTTTACACTCCAATTTCTGAATCAGCACTTACTTATCTATGGCATTACTGCGCAAACGCCACCCTCTCCACTCCCAACTCCACCTACCAATCCAACCTCAACACCCTCCTATCATCCCTCTCCTCCACCGCCGCCAACAGCACCAACGGCTTCGCCGACGACACTGCCGGCCAAAACCCTCTCAACCGGGCCTACAGGCTCTTCCTCTGCTGCGGTGACCTCAATACTGCCATGTGCAGCGACTGTGTGGCCACCGGAAAACGGGGAATTCTCCAAAGATGCCCCAATCGCCAAGTCTCCGTAATCTGGTACGACCTGTGCATGTTGCGTTACGCGAACCGGTACATCTTCTCGCCCATGGAGCGATCGCCAAATCTCACTTGGTACAACCACGGGAGCGTTGCCAACGCGACCCGGTTGATGGAGGTCCTGCTAGAAACCACGAGAGACGTCACCAAAAGGGCTTCAGATGCCGGGTCAGGGAAGAAGGTCGCCGAAGAGGAGGTGGACTTCACGAGTTCGCAGAAGCTGTATGCATTCGTAGAGCGCACGCCGAACTTGTCAAAATGGGAATGTAACACGTGCCTCCAATTCGGAAACGGTCTTCTGGTTCAGGGGAAGCAAGGAGGGAGCGTGCACACTCCGAGCTGCAACGTGAGGTACAAGTTCTACCCCTTTTACAATGTCTCCCCCTGCCGTCACCAGCACCCCCGGCCCTGCCAGCACCAGCGCTAGTGCCTCCACTTCCGGCTCTGATGACCGGACCTAAAGGTACATTTGTGTTTGTATTGCTCGTCCTCCTCCGTGCCAACTCTCCTTTTTTTATTAGATCAAAGACTGAATTTAACGCATGGATCTAGCCAAGTTCTTAAACTACTTTGTCTGAACTTTAGGATGTAAAATTCAGAAGTATTCCCTTGAGAGAAAGGGAAAAAAAAAAATTCTTTCAACTTAGGAGGTGATGGAGGAGAGGGTAGACTCTACGTCATTTTCGGATGGTTACCGCTAGGTAGGGTTGTACAGAAGTGTTTCACGCCTAAGGAGAATCAATGGAGCTTTGGCTTCATACAGTGTCTTTTAACCGATTTGCCAGCAACATATCCTTGGTTACATGACCAGACCTAAGGTACATTTCTGTTTGTATTGCTCGTCCTCCTCCGTGTCGACTCTCCTTTTTTATTAGATCGAAGACTGGACGTTCTTCAGTGGGCCAAAATAATTTCTGAAGATATTCGATATAAGAAATATTTTGCAGAAGTGACTATGCACGTCGAGGCACGTTGTCATTTCTTCGTAAACACTTCTTGAACGATATCACTTTTTTTTAATCAATATAACATATATAAATTTCAACAATCATTTTTTAAAATTTCCTTCTTTCTCGCAATAGTTTGATTTAATTAAATTTCGTCTTTTAAATTTTCACATTGGGAAATGTAATTGTATGATAAAATAAGAGGGTTTTTTTTTTTGGTTTCATTGCTTTGTTTTTATATAAAAGACAAATGATAAGAAATAGTATAACGGCTATAACCTTTCGATCAAGGATCATCCATAAGGTGAATGGGTTATCAACACCTTCGAGGAGTTGATATTTGCACAATACGTTGCTCATCATCACTTGATAGCTGCACATGTTCTTGCCAACTCTCTACTGGTGTTATTTGCCATATTCATTCCGAAATGATTTGCGATGTTTTATCCATGCACTTGCCAACTCTTTATTGCTTGTGTTCGCCATACTCATTGCAAAATGACTTTTGATGTTTTATCTATTAAGTCTTCCTGAGCCTATCAGTATCCAGAGGCATTACTTAAATGCTTACCTGATCTTGATACCTCCAAGTCCTTTTGGACCACTCGTCATTGTTCTCCTCTTGTCAAGGTTTTCATTCTTGTGTACATCCTTAACTGAACTTTATGAAGATCTACGATATTAGCACAGTGCTCCTGAAATGATCACCACTCAAATCACTACAAACATATGCGATTATCCAATAGATATTAAACCAGGGATAGTCATGGAATCATCAAAACATCCCAAGGAGTTTTTCCCACACTTACCATGATCTCACGTTTGATATTAAATGCAATATCCGTTAACAACTGCTTATATGACGATAATTGGTATCAAAGTTAAGGTTAGGATTTCTATAATTGATTTAAGGCTTTTGCGTGATCATTGTTTGGAATTTTTCACTTGTAATTACATCTAGAGTGAGAGTTGAGATTGAGAAGCTCGTCAGAAGGAACAATTTTGGGTTGCAGAATATTAAGATGTGTGCTATGTTAACAATCCCAAGTTTGGTGAATGCAATGGACAGTAGGGATAAGTTACCGGAAGCAATGAAAGAGGTCAACGAGATAGAACTGATGGAGAAGTAGATTAGCATAATGCTGTTGAATGTATAAGATGATATGTTGGTTGAAGTGGTCGAACAGAAGGATGTGGCAACATTGTGGGAAAAATTCGAGTCACTTTTATCTTATTAAACGTTCAAATAGTCGCTTCTATATACTATAAATGATGTTTCAATTCCGGGTGGCTGAAGGCACATCAATTAGAGCCATTTGGATGAGTTAAACAAATTAGTGATGAATTTGAAGAGTGACAATGAAGCCTTTCCCGATGAGAAACAAGGCATGCTGTCATTGGCATCTCTAAAGCTTCAGAGATAGTGTTCTAAGGGGGCTCATCACAGTTTCCTTAGAACATATAAAGTCCACCTTATTCCTAAGAAGTGGTAAAAGAAGTTGCGAAAAAAGATGATTTGGCGCATGATATAATACAATGTTTGTGTTACTCGAGGTAGAGAAAAGCATAGAGTCCAAAATAGCATATGAAAAGGTCATTCTAAATAAAGGTCGAAGTCTAGCTTCGTCGATGTTATGATGAGGTAAGGCACAGCTTAAGGATATTAAAAGTATCAAAAGTTTTTAAGGGCTCACTTAAGAGCCAAATTAGAGAAAAAACGATTACTTGGGCTCCATTTGTTTCGCGAAAAATGTGATGTTTTTGGAAAATATTTTCTAAAAAATCATTTTTCAAGAGCATTACAATTTTCCAGTATTTGGTTAAATCTTAAAAATGAACTGGAAAATAATTTCCGTTATTTGGTAAGGGATTAGTTTTCCTAGGAAAAGTTACAAAAAAAAAGTCAAAAATTTACTCATATTTTATTTTTTCAAAAAAATTGTATTTAATTTTTCAACTAAAAAATTATTTTAGAATATTTAATTATTTTCATTTTTTTTACTAATTTTTTTTTAGATGCACTTCAATTCACCGTTTTCACCTTCTTCGTCTTCAGTCCAAGCCCAAGCCATCATCTTCTTCGACGCCTTCGGCTGTGGTGTCCCCTTTCGCGAGATCCCCTTCCACCTCATCGTTTGGCTCTTCGACACCTCTACTGCCCGCTCCCTTCGCCGATGCCACCGCCTCGCTAATATCCGAAAGCTGTTTCTGACACCTCATTAGAATTTATAAATTTTAAAACTTTAAGAGCAAAGACCACGAGCGAATGTGGTGCATCAAAACCATCTGTTCAACAAGACCGTGGCGAGACACCCATGACTATGTGATCAGAACCTCTCCACTCCACAAACCGTACCTCACTGTCGACCATCTCATCCTGACAAAGACCAAAGCAACAAGAAAAACAGTTCACAAAACGGCTCCGATCGTGGCGGACATTCAAACGTGAGCACATTCCGCAACGCAAAATCGGCAGTTCTCGGTCGAACTAATCAAATCGTAGCATCAGAACTCGCAGCCAAAACGAACCCGTGCTGCTTAGGAAGCATCGGAAGGCAACGAAGCGAAGAGAACTGAGTGAAAAAAGGGAAGGACCTTGTGGTGCGACTGGATGCGAGAAGCAATGATGGACTTCTTGGACCTGCGGATTCCACAGTACTCGCAGTAGTAACGCCTTATGTCCTTACCAGTTGGCGTCGCGGAGTGAGCCGTGTCCAAAATGAGCGGTGGCGCGCGCGAACTGCTGCGAAGCCGCAATGCCTCCTCTGGGCCGAAAATGCCGGGATCCGAGACGAAGGGCTCGAGCGTCGGAGGCGTTCATCGGACCTGCGAGGGTCGTGAGCCGATTTGGGAGGGAGACGTGAGACAAGGGAGGGAGAGCAAAGTTAGGGCTTCTCTGATCGCGAGTCGGGAGGGACGGAGATGGAGAAGGAGAGATTAGCAGCGATTTGGCGACGGCCGAGGCGGGGCGGAGGCGGCGGTGTGTTCTGTCGGTCTGGAGAGAGCAGAGCTCGGCCGCGAGTAGAGAGAGAGAGCGGAGCCCGCCCGCTTGAGTCGAGAGGGAGAGAGAGGGCAGAGTGTCGTAGGAGGGATGAGCCGACGGCGGAGGCGGACCTGCGGGCGTCGTTCGATTTGGGAGGGAAAAGGCATCGTGGAGAAATCGAGCGAGATAGGGGAGCGAGAGAGGCTTGAGATAGGAGAGAGAGGAACTTTCTTTTTTGATAGAAAAGAAAAAGGGGGCTTTTGTTTTCTTAAAGTTGAAATCGCGCGCCGCCCACTCAAATTTTTTGCATTTAGTCTCCGGATGACGTGGCGCAATCTCGACCGTCCATTTAAATCGGACAGCTGAGGTTGTTTCTATGTCACCCCTGCCATGCCATAGAAGAGCTATTGCGGGGGATCCGGTTCCACTCTTCTCTACCCCTCCGACAATCCCCTTTGCCGCAAACTACCTTGCCTCAACACTCTTGCTTTCCAAATACTTGAGTGACTCAGATCCTGCTCTGCACAGCATCGCAGGCTCTGATCCTCAGCCACGTTATCTATGAAAACTTTTCCTATCGACCCATTTGAAATATTTGCACTTCAACTTTGCTTTCCATTGCAAGATTCAATCGTTAATTTTGGGGGAAAATTGAAATAGGGTTTCGAATTTGGGTATATGCTTGATTCTCCGATTTAGGGTTTATATTTGGGACAAAATATTTAGATGATGTCGTTTAGGGTTGTATATGCTAAATAGGCATGCCGTCGAGCCACGTCAATTGGAGAAATTAATATAATATTATCATGGCGGATTTTCAACAATCCAACTGGAGTAAACGGAGATGCTCTCCATTTTTCTAGATTTTCAACCGATTTATCCTTGATATTAGCTTTGATTTTAGCCGCAAGAATTTGACTTTTGAAAAATAAGTTCACAAGCCTATTGATAAGACCCGTGTCCCTTGATTCATGGGTTTCCAGGAAGTTTGCCTCTTGTCCACGTTCGTAGCATCTCATCTGGCTCGATATTCTCCACGCGATCGCATCTTACGTATAATTTCGACCACCGGGTCATCTTGACCCCTACGAACTTAGTCCAATATGCTCGAGCCCATTAGCCGTCGGTCCAAAAATGCGATGTGATGAATGCTAAAGACAACAAATGATTGAATATTTTTGTTAGGGACTAACTTAATCTCTCTTTTTTTATGAAATAAATGATCAAAATTTAGGTGTCAATAACTACCCCTCTTTGAGTGGAGGCTCGTAGAGGTTTCGCTCAAAGACAAAATTGAACCCTAAATTTTGATCATGCAAATGATGAATTATGAATTTTTGGCGGAAGTTTTAATTCCATTTTCTCTAAAGATAATGCATGACATGCAGAATGCAAGCAATATTTAACATGTGCAATGACCTCCCCCTCCATCTCGATGGAGCGCCTAGATAACTTACACATTGGTCGCATACGAAATATTTAGCTTTTTCCTTAAATACCTCGTAATGCTAAGGAGTTACTTTAGTCCCCCATTTTTCATTATGGCGAAAAATTAGGTTCCCATGGTAGCTCAACAGTTGACTCTCGGCAAGTCACCATGTGGACTATCAACCGCGAATCAGTTAAATGTCGATTTTGAAAAGAGATGTGACGCTCGAGCTAATCGATGCGGACACAAAAGGGATGTATTTTCCGAGCTAATCGGAGTAAATATAAAGGGATGCAACACCCGAGCTAATCGGTATGAACACACAAGAATGTGAAGCCTGAGCTAATCAATGCGAACACAAAGGAAATGCATCATCCGAGTTAATCGGAATGAATACAAAAGGATGATAACTTGAGCCAATCAAGTATCAAAAATAAAATCTTGGAGACAACTTGAGCTAATCAAGTGTCGATGTAAGGTAAAATTTTGAAGGGGAATAAAAAAACATACCTGAGTTCTTCTCCATTGGTCAAGAATAGCCAGGCTAACATGCACCTCTACCTGACTTTTCATCTCATGCACAAAATAAATTCATTCGATGTGAGTTCTTAACAAAATAGCTTGTGTTAACAGACTTTATCAAGAAAGAATGTTAATCAAGAAAACTTGTCTTTTCTTTCGACAATCTGATAACATTGAATGAGAAATTTTCAGTAAAAAAGGACTTCCACTTGATCTTTCATTACAAGGCTGTTTCACCCGACCATTGATGCGGGTTTGAGAATCGCTCAAGCTCACTTCATCGTGCTTAACAAGAGTCCGGATATTCTTGAAATCAATATGACCTGACCAATCCAAGAGGTCTTTATAAGGATTGAAATACACGTTTGGTTAAAGATAACTATGGGGACTCGCGTGAGTCAAGGCTTTTGAAAGAATTGATATTGTCCATTGCTGCAAGTTTACAAGTCAGGAAACCTAAAATATAGGATAGAAAAAATCTTGCTTGCACCTCTTCAAGAAACATTTATAAGCATGTAAAACCCTATGTTAACTCAAGTGACTTAATCTGAAGAGACTTCGATAAGGGTTGTAATGTAGGCTTGGGTAGGCTTGAAATGAGTGGTCTATTCATAACAAAAGGGTTTATGGGAATTGGTGACCATCCAATCTTCACGTTTCTTTCACCGCAGGTTCTTGCTCTAATCATTTCATTGACATTCGGAGAACCGCTGGTGTCAATTGACAAATGCTCTATTTTTTTTTGTAGAACTTTTGAGTGATTTCTTTTGAGAAGACATCCTCGCACATCACTTATGTTGAGGCCTCTTTCTTTTTCGATTTTTTTTAAGAGAGAATGTTTTTCTTTTCTTTCTCTCTCTCTCTTTTTTAGAAAGAGAACCTCGCTTGATGGAATCCCTTTTCATACTTTCTCTGATAGATTTCCTTCTGGGCCTTCATTTGCCCCAAAGTTACTTCATATCTCATTCATCCCGACGCTCTAAGACGATCTCTTTAATTCACCATGAGAATGATCACCATTTGGTGTGAAATGAATTCATCGCTCAAATTGGGGAAGCAAGGGGTATAGTATGTAGGGATACAGAAAGAAATGCTCTACGTCATATCTAAGGCACTTAAGCTAACACAAAATTTTCATGTAATAAATAAACTCGAAGATTGATACAAATGAAAGCAAGAAAATTCTAATCCTTTTTGAACTCTTGGAGATACTGCCTCAATGTGAGGTCGTTCCTGACAGGGGTAAGAAATGAAACTCCGCACAAATGGGGGTAAGCAAAGGATAACCTGTAGTGTTTAGGTAGAGGAAATGAATGCCTCTCATCACATTGGTCATCATGCTTTTCCCAAGATAACCCTTTACCTCGTCAGCACGGAAATTTCACTCAACTCATACTAGAGATTATCATTCAGGACGTGTATGGAAATGGGTTTGCCTTTCATCATCCTGAAGTTTTCTCATTCGATATAACCATTTCGAAAGGACAAAATAGGTCGCTTGATTAAAATTTCTCAATAAAGATTTGCAAGAAGATCAATGACCCATGAAGTTCGAACTGGTACAAAGAATCAGAATAAGTACAGATCAAGCATAATACTTCTTCACAGAATCAGAGTTAATAGGGTTACAAAAAACACGACCATCCATCTCAGCTAGGATCAGCGCACCTCCTGGAAGCACCTTCTTCACAACATATGGGCCGCCATAATTTGGAGCGAATTTTCCTTCTGGAAGAGTGATTATCGGCAACAACTTTCGTAAGACAAGGTCATTCACCTGAAAACATCGAGGTCTAACCTTTTTGTTGAAGGATTTAGCAACCCTTTGCTGATAACATTGGCCATGACATAGGGCCATGAGCCGCTTCTCATCAATCATGTTCAACTGGTTCAATCTTTGCTGAATCCAATCAGCTTCCGTCAATTGTACCTGCGAAAGAACACGTAATGACAGAATCTCTACCTCAACTGGTAGAACTGCTTCCATGCCGTATACAAGGGAAAATGGAGTTGCCCCAGTAGATGATCGGATAGAAGTCTGGTATGCCATAAGTGCAAAGGGTAATCTCTCGTGCCAATCACGATAATTCTCGGCTGTTTTAGCCAAGATCTTCTTGATATTCTTATTGGCTGCCTCAACTGCTCCATTCATCTGTGGACGATATGGGGAGGAATTCAGATGTTTGATCTTGAACTCTTTGAACACCTCATCCACCAACCTATTATTCAAATTTGATCCATTGTCAGTGATTATAGCCTCAGGTACACCATATCGAGCAATGATGTCACGACGGATGAATTTCACTACGTTCCGTGCTGTAACTACCATGAAGGACATAGCTTCAATCCATTTCGAAAAATAATCAATAGCGACCAAGATAAATCGATGTCCATTTGACGCCTTAGGATTGATCGGGCCAATCACATCAATGCCCCACATAGAAAACGGCCATGGTTCAGACATCTGATGCAACTCATTTGGAGGAACGTTGATGTTATCGCCATGAATTTGACACTTGTAACAACTCCGGACATGCTGGATGCAGTCATTTTCTAACGTAAGCCAATAGTAGCCCAACCTCATTATTTTCCTTGCTAACATATGACCATTCATGTGTGGACCGCATATTCCTTCATGTACTTCTAGCATTAGGCGAACAGCTTCAGCTGAGTTGACGCATCTCAACAAGATTGAACCATATGACCGCTTGTATAAGCTCTCTCCGCTCAAGAAAAATTTTGATGCCATTTTCTTGATGTATTTCTGATCAGACACGGTACTCTTCTCAGGAAACTCTTGCGTTTGAAGATATGTTTTGATATCATGATACCATGGTTTACCATCAGATTCTTCTGTAACAGCCATACAATAAGCTGGCCTCTGTAAGATTTCTACTTGCAAAGGCTCAATTTCTAACCCACTCGTGACATGTAACATTGCTGAGAGCGTGGCCAAAGCATCTGCAAATCGATTATGAGTTCTGGACAAATATTCAAACGAAATGTCCTCGAATTCCTCCACTAGTTCCTCCAAATAGGCATGATAAGGCTGCAACTTGGCATTTCTGGTTTGCCATTTACCTACAGTCTGAAGGATGATCAGGGCTGAATCTCCGAACACCTTGAGCCTAGTTACTCCTAGCTCATTGCAGCTTGCAATCCAATAATACATGCTTCATATTCAGCAATATTGTTCGTGCACGGAAATATCAGTTTTGCAGTCACAGGATAGTGTTGCCCACCTGGGGATATCAAAACTGCCCCAATACCAGATCCTGATAAATTCACAGCTCCATCGAAATACATTGTCCATACATACTCATCAACTGCCATGATTCTATTCTCTAGCAGATCCATATCCTCATTCGCCCCAGGATTCTCTGCCAGAACATCAGCAATCACTCGCCCTTTGACTGACTTTTGAGGCAAAATTTGAACATCAAACTCTGAGATGAGGATCTGCCATTTTGCTAATTTTCCAACCAACGCAGGTTGATTGAGCAAATACTTGATAGGATCACACTCCGTTACAAGTAGTATTTGATAGTGCAGAGTGTACTGTCGAAGCCTGTGGAGCACCCAGACCAGTGCTGTACATGTTCTTTCCGCTTCAGAATAGTTCATCTCAGAGGTAGTGAATTTCTTGCTCAAATAATAAATCGCGTGCTCCTTTCCGTCCTCTTCACTTTTCTGGGCAAGCATGGCACCTAGAGATTCGCTATGAATAGCTATTGACACCTAAATTTTGATCATTTATTTCATAAAAAAAGAGAGATTAAGTTAGTCCCTAACAAAAATATTCAATCATTTGTTGTCTTTAGCGTTCATCACATCGCATTTTTGGACCGACGGCTAATGGGCACGAGCATATTGGACTAAGTTCGTAGGGGTCAAGATGACCCGGTGGTCGAAATTATACGTAAGATGCGATCACGTGGAGAATATCGAGCCAGATGAGATGCTACGAACGTGGACAAGAGGCAAACTTCCTGGAAACCCATGAATCAAGGGACACGGGTCTTATCTATAGGCTTGTGAACTTATTTTTCAAAAGTCAAATTCTTGCGGCTAAAATCAAAGCTAATATCAAGGATAAATCGGTTGAAAATCTGGAAAAATGGAGAGCATCTCCGTTTACTTTGATATTTGTGGACGAATGGCAAGTGAACGAAGACAAGTTCACAGCCAAAGTGGGTGAAACAGAAATGAGGAAACTGGGAGATTGCGTCCGTTCCGAAAATCAAGGAAAATCCTCGAAGATCAAAACAACTCCACGATCGACAGGGGGTTTACGAGCGACTTCTGCTTATAAAAGCAGCTCCTTCGTTCATGAAAAGGGGGGTCGGAGGAGCGCACAAAAATTATGAGATGAGAAATTCATACACAGCCACAGGAGATAGATGCCAAAGAGAGAGAGAGGGTTGTGCGAGGGTTATACCCAGTGAGTTTAAGAGAAAATTACACATGAGTTTGAGAGACTTGAGAGTCCAAAAAATTCTGGACTTCCTTTTAAACCGAGATTACCATGGGTGTTCCTCTTCCTGAGTGGTGCCGCCACTTTGCACCCCTGCTCAATCGGCGTTCCAGTTTTGCTGCGAAGCTCCTGCGATACCGAAGCTTTCCTGCAGCGCCGGAGCTCTCTACAGTGCCGAAATTCTCCATCCATCGGTCCTTGTAGCCTTCCCCTCTCCCTGGTCAAAGTCCAAATTGGTGGACGAGGTGCAAACGTGGGATAGCTGTACCCAAACTTTAAAAATCAAGGTTTTGTGTAACGTGGGCCAGCTCTTTCGTGTGCAAAGAGCGAATCCGAGAAGGAAAAATTTGCAAGTTCAGGTACATTTCTCAATTAAAAAATTCTGAATGTTTAGCTATAAAGTTTGAATTCAATTGCATATCTTGAAGAATTACGTTGCAAAGTTGAGATGCCAAATATTGCTTAATTTGAAAGTTTTGCAATTGTGTCAATTGGATTTGGTTATTCACGTGTCAATTTCACCGGTTTAATTTGCATATAAAAATTGCCTTGCATGTTTGATATATTCGATTGGTGTTGAATTTGGAAGTTTAAAATCACGAGTATATCTTGCAAGCATAATCTTGTGCACGAATCGGAAAAGTTGGTTCATTATGGATAGTTCGGAATCTTCCTAACATTTTGAAATTTTCTCAAGATAATCCAAAATATTTCAAAACATCATCGATTAGGAAAATTTCCTAATCCGCAACCGCATATGTGGAAATGAATCTGTCTATCAGGCTTTAGATGGATTTATTTTCACAACGGGTATTTCGAATTTCTAGGGTCGATCTATAAGGCTTTAGATCGAAACTTTAATTCGAAAGAAATGGCGGTAATTGATTTTTGCAACTCGAACTTAAATTTGCACCCACACAAATAAAAATAAAAATAATAAAAATTCAAAAATATTAAAAATCCTCATTGCTCATTTTTAATTTCATTTCCAAAAATCTCAGAAAATTCAAAAAAAATCTCAGAAAATTCAAAAAAAAATTAGCAAGATATGGTTTCTTAAAAACCACGTCTCATCATTTTTAGAAAGATAGGGTTTTCTAGAAATCCTATCTAATGGGTTGCATTTCATGAATAGAACCTTTTGAAATCCATCTTAATTTTTAAAAGATTTAGACATAGGGTGAAAAGAGTCTCTTAAATTTTTTCGGAAATAATGCAAATTAAAACCGAAAACTTTAAGATGATCTTGAACCTGTTCACATTGTTTTAATTAATTTCAAACTTCGAAAATCATTTAAAAATACAAAAAAATTTATAAAAAAAGAAAACCCAAAAATTGCACCTTTGAACCTCAAGTGAAAATTCGTCGAAATTGCCAAATTGAACATTTTCATGAAATTGGTACCGAAAGGGCATTAATTGAAAAATTAATGTAATCAAGTCCCGAACTTATAATCTCTGGTTCGTAGGAGTAATTTAGTTCTCCCACTAAATTACTTAGGTTTCTAATCGACCTACAAAAAAAGATTAGTGGCGGCTCTGAAAATTAAATCATTTGAACATAAACCTAAGTTGCGATTTGGTAGAGCTTGGGAGAGCTCGAACTAGGTTAGTTAATTTAATTAATCTAGTAATCCATTAACCTAAAATTGCGTTAAAAACCCGATTTTTAGGTCGCGACAAGCTGGCACTTAAAGTGATTTTTTTAAAGTGGCATTTAAGCAATCTAAAGAGAACTTTTGGCACCAAAGTGAGTGTTGTATAAAACTTTTGGGATTTCTAATCCTTATGCCAGTGAGGCACTACAAGAGAAATTGGCCGAAGTACAAGGGTCAATGAGTTACAATGGAGTCTACAGGTGATACTAGTGTTCTTACTATAACAGATGATAGTTCCAATGATCAAACAATCTACAAGTTTCTCCTAAATATGCTCTTCCTTCGATTTAATTTCCCTGTTAATAGGTGATGAAATAGTGGTTGTTCATCCTCGAATTTTTTTGGTTCTCAATATTTTCGCTTAATCGGCTTCAGTCCCGTCATTTTACCAAAAACAAAAACTTACAAATGCAAGAATTACATTTGAAGTTTAGACTTTCCCGTTTAAGCCTCTATATTCAGATCCCTCAAGGCACCTTCTTGGGTGTCAAATTGCCAATCTTCACGCGTCAGTCTTGGGTCATATGTAGACCTAGCAAAACAGAATATTACGATGTTTAAATATTAAACACGCTTTCATATAAGATGCTTTTAGATTAATTTGGAAATGGTCTCATATAAGAAATGGTACTTGTGTAGGTAAAAGCAACATATCTGCTGTGATAATTATCGCTATTGTCCTTCCTGTTGGAGATGCCCGGTTTCTCTTGCTCACTACTTGTTTGCTTCGAAGAAAGGAAAAGAACATATGAAACTGTCCAGGGAAAGAGCGGTAAATTGATTATTTTTTCCTTTATTTTTCCATAAACTATTTGTTAAGTAATTGGATATATTAATCATACAAATTAAGAGTTCTTTTGATATAAATATAGCATATAAAATGGAAAAGATCAAGATAAGGGGATGGGCGTACATTCACAAAAGTGAAAGTACTACTATGATGCTATATTAGAAAGTCAAACCTAAAACCTTAAATTGATAGGTGAAGGGAGATCGAATGAATATAAAGAGTATTTAAGACCCACTGTCAAGCGATGTTGGACAATATTTCAAAAAGAAAAAAAAACTATACTTAGATTGCACAAGCAATCATAATGCCATCAATATGAGTAATACTTTGGAAATGTCAGCTCATTTCTGGCCTTAAAGATAAATACTAATGGATGCAGCAGTTCGACAAAAATTTAGCCCATACACCCATGACAGTCTCTCCCTTTCATAGCCTACTGCATCAGGACAATTCAATCTCCCAATCGCCAATAACATTATTAGGAAAACAAAGTTGAAGGGCACTCTTCCAGACTTGTTTAGAGAAACTACATCAAAAGAACAAATGAGATGTAATCTCAGTGCTTTCGTGACACAAAAAACGGAGAGCTTGGCCATGAACAGAAGACTATCTCTCAATTCCTTCAAACATAGGTAGCTTATCTTGTGTATCCAACCAAAATATGAATCCATACCGTAGCAGGTGAAAATCAAGTCAGCTGATACCATTCAACTCTTGTGACTCTTTTCTTTGGAATTGTTAGGATTAGGCATACAACTACAATAAAATAAAGAGTAACAGCAAAAAAAAGAAATCGAGACACAAGATTTATCATGGTTCACCCTTAAACTAGGACTACATCTAGTAGAGAAATCCATTATAATTAGCATTTTTCATCTCTCTATTACAACTATCGATTATAAGAGAAAGAGATTATATATAATGCTATTCTAGCAGAGGAACTTGTGCCTGAGAAAACGTTCGTGCCTCTCTTGCAGCCATTTTCCAAGGTGCTTCTTTACTATCCTCTCCGCCAATGCCAAATCCTTCAAGTCAGCATGGGCTATTAGAAAGAAACCGATAACGCACTTCTAGATTGAACTTAATTTTTTTTTCCAATTGCATATGTTAATTCGCATGGTCTCGATTAGATTTCTCCATAGTCTCTCCCTCTCACCCCTCATTTGTTACACTCCCCATAATTAGTCTTTGAGCAAACCCACCTTTTCTTCATCTTAGTACAATAGACTTAGGTTGTTTTATCGTATCCTATGTTTGGTTCTTGCCCGGGATAGATAAATGAGGATATAGCCTCGATATAATTATCCCATGGGAAAGTGGGATAAGAGTGGATAGGATTTTTTTTGTCCATGATATAAAATAACAAAATTCTTGAATAATAAAAGTAGAATAATAATTAATTTTGAATTATGTTAGAAAATTCTAAATGCAAACGTAACAATAAAAAATAAAATTTTATGTATACCTATATTTATTTACAAATTTGAGTTTCTTTGTAATTTATAATATATATTTTGTGCATACACACACTTCATATCCATATCATTACATATTTTAAGTATGGTAGTATACTTTATTATTTAATAAAATATTTATTAAGAAATGATGGAATGGAGTAAAAATAATGAAAAAAGATCTATAACAAATAAAAAAAATAAGTAAATAAAAATGAAGTAGAAGAACCATATTTTAAATGAACAAATTCAAACTTGAAAATGATCTTTCTAATTCTCGATGAATGTAGGACATCTTAAAAAAAAAATAGAAATATCCATCTCCTTCTCCCATGTATCTCTAGTTCATGTTGAAGTTTCACCATTCCTTTGTAGTTTTTTAGTTCACGTCAAAATTTTGCAAAAAAAGTGAAGAGAATCTAAACTTCTTCTCGTTCGTAGGTTTTTGATTCGCATCAAAAGTTTATAAAAGCACAAAGAGAGCCAAAACTCATTCCCCTCCATAGCTTCATGGTTCATGTTGAAGTTTACCAAAATAACAAGAGAGAAAAAAAATCATAATTGCAAATGTGAATGATCATATTTTCTTTGTCTTACTAGAGTTGGGAATGAATTATGAAAGATTCTTATACTTTTCGTTTGTGCATTTTCGGGTTCATTTATATTGATATGTGTAAATGCCAAACAATTAGCATCATAGGATATGCACATATCCAACTTTATTACTGCGATTCATTAAATAATTGATAGGATATGAGAAAATCCCTAGATTTTATATCTTATCATATCCAATCTTATCCTGCCTAGAAATCTAGACAACCAAAGGCAGTCTTAATGTCTACGTGAATTCTAGGATGTACGATAACAATTTAACTATGCCACCTACCTCCACCATGGTGTCCTCCGCTCTACTCTTTGCCCCCGCAACTGCAATTAGCTGGAATTGTGATCATAGAGATTTGATCCTAGGCGGCTTCGACCAATTCTAAGCCATCTTGTCACAGGAGGAGTCGGTGGAATCATTATCGATGTTAGAGATTCGCATGACTCAGACATCACTCTTCCTGTCACCATCAATTTTGAGTTGGAATTGTAATTGGTGAAAATTGTGGAGTCCGACTTAACCGGGTTTGAAGTAGGGGGCTAGGGGCATTGATTGCGAAGGTTGGAGTTAGAGCGCGCACTTTTCAAATGGGAGAGAAATGGGTGCAATTTGTGGAGGTTAGGACTAAGGCTCCTACTTTGCAAAATGGAATCTCCCACTGTAATAATCTGAGAAACACCACTATTGCCTATCTTAACAAACCAAATTCACCGTAGTCATGTCGTGAGGTGACATGAAATGAGTTTGCAAATTCAGCAACACAACTAGAGTCTTGGTATTAAGATTCACATAAGTATCATCATATATGAACAGAATATCGCCATCGAATGCAACTGCTGTCTTATCATGCCTACAGCGGTGGTAGCTACTTCTCCTTCTTTTGCAATAGTGAGATCTAAAGGAGTGAGTGCTAGGATTTCATGTGAATTTTGTGTTCTTTGTATTGCTGGGATAGTCCTTTTTGTTTTCCCTTTTTGACGGTGATGATAAGCTGGGGTCGTCGAGGCAGATTTACTTTCCATTTAGTGTAATAACTAACGACGGAATAATGAGAAAAAGTTTGCAAGTTCCTAAAGTTCTCAAATGTGATTGATTTAAGGACAAGATGAGTAGATGCCATCCTTTATGTTAGGAGAGTATCCCCTTTCGCAAAAAAAGAGTAGACTATATACATGTGATTGAATTCATACTTATGTTAATACGTTCTAACTATGTCAAAAAGCAACTGTTAACCTAACAATCTGACAGTACTATCGGTTATTTTTTATCACACAATTTCAATCAATTAGTGCTTTATGTAAAATACATGGTGATAGTGTGTGGATCTACGCTAAGATTTTATTGTCCCTGATAGAAACATTTCCCATGTCAAAACAAGTAAACTCAGTTTGGACATTACTTTTGCATTGGGTTCACTTGTTCTTTTAGTACCTCCCTGTTACCTCCTAATGGTTGTCACCGGCCTGCCTTTGTGGCTTACTATCGAAGTCCAGTGAGGTCCACTCTGTCGGTTTTCAATCTTTTATGATCTATGAACTAACTTGGTGGCGGATTTCATCGTAATAACACTACCGTAAGCTTATTTGTCGCTCATCGAAATTGCTGAAGCTTGAGCCACCATGGTTGCCATGCGTGGAGTGGCAAGCTAAGGTCTTGTGCTTGGATTCCTTGACCACATGGTGATGTGCCTTAAGGCTTTTTAGGCCATCCTGTCAGTGTATCTAAGCTGAATAATGGACCAAATAATTCACCATGGCTACTTCAGCGGACCGAACGCAACTTTAGATAGAATAAATTATATTTTATTTAGTGTTTGGCTAAACATGAAATCCGAATTTTTCTGGATATAATCTAGATTTAGCCTGGATTAAAAAATCCCACCTAGAAAGGTGGGATAGACCCGAATAGGATAAAAATTTCAAAAATAAATAAGAAAAAGAAAAGAAAAATGTGAGCAAAAAGGAGAGGATAAGGGATCTCGAGGACAGAGACCAAGCAGCCTACATCATGAAGCACCATTGTTGAACCAATGCACCAGATCCATATCATTCAATGGTGCATTGCCACCTAACCATCGTCCCCCTCTGTATCTCAAGCTGTCTTTCTATCTAGACCCCCTTGGGTCAGTCGGATCGATCGGCCGTGTGGCTTCATACAAAGGTCAAAGTCTTATCTGTGGTGCCCAAGCCGAGGCCTTGGACGAAGACTTTGTGGTGAACGAGGTCTACTTCGATCGATTTGATGAGCTCGGAGAGTGCAGAACAGTTGTTTGTGGAGATCTTCAAGTTCAATGCCCACTATCGTCGCTCCATACAAATTAGGGAATTACAGCTCATGCCAACACTCCCCCTCAAGTTAGCACGTAAACATCTCGCATGCCCAACTTGTCTAGTGAACTGTAGAACACCTTGCTTGAAACTACTTTTGTCAAGATATCTACTAGTTGGTCTTCGAATTTCACGAATGGAAACTGAATCACCTTGGAATCCAAGTTTTGCTTAATAAAGTAACGATCTACCTCAACATGTTTAGTACGATTATGTTGGATAGGATTGTGAGATATACCAATAGCTGTTTTGTTATCACAAAACAACTCCATTTTAGACATAGGAGTGAAACTGAGTTCTGTCATAAGTTTTCGAAGCCACAGGAGTTCACACAGTCCCTTAGCCATTCCTCTAAATTCTACCTCTGCACTTGAGAGAGCTACCACCTTTTGCTTTTTGCTCCTCCAAGTAAACAAATTTCCTCTCACGAAAGTAAAGTATCCTGAAGTTGATCTTCTATCTAACGCATTTCCAGCCCAGTCTACATCAGTAAAACCTTCGATCTTAAGATGCCCCCCTCTTCTGAAATTGAAACCCTCTTCCCGGAGCTCCATTTAAATATTAAAGAATTTGTAGTACACCATCCATATGGTCTTCACTAGGAGCGTGCGTAAATTGACTTACAACACTCACTGCATAGGTAATATCAAGATGCGTATGCGATAAATAGATCAGTTGCCAACTAACCTTTGATATCTTTCTTTATTAGTAGGCACCTGATCATAATATTCTCGAAGTCTGTGATTCTGAACGATAGGCGTGTCTATAGGTTTGCAGTCTAGTATTCTCTCCTCGATCAACAAATCCAAAGTATGCTTCCTCTGATATAGAAAAATACTTCTATTAGATCTTGCTACTTCTATTCCCAAGAAGCACTTGATTCCTCTAAGATTTTTCATTTCGAACTCGATTGAGAGCTTCTACTGTAATTTTGCATTTTCCTCTTGATCATCTCTTGTGATATTCATATCATCTACATAAATAATCAACACATTATCTTACCTTGACTTCGCTTTAAGAAGAGAGTGTGATTAGAATCGCTGTAAACATACCCATACCTTTTCATAGCCATATTGAACCATCCAAACCAAGCTTGAGGGGATTGTTTTAATCCATATAATTATCGCTCCAACTTACAAACTAGTCCTGGTTGTGAAGAAGGACTATAACCCAATGGAATATCCATATAGATATCCTCTTCAAGGTCACCATGAAGAAATGCACTCTTGATGTCAAGTTGGTGTAATGGCCAATCTAAATTAGCTACAAGAGACAATAATACTCGTACAATATTTAGTTTCGCAACAGGTGAAAAAGTTTCCTGAAAATCCACATATATGTTTGTGTATATCCTTTTTTTTCCAACCTCGCCTTATATCTTTCAATGGACCATCTACTTTATACTTGACTGAGAACACCCATTTGCATCTCACTGTTTTCTTTCCTTTGGGCAATCCCACTAGCTTCCAAGTATTATTGTCCTGCAATGCCTCCATCTCTTCCTCTATAATAAACCCACATAGGATGTTTCAAGGCATCATGTATTGTTTCTCGAATATAAACAGATGATACATTTGAAACAAATGCCCTTAATGGCTCCGATAATCTTTCAGTCGAAACATAGTTAGTGATCGAATAGGCAGATTTTTCTTTTCCTCCAATATCTAGTGAGTATCGATTTGGGGGCTTTCCTCGATTGTGCTTGATAGGTAATTTATATCCCACAAAAATATTAGAATCGTCACGTAAATAAGAAGTAAGAGAAGTTATCTCAAGAATTGCCTCAAGAGTTGGGTTAGATACTGAAAAAGATAGGGAAAGCTATGTTGGAAGAGTCGGCTAGTCTTGCAAACTCGATTCCTCGAAGACCTAACCTCCCCTTGACGATATTTGTTCTAAAACCTTCAAACCAACTTGCTCACATTCCAAGTCTTCTTGCTCAACATCTGTAGGTAAATTTTGGCCTACTTCAACCCTAGCTATTGGCGGCAATGTTGACACTCTATCGATTTGCACTCCCCCTGAAGCGATAATAACACCACTAGTCTCCCACCAATTTTTCTTTTCCATCTATATCTCCCCCAGGAAAGAAATAGTGTCCCAAAAGAAAGATTCTGTCTCAAGGAATGTCACATCCATTGTAACATATGTTTTCTTAGTAGATGGATTATAGCACCGATATCCTTTCTAATGTGAACCATAGCCTAAAAATACACACCGTACATCACATGATTCAAGTTTTGTGTGTTGTGTTTTTGGAGTGTGAACAAAAGCAAAGCAACCAAATACCTTAGGGGAAATAGTAAGAACCGATGGAATGTGTACATGAGAGGAGAGAGCGTCCAATGGTGTCTAAAATTGTAACACCTTTGATGGCATTCTATTAATAAGAGGACGGCTGTAGTTACTGCATTATCCTAAAAACGGTGAAGGGCATTATTTTCAAATAATAAAGAACGAGCTATCTTAAGGATATGCCTATTCTTCCTTTCTGCTACCTCGTTTTGTTGAGGCGTTTTTGAGCATGATGTTTCATGGAGTATGCTATGCTGCAGAAAATATTCTTTGAGATACTGATTAATATACTTGCCACCATTATTACTATGAAGGATCTGGATCTTCCCATCAAATTGAGTTTGCACCATAGTATGAAAATTTTTTAGCACATTGGCAACTTCATCCTTAGTCTTTATTAAATATAACCCAATCATTCTAGTGCAATCATCAATAAAAAGAAGGAACCATCAACTACCAGATACAGAAGTAATAGGAGAAGCACCCCACACATTGGAATAAATCAAAGAGAAAGGAATTACACTCTTATTAAACCGATAGGAAAATGTACCCAGTGACTTTTCGCCAAAATGCAAGTCTGACAATCAAATTGATAATTATTCAAATCCAAAAATAACTTCGGAAATAACTTCTTCATTTATACAAACGATGGGTGCTCCAATCATTTATGCCAAAACCATATATGAGTTTCCCGACTTGTAGATGACACTTGGACCTAATTGATATTCCCAGAATTGAAATCGTCCAAGTAATACAGCCCCCTTCTTAGTACCACGCCCAATGATCTCCTTCATGAGGATATCCTAAAGTAGACAGAAGTGCGGATACATTAGCACAACATAATTTAGTTCCTCTGCAACCTGCCCAACTGAAATCAGTTTCATAGATAGTGATGGGATAAGAAGTGTATTCAATAGTGAGAGGGAAGGGAAAATATTAACAGCTCCAGCCCCAACTCTAGTCACTGGATACAACACTCCGTTAGCATTGGAGATACTATGACGTCAAGGTTTTATAATACTAAGAAAGTCATCCGCAGTAAAAGTCATGTGGTTAGTAGCCCCAGAGTCAATAACCCATTTACTACAATCATTCTGTAGAGAAACAACTAAAGCAAAACCATAATTATCTTTACCTTCTGTAGGTTTCGTACTATATGGTTCAAGTTGTGGCAATAATGATAATTGAGGCTCTCACATAACTAGAGACACATTTCCTTTGCCATTGTTCCTTTTCTCTCTGTTTGCTTTCGAGCTTTGAGTTCTTTCCACTAATCAGGATACCCGCGCAGCTTAAAGCACGTCTCTTGAGTGTGTTTGACATTTCCACAATGAGAGCAGCCACCACTTGGAAGAGTTCTCTATTTTAAGGCTATATTGGTCTGTCCACCTCCTAGCTTAGCCATCTGTAAATTCAGCTCCTGAGCTTTTCTTAGGCTAGGCTTGTTTCCTTGTGATAACATCGTCATAGAACTATGCGTAGTACTCCTACTACTTAACATCACTGTTTGTGGCATATCCTCTCTGCGAACCCGAGCATAGGCTTGCTCAACTGTAGGGAATGATTGCATCTGTAACATATCAGCTCGTATCTTATCTAGGCGATCATCTAAACCATCAAGGAAAATGTACACAAGATCCTCCTTAATGGTCGAATTGTATCTCATAATATGATCTGGGCACACCATTGGATTCGGGCGGCGAAAATCAATCTCTCTCCACAATCCTTGAAGGCTGTTATAGTAGGCTTCAATAGGTCCTCTAGACTGTCTCATTCGGGTCACACATCTTTTTAAATCATAAACCTGAGAAGCATCAGTTCCATAAAAAAAAGTAGTAGCCACGGCATCTCAAACTGCTTTTGCAGTTGGGAAACGAATAAAATTACCAATTAAAGCTGAATCCATGGAATTTATCAGCCATCCTTTAATAATTGAGTCTTCAGTTTTCTAGCTTCGAAATTGAGGGTCTGTAGGTAGAGACTGAGGGAGGTCCTCATTGATGTATCCTAGCTTATTTTTGCCTGTGATATACATCTCGATAACCTAAGACCACAAACTATAGTTGGTTCCATCCAACTTAACTGCAATCTGTGATGAAGATGAATCATTCTGCAATATTGATGCCGTAGGAGGAGGAGGAGGCTGGTTCTGAGTCAAAATTTGAGTCAATTTGGTGGTTAGATTTTCCAAAAATGCTTCTGCGATCGAATTTCCCCCTTGATTTTGGTGGGGAATCATTACTCTTGTAGGATCCTGATCCACTATGGGTCTGTGCATACGCAAGAATAAAAAAAGTGGTGGATCGCACCTGGTTGAGGCCGGCGATGGATTGGAACAGCAACGATTTAGATCAAAGTCGCAACAGGTTGATGCGGCGACAGTCTGGATTAGAGTCACAGCGAGTCTGCCGTAATAAGGGATTAGTGTACAGTACTCACGGGAAGCAAATCCTAAGTTGCGATACCATGTCAAAAATAGATAAAGAACATATGATTTTACAAGGTTTGGCAATTAACCTACGTCCTCGGTCAAATACTTCACCCCATTCCTCTTTTTTTTTTCCAATATCATCAAGTTTATACATATTCAAAAATATACAATATGACTAACTCTTTCTACAAGTCAAGTCTCTACAAAATAGGAAAAAGAATCCTTTACAAATCAAATAGAAAAATAAAATCCCTACAAATTAGGGAATTATAGCTCGCGCCAACAACCATCAGTCGCACCATCGTTGATCCAAGGTTGCATTTCCAATATGAAGTCAGAATTTCAAGATTCTTTTGAGTTTTCACGACTATACAATCTCTCAAGCAAAGTCCGCAAGATTCAAATTTTGGCTTGAATGAGCTACGAGGCTAGATGATAACAAGCGCCGGATGACAGTGATGGATGTGACGATTGTGGTGAGGTCTCGTATGTGCAACTGATTTGTGGACAAAATATGAAGACATAATTTGAGGTGTCTATTATATCCAGGTTATATCTAGATATCTATCAAATATTGCATATCATATTACAAAGCCAATCATTATCCTACCCAATACAAAAATTTAAATGACAAAAAGCAATTTATGTGTACCATAAATTGTCAAGTTTTACGAAATAGGAATCCCAACTTACGCCGGCCTACGAGAACTAGAAAATTTCTCACAGCCTTTTTTGAAAAAAAAAAACCTTAATTTGACCATTCACTTTTTTTTTTTGGTCAGACCATTCACTTGAAAGATCAACTTTAATTATTGTTGCTTGTACGGTCGGTCCGTCTTTTGATCTTGCCTTCCTAGAAATACATACACCAAAATGTAAAAGGCGAGTCTGAACCATCATTATCCTGGAAATTATTTATCATTAACTAACGGAACTTTACCGTAGATTTCATTAATGACGAGAGTTTTAGTACTGTCTTTTATCTAATTTACTATGTAGCTTTCCACGTTTAACATATGTTTTCCTTTCATTCTAAGAACACAGATTAAATCGAATGATGTCAGAATTTGTCAATTCAAAATCCCTAATCTCGTTTTAAGTAGCTAAACATTTGTTGAATAATCAACAAATGACCGAGGTCATGAGATAATAATGGGGCTAATTGATCTATTTTTCTATTATGTAATGCAAAAAAGGTGTTCCTACTTTTGATTAGAAAAAAAAAACTATCTGCATATTGCAGTTTAAATATGTCCATGTTGATTAAATACATAATCAATTGAAAAACTTGTATATGAAGCAGATGGACGAAAATACTACATTACTAACGAAATTGGTGGTTAAATACCCAACTACACAACCAAATATTTTAGTGGATTGAAGTCCTGTTTCTCCTCCTCTTTTTTTGCAAATCAATTCTAAATAATTTAATGTAGTAATGTATGATGATGTGGAAGTCAACGTAGAGAATTCACTTTTTTTCGAGCATCCTTATTTACCTAGTTGAAAACTTATGTAAATTGACTCTCTCTCTCTCTCTCTCTCTCTCTCTCTCTCTCTCTCTCTCTCTCTCTCTCTCTCTCTAACATCTAGTAACGTCTTCATCTCTATCCTTGACTTATCATTCCAAGTCTCCGCCTGAGATTGAGGACGAAACAGTCCAAAACTCACTCAACATCATTCATCTTTCGAGGACCCACGAAAACAATACTGGGATACTCTGTTCACACAATGATTTCTCCGCGAGACTTTCAAAAGAGCGAAGAAGTAATAGGAATGAATGGACTCACCCGCCAAAAAGGTGATAAGTTGGGGATGAATCTAACTTGGAGGGGCTTGATCCTTCCTTACGCCGAGCGACGGTTGCATTGACATTTCTTCTTCCAGTCTCCACGTCAGAGCCACAGAAGAGCGCAGCTCACGCAAGTGACTTTGGTCAACGACCTCGTACGAGGCACGTCCTGTCGCTTTAACACTGTGCGATGAGACTTTAACGAAAATCTCACGCTGGTTTGTCTTGGCTTGGTCAAAAAATTGCTTTGGAACCTAAGATGTGATATTTTATATGCTTGTTTAGAACATCAAAATTTGTCTCGTTGGAGAAAATTCCGAACTGTAGTCGACAGCTCCATCCTCGAATTTCAATTTGCAATGGTCTGCCTCGTATTGGATTTGTTTTTTCAAATAGAATTTTTTTTTTATGATATTCACCTTCCAAGATTTAATGTTACTATTGAACCTAATCTCTCGATTACAGGTGTGTGATCATAAAATTGTTAGATCCTGCTTTGATGACTGACAATCACCTATATGACATACCGTCCATCATTTGTGTGTTGTTGTGTATAGGACAAGATACATGATACAATTATTGAGTACGGTTGGTTTGATAAGTTAAATTTATCATGTATTAAGAAATAATGAAACGATGAGTCCTTCATGAAAAAAGCATAAGTATGTATCAGACACGTCATTAGTAAAACGATCCTATATATTTCGTTAATTTCTATGACATTTTTAGCTATGCATTATGGATTATTTTTTGTCATTACATTTTTTATGCACGTAGCATTTGTTTTCTCGTAATATTTATTAGATTTGACGGTCTAGATGCATTTTAATCTTATGTTTCCACAATAAAAGAATATCTAGGAGGGAAGACTATGATCTTCTTCTTCTTCTTCTTCTTCTTCTTCCCACAATTCCGTGCCCCTCTTGGATTCATCAACCTGACAATGAGTTCTTGCTTCACCATTTCCCTCTGCCTCCTCCTCCTCTTCTTCATCAGTTTTCGAACTACTGAAGCGGCACCAACTTATCTATGGCACGACTGCCCAAACGCCACCCTCTTCACTCCCGACTCCACCTACCAATCCAACCTCAACACCCTACTCTCTAACCTCTCCTCCTCCGCCGCCGCCGCTACCAACACTGACGGCTTCGCCAACGCCACCGTCGGCCAAAACCCTCCCGATCGGGCCTATGGGCTCTTCCTCTGCCGAGCAGACGTCAGCGCCTCCACGTGCAGCGACTGCGTGGCCGCCGGTACGCAGGACATCCTCCGGAAATGCCCCAAAGAGCGAGTCTCCGTGATTTGGTACGACGAGTGCATGCTGCGGTACTCGAACCAGTCCATCTTCTCGGTCGTGGAGCAAGCGCCTTCCTTCGAGATGTGGAACACCGTCAACATCTCCGATCCTACTCGCTTCGCGGATGTCCTGGGAGAGACCATGGACGACATCGCCACGAGGGCCTCCAACGACGAGTCGGGGAAGAAAGCCGCGGCCGCGGTGGCGAACTTCACGAGCTTGCAGAAGCTGTACACCCTCGCGCAGTGCACGCCGGACTTGACGGTGTTGGACTGCAACACGTGCCTCCGGACGGTCATCGCGGGCCTCCCCCAGGATAAGCAAGGTGGAAGGCAGTTCACGCCGAGCTGCAACGCGAGGTTCGAGCTGTACCCCTTCTATAATGCCTCGGCCGTGGCGACCCCGGCCCCTCCGCCGTCCCAGGTTCCGTCTCCTCCTCCTGCTCCCGTGACCGGACCTAAAGGTGCTCATTTGTCTTCCTCTATACAAGAAACATCTATCGTATTTACTTATCTTCTGAAGTACATATGGTACCTGATAGTTTAAATTCTTCGATCGAAACAAGATCTTGATTTAGAAGGTATTGCGTTGTCTTTTTATCCAATTAATCATGGAGCATTAATTACCATAAATCTTCTTTTTGTTAAAGAAAATGTTGAATGGCTGTGTTGAAAATATTATTAATAATTGCTATAGTTTGTAGAAATAAGTTTTTCGATGTCTTTCGTCCCATAAAGTCAAGATGGTGTACAACTTAGGTGAAAAATATTTCCTAGGTGGATCACAGGCAATTATGTTGGTCAGTCTCGTACCAGTTGAACATGGTGGGTTCAACATCCACTCGGGAGATTAGACTTTACATAACAATTGGTTAAAGGTCGCTTTTAATCAATTACTGGTCAATTGGTGCACTCGCATGGGAAGATGATTACTAAATCAGTAGCAACCCTATTATACATATATCAATTTAGTCATAGATATTCAAATTTTGCTAACGTAATTGTAAACCTTTGCGCAAAATCCTAATATTGTCCTTCTAGCCAATTTTTGATGTGATATCCAGTCATCATCGAATATCTTACAAAGCAAGCTAACACGGACAAATTTATTTGAAAACATGGATAGCCAAGTCAGCAATTTTGGGATTTTGCACAAATGTTTGAGATTTAATTGACAAAATTTAAAATTTTATGATTAAATTGATATTCATATAATAAGTTTAGAATTAAATTGGTGATTTCGCCACATCAGAACGAGGAGAGAATAGGATCGTGAGATACGGACAGTTTTGGATTACAGCTTAATTTCTTCTGAACATTTTTTTTTTTGGGAAAGGATTTCTTCTGAACATTTGATCTTTAAGCGTACTCTTTTTGTTTGTCTCTTGGCTAATGGTAGCAATTTCAGTTTCTAATCTCATACAGTCGCAAACACATAAAACTGATGCTACTGGGATATGGTCGCACATTGTAGGCAAAAGCAATAAAGCTACTGTGATAATCATCGCCGTCGCCGTTCCTGTTGGCGTAGGCATGGTGCTTCTCTTCCTCGCTTGTTGTTTCGGGCGGAGGAAAGCGGCCAAGACGTACGAAGTCGTGCAAGGAGATCAAAGCGGTATGAAATACGTACCTGGTGCCGTATGCTTGGATGGGGCAATGAAACCGTTGATGCGGGATGTACTGTACTTTGCTTTTGCTGAAATGACCATCTCACGTTGTTTCATCGTCCAGGCGCAAATGACATTACAAACGCCGAGTCCTTGCAGTACGATTTGGCCACCATACAAGCCGCCACGGACAACTTCTCTCGTCAAAACAAGTTGGGCGAGGGTGGATTCGGTGAAGTTTTCCAGGTATGGTTAGTCAGAACCTAGACTGAGAATGGCTTAAATGTACTTGAAAGAACTCTAGTGTGTAAAGATTTGAAGATCTCTGATTTGGTAACTTTGAAAAGTTGATCAGGAGCTATTCATGTGTACTTAGACATTAAAATCCTATCCTTTCCAGGGTAGGCTCCCTAATGGACAACACATCGCCGTGAAGAGACTATCTCAAGGCTCAAGACAAGGTGCTGGAGAATTCAAGAACGAAGTTGTACTGGTGGCGAAGCTTCAGCATCGAAACCTCGTTCGGCTGCTCGGGTTCTGCTTGGAGGGTGAAGAAAAACTGCTTCTCTACGAGTTTGTGCCGAACAAAAGCCTTGACTACTTTTTATTTGGTACGTTGTGTTTCAATATATCCCTAGCTTTTGGAACCTAAAGCTAGTTCCTTGCATAAATTCAATTCAAGAGGATTTGTTAAGCAAAGGTACCGGCATTTGAATTTTGCCTACATGCAGATCCTGAGAAAAGCAGGCAATTGGATTGGTCGAGACGTTACAAAATAATATATGGGGTTGCTCGAGGAATGCTCTATTTACATGAGGACTCTCGACTTCGGATCATTCACCGTGATCTAAAAGCGAGCAACATCTTATTGGACAGTGAAATGAACCCGAAGATTTCAGATTTCGGCATGGCAAGAATTTTTGGAGTCGAACAAACATAGGCGAACACAAACAAAATTGTGGGGACTTTGTAAGTATTACTATGCTTTGTTCTCTACTTCTTATGCTCATGTATACTTGTATTGTTGATGTACTTTGGTTTGCAGTGGTTACATGTCACCTGAGTATGCCATGCATGGGCAGTTCTCCGTGAAGTCCGATGTCTATAGTTTCGGCATCCTACTTCTTGAGCTTGTTAGTGGTAAGAAGAACAGTTTCTTCTACCAAGCAGATGGGGGCGAAGGTCTCGCTAGCCATGTAAGTTGCAGAGATCCACCATAATTGATGAGAAAACTGTTAAACAAAGCAGATTCGACGTACTGAGAAATTTTCTCCGAATGAATTGTTTTTCAGGCCTGGAAAAATTGGAGAGACGGCAAGCCGTTGGAGGTGTTGGATCCAGCCATTAGCAACTCGTATTCGAGGAATGAAGTTCTTAGATGCCTCCACATTGGTCTACTATGTGTTCAGGAAGATCCAATGGATAGACCCACAATGGCAAACATAGTCCTCATGCTGAATAGCTACTCCGTTTCTCTCGCAGTGCCCCGACAACCGGCCTTCTTCCTCCGGACTAGGACCGACAGACCGACGAAAGACCTCGAATCGGACCAATCTGCCACCAGGTCTATGCCATTGTCAACCAATGAGATGTCGGTCAGCGAAGTTTACCCCCGGTGAATGGTGAAATGATCGGAAATCTTGCATGATAGTCACACAGAGACCTTGATCATAAGATCCTTGGGATTCCGCTGAGATCAACAATGGACAAAGGTGCAAAGTTTGTCTGCACTTTGAGGCCAATCATGTTTTGATCCACTAGGCATGGTAGGCTGTTTATATATGTCTGTTTGTGTTGTCTTATTGGATTAAGGAATATAAGTTCTTCCTTCTCTAAAGAAATAATTGAGAGAAATGACTAAGTTTCAACGATGGTCGTCTACTTACAATACTTTTCACGATATATGAGAGAATATATCTGTTTATATGTGATTTGCACTGATTTATTTCCGTAATATTTATTAGAGGTTGGAGTCATGAATATCACCTCTAGATATATTCATTTGCATCACCTGTCTCCCTACTCGATTATGATGTTTGGAAATTAAATTACCAAGGAAAGGCAAGCAACTTAGTACCGATCCTTCTAATCATATATTTTCTCAACTCTACACAATATTAGAAATAATTAGGAGTTTTCATTTGATAATTTGATTGACTCTATGTATGTCTCAAGATTATTTATATATATACACATATGATTGTTCATATTTTGATTGAATAGTCATCTCATGAAAGGATTGACTTATAAAGTAAGGTATAATTTCATGAACTCAGAAGAAACTATTTCATATGAACATAATTAGATCACATGAGTTTCAAGTGAAAATTGGCTTATCTTGTGCAATTCAACTCGACGAATTTTTTCGCGTCAAATCAACGGAAGTTTGAAAAAAATGTCTTTCGGGCGACAAGGATACACGATGCCAAGTCCCATCAACCTTTGATATTGGTGGGTCCGCCTCGGAAAGTTTAGAGTTCGAAGGGTCACACCGTTGGTCAAGTCTCCGTCTCCACTCAACGAGATAATGCAACTCACGCAATTGACCTTGTCAATGCCACCGTCCTCGCCATGCATCTTAATTTCTAATCTTGATAACCCAATAAAATTTCTATTTTCAAAATAAAAATTTATTTAATAACAAAATAAAATTTCTATGATCATCGAAGGATAATAGACGCAACTGACGGATGGCTGGCTATAGGAATGCGATCTCCTGTTGATTCATTGTGTACGTGCAAGTGAAATTACAACTGCAGAGTCTTTGCAATACCATTTAGCTACCATACAAGCTGCCACAAACAATTTCTCTCATCAAAACAAGTTGGGTCAAGGCGGATTTGGTGAAGTTTTCTGGGTATTGTTAATGTTGGTTATGTGAAGTTATGGTCAGAAGCTACTCGTTTGTACTCAAACAACCGAATGAAACAATTTCAGGGTCGGCTTCCGAATGGACAAGAAATAGCTGTGAAGAGGCTATCTGAAGGCTCAGGACAAGGTGTTGGAGAATTCAAGAATGAGGTTGTTTTGGTCGCGAAGCTTCAACATCGAAACCTTGTGCGGCTGCTCGGGTTTTGCTTAGAGGGAGAGGAGAAGATACTTGTCTACGAGTTTGTGCCAAACAAAAGTCTCGACTACTTTCTATTTGGTACGTCGCACACTTCAATACTCTTTAGATGTCATTTTACAAGTGGAAGAAACTGTATGCGTGAACAGCATAAACTTAGATTTGAAACTGTCACTAGCTTCTGGGGAACCTGATGGAAGTTCTTTGAGGATTCATCAACTCAAAATATTTGTTTTATAATTGGGTAAATATGCGGATCCTGATAAGAGAATGCAGTTGGATTGGTCAAGGCGTTACAAGATAATATCTGGAATCGCCCGAGGAATGCTCTATCTGCACGAAGATTCTAGGCTCCGGATCATTCATCGCGATCTAAAACCGAGCAATGTCCTGTTAGACAGTGATATGAACCCCAAGATTTCAGATTTTGGCATGGCTAGGATTTTAGGAGTTGATCAAACTCGAGTGCAAACTAATAGAATCGTGGGGACCTTGTAAGTCTCAAATTATCTCTTAGATGACTAGTTCATTAGCATGTGGTTCATTTGCAAGTTGATTGTTTTAGCAGATTATAAATACATAATGGATGCTACCATCCGTATATTTTTGTTTGCAGTGGTTACTTGTCTCCTGAGTATGCAATGCGTGGGCAAATCTCAGTGAAGTCCGATGTCTATAGTTTCAGTGTCCTAATCCTAGAAATTATTAGCGGCAAGAAGAATAGTTGCTTCTTCCAGTCAGACGGGGGCGAAAATCTCGCCAGCTATGTGAGTAGCATCTGTTCTACTACGGCATAGATCACGCTGCACTGATCTAATGAAGTTGAAATTCCTCCACTGATAAAATTTTTGCAGGTATGGAAGCATTGGAGAGCTGGTACACCGCTCGAAGCGTTAGATCCATCCATCGGCGACTCATGTTCGATAGATGAAGTGATTCGATGCCTCCACATTGGTTTACTAGGTGTGCAGGAAGATCCAGCTGATAGGCCCACCATGGCAAGCATAGTCCTCGTGTTGAGCAGCCACTCTGTCAAGCTTTCACAGCCCCGACAACCGGCCTTCTTCCTCCAGAAGAGCACGGAGAGACTGTCGAAGGAGCTCAAGTCGGATGAATCCACTGGCGGGTCTATGCCGTGGTCGATTAATGAAATGACTGTCACCGAGCTGTACCCTCGGTGAATCGTGACGTGAGCGGAAGTCCTTCGTACAGAGACCATGAGATCCTTGGCCTCCCACAAGGATAATAAATGAACGGTCAACAAGCACCCATGTGGACAAGTTTATTCATATGAAAACATGATTATTCGTAGACACAGAGCCGTGATCTCTACTTCGAACAAGCATAATTCCTGCTAGCAGTAATTTGGTTATGTTTCTAATGCTGTGCAAAATTCAAAATCTGTAATGGCGGAATAACGGCTGAATAAAGATTTATGTACAATAATAATTCCAGCTGTAATTATTCAGGAGCCTATTCAAACAACGTTGTTCCTATTAATTTGGTGCCCGATCTCGCTAGCCGATACGATCGTCAATCGAACCATGAACTCTTGCTTCCCCTTCTCTACCTAACTATGGCATTACTGCCCAAACGCCACCCTCTTCTCTCCCAACTCCACCTACCAATCCAACCTCAACCCCCTCCTCTCTTCCCTCTCCTCCACCGCCGCCAACAGCGCCAACGGCTTCGCCAGCGACACCACCAGCCAAAACCCTCTCAACGGGGCCTACAAGCTCTTCCGCTGCTGCAGTGACCTCGATGCTGCCACGTGCAGCGACTGTGCGGCCGACGGAAAACGGGGAATCCTCCACAGATGCCCCAACGCCAAGTCTCCGTAATCTGGTAGGACCTGTGCATGTTGCGTTACGCGAACCGGCCCATCTTCTCGGCCATAGAGCGATCGCCAAATCTCACTTGGTACAACCACGGGAGCGTTACCAAGGCGACCCGGTTGATGGAGGTCCTGTTAGAAACCACGAGAGACGTCACCAAAAGGGCTTCAGATGGCGGATCAGGGAAGAAGGTCGCCGCAGTGGAGGTGGACTTCACGAGCTCGCAGAGGCTGTATGCATTCGCACAGTGCACGCCGGACTTGTCAGAATGGGAATGTAAGACGTGCCTCCAGCTCGGGAACGGTCTTCTGGTTCAGGAGAAGGAAGGAGCGAGGGTGCACACTCCGAGCTCCAACATGAGGTACAAGTTCTACACCTTTTACAATGTCTCTGCACTGCCGTCACCAGCGCCTCCGCCTCCCGCTCCGATGACCGGATCTAAAGGTACATTTGTGTTCGTATTGCTCGTCCTCCTCCGGGTCCTCCTCTGTGCCAACTCTCCTTTTTTATTAGATCCTCTGTGCCAACTCTCCTTTTTTTATTAGATCAAACATTGGATTTAGTCCACGGACCTAACGAAGTCCTTTGTATGAACTCTTGGGACGTAAAATTCGCAAGTATT
Source organism: Psidium guajava (assembly GCA_016432845.1). Classification (NCBI taxonomy): domain Eukaryota; kingdom Viridiplantae; phylum Streptophyta; class Magnoliopsida; order Myrtales; family Myrtaceae; genus Psidium; species Psidium guajava. The sequence goes on from CM028230.1 coordinate 28,691,760, forward strand.
CTCTTGAGTAAAAGGGAAAAAAAAATATTTTCTCTCAACTTAAGAGGTAATGGAGAAGATAGTAAACTCCATGTCATATTTGGATGGCTATAGCCGGATAGGATCATAGAGCAACGTCCGACGCCTAAGATGGTCAATCGTATGAACTCTAAGACGTAAAATTCACAAGTATTCTTTTGAGTAAAAAGGAAGAAAAATAGTTTCTCTCAACTTAGGAAGCGATGGAAAGGATGGTAAACTTCACGTCATATTTGGGTGGCTACAGCCGGATAGGGGCATATAGTGATGTCCGACGCCTAAGATGGTCAATCGTCGGAGCTCCGGCTCCCCCGTCATCGACTTGTGCTTCGCACAGTGTCTTGTAACCGACTTGTCCAGATCATACTATTTGTTACATGACCGGACCTAAAGGTACATTTCTGTTTGTATTGCTCGTCCACCCCTGTGCCAACTCTCCTTTTTTATTAGATTGAAGGCTGGATTTTTTTTTTCCAGTGGGCCAAAATAATTTCTGAAGATATAGCTAACCTTGACATAACAAATTTTTTGCAGAAGTGACTATGCACATCGAGGCACGTTGTCATTTTTTCGTAAACACTTCTTGAGTGATATTACTTTTTTTTAAAATCAATCTAACATATATAAATTTCAACAATCACTTTTAAAATTTTCCTTATTTTACGCAATAATTTGATTTAATTACATTTCGTCTTTTAAATTTTCACATTGGGAAATGTAATTGTGTGATAAAATAAGATGGCTTTTTTTGTTTCATTGGGTCCCCCATTGTTTTTTTTTATAAAAGACAAATGATAAAAAATAGTATTGCGACTATAACCTTTCGATCAAGGATCATCCATAAGATGAACAGGTTATCAACACCTCCAAGGAGTTGATATTTGCACAATACGTTGCTCATCATCACTTGATAGCAGCACATGTTCTTGCCAACTCTCTACTGGTGTTATTTGCCATATTCATTCCGAAATAATTTGCGATGTTTTATCCATGCTCTTGCCAACTCTTTGTTGCTTGTGTTCGCCATACTCATTGCAAATTGACTTGTGATGTTTTATCTATTAAGTCTTCCTGAGCATATCAGTATCCAGAGGTATTACTTAAATGGTTACCTGATCTTGGTACCTCCAAGTCCTTGTGAACCACTCGTCATATAACACTTGTTCTCCTCTTATCATGGTTTTCATCTTTATGTACGTCCTTAACTGAACTTTATGAAGATCTACGATATTAGCACGGTGCTCCTGAAATGATCACCACTCAAATCACTACAAACGTATGCAATTATCCAATAGATATTAAACCAAGGATAGTCATGGAATCATCAAAACAACCTGAGGAGTTTTTCCCACACTTCCATGATCTCACGTTTGATATTAAATGCAATATCCGTTAACGATTGTTTATATGACAACAATTGATATCAAAGTTAAAGTCAGGATTTCTATAATTGATTTAAGGCTTTCGCATGGTCATTATTTGGAATTTTTCATTTATAATTACGTCTAGAGTGATAGTTGAGATTGAGAAGCTCATCAAAAGGAACAATTTTGGGTTGCAGAATACAAGCCAAAGTTTGGTGAAGGCATTGGACAGCAAGGATAAGTTCCCAGAAGCAATGGAAGAGGTCAATAAGATAGAGTTGATGGAGAAGTAGATTAGCATAATCCTGTTGAATGTATAAGATGATATGTTGGTTGAAGTGGTCAAACAGAAGGATGTGGCAACATTGTGGGAAAAATTCGAGTCACTTTTATCTTATTAAACGTTCAAATAGTCGCTTCTATATACTATAAATGATGTTTCAATTCCGGGTGGCTGAAGGCACATCAATTAGAGCCCATTTGAATGAGTTAACAAATTTGTGAAGAATTTGAAGAGCGACAATGAAGCCTTTCCCGATGAGAAACAAGGCATGCTGTCATTGGCATCTCTAAAGCTTCAGAGATAGTGTTCTAAGGGGGCTCATCACAGTTTCCTTAGAATATATAAAGTCCACCTTATTCCTAAGAAGTGTTAAAAGAAGTTGCGAAAAAGATGATTTGCCACATGATATAATACAAATTTTGTGTTACTCGTGGCAGAGAAAACCATAGAGTCCAAAAGTAGCATATGGAAAAGTCATTCTAGAATAAAGGTCAAACATCTAGTATTGCCGATATTATGATGAGGTAAGGCACGGTTTAAGGACATTAAAAGTGTCAAAAGTTTTCAAGGGCTCACCTAAGAGCCAAATTGGAGAAAAACCGATCACTTAGGCTCCATTTCTTTCTTGAAAAATGTGATGTTTTCTGAAAATATTTTCGAAAAAGTCATTTTTTGGGAAAATTATGATATTTTTCAATGTTTGGTTAAGACTTAAAAATGAACTAGAAAACAATTTCTACTATTTGGCAAGGAATTAGTTTTCCTAGGGAAAATTATCCAAAAAAAATTAAAATTTTAATTATATTTTATTTTTTAGACCAAAAAAATTGTATTTTATTTTTCAACTAAAAAATCATTTTTGAATATTTAATTATTTTTACTTTTTTGACTAATTTTTTTTAGATGTACTTCAATTCGCCGTTTCCGTCTTCTTCATCTTCAGTCCAAGCCCAAACCATCATCTTCTTCGACGCCTTCGGAAGCGGTGTCCCCTTCCGCAAGATCCCCTTCCACCTTGCCGTTCGCCTCTCTGGCACCTCTGCTGCCCACTCCCTCGCCTCCGCTGATGCCGTCACCTCGCTTCAGAATGCTGCGTGGTGAAACCCACTCCTGGAGGCGCTCTGCCGGAGGAACGCCGAGATCGCGTTCATCCTCCTCGTGCACCATCACTTCACTTGGTGCAAGTGGCGCCGCCGCCTCCCATGGGTTCTACATGGAGATCTCGTTCCATTTCAACAGCTCTGTCATCCCATTCGTCAGGAATATCGCCCCCTCCGGAACGTACCAAATCTGGAAGCATGACGGGAATCTTCGAGCTGACAGCTCCCCTGCCAGTTTCGATGACCTGAAGATCCAGTGCGCCAATCAGAGCTTCCTTTTCATCGGGGAAGGAGACCAGAGTCACGAAGTCCCCAAGGGATCGCTCCTGGTCCTCAACCATGACGATCAAAGACCTTCAATGCATTCGAGAGTGCCAGCACTCAGCCTCGTCGGTGCCAAGCTTGCCGGCCTCGCCAGATCCATCAGAGGGGGAGAGGCTAAACAGGTGAGAGGGAGTGATAAAAACGATATGATCGAAGCTTAAAAAGAATTATTGAATTCAGATGAAGGAGGTTACATAAATAGGGATATTACAATCTCTTAATTTAGGCATGGCAACTAAAGAAAGAAAGGAATAAAAACCTGCCTAATTCTGCAGAATCGATACAAATATACAACTAAGAGCAACGAGAGAGAGTAAGTAAATATGGAAATTGTTGATCCCGTAATAGGGAGGATCGGCCAGGGCGGAGCTGGGTTCGACGAAGCTGGGTTGAGCGGCAGAGGGGTAAGAGGGACCATCACTTTGCAGGCGGAGATTCACACTTGGGGGCAAGAGTGTGTGTTTGGGGTGAGATGATTTCCTTCTCTGAGAAACAGAAATCATTTTTCCTTGATTTACAAGGAGATTTTCCATTGATCGGGAAATATTTTCTTTGATCACACAATTTCTGCTCCCCAAAAATAAAAAATTAGGGAAAATGTTTTTCGAAAAAATATTTTCTGCCGAATAAACAAATGGAGTCTTAAGTTCTTATGGCAATAAAATCTGGCCAAAAAAATTATGTAGCCTTTGTAATAAGATGCTCAATCTGACATGGCTTTTTTGTATTAAAAACATTTCAATGTGGACTTCTGAGGTGTTTGGCTTGCCTAAACGAGTCGCATGAACCTTTTCTCAAATTAGATAGCGTTCGTTCTTTCATGGCTTAAGTTTTGTTTTACTCATGCTCACTCTTCTACACAGCGACCTTGTACGGCCGGTTCTGAAAGCTTCCACTTGCTACAACAAACTCTGGTCTTCATCAGCATCAGCATCGCCCTTTCAATGCCGCTGGGCCTCTCTAGACTCGCCACGCCACGCCATGAGCTCGTGCACCCACTTCACACCAACGTTTCCAGATTTTCAACGTCACCCAATAGCACCGGTTCTCTGTAGTGGCCATCCATCAGCGTCCCTAGCACATTCGGAAGCATAGGTGCTCTAGTAAGCCCAGTCTTCTCCACCCCTATGGCAATCCCCCTGCCGCAAACTACCCTGCCTCAACACTTTTGCTTTCCAATTACTTGAGTGACTCATATCCTGCCCTGCACACCATCGGAGGCTCTGATCCTCGGCCACGTTGTCTCTGAAAACTTTTCCCATTGACCTATTTGAAATATTTGCACTTCAGCTTTGCTCTCCATTGCCAGATTCAGTCATTAATTTTGGGGGAAAATTGAAATAGGGTTTCGAAGTCGGGTATATGCTTGACTCTCCGATTTAGGGTTTATATTTGGGACAAAATATTTAGATGATGTCATTTAGGGTTGTATATGCTAAATGGGCATGATGACGAGCCACGTTAGTCGGAGAAATTAATATTGTCATGGTGGATTTTTAGCAATCCAAACTGGAGCTGGCACTTAAGTGATTTATTTTTAAGTGGCATTTAAGCAATCCAAAGAGAACTTTTGGCACCAAAGTGAGTGTTGTATGAAACTTTTGGGATTTCTAGTATCCTTATGCCAGTAAGGCATTGCAAGAGAGATTGGCCAAAGCACAAGGGTCAGCGAGTTACGATGGAATCTACAGGTGATACTAGTGTTCTTACTATAACAGATGATAGTTCCAATGATCAAACAGTCTACAAGTTTCTCCTAAATATGCTCTTCCTTCGATTTAATTTCCCTGTTAATAGGTGATGAAATAGTGGTTGTTCATCCTAGAATTTTTTTGGTTCTCAATATTTTCGCTTATTTGGCTTCAGCCCCGTCATTTTACCAAAAATAAAAATTTATAAATGCAAGAACTACATTTGAAGTTTAGACTTTTCCGTTTAAGCCTCTCTATTTAGATCTCTCAAGGCACCTTCTTGGGTGTCAAATTGCCAATCTTCACGCGTCAGTCTTGGGTCATATGCAAACCTAGTAAAATAGAATATTAGGATGTTTAAATATTAAACACGCTTTCATATAAGATGCTCTTAGATTAATTTGGAAATGGTCTCACATAAGAAATAGTACTTGTGAAGGAAAAAGCAACAAATCTACCGTGATAATTATCGCCATTACCCTTCCTGTTGGAGATGCTGGGGTACTTCTCTTGCTCACTACTTGTTTGCTTCGAAGAAAGGAAAAGAACATATGAAACTGTCCAAGGAAAGAGCGCTAAATTGATTATTTTTTCCTTTATTTTTTTCCATAAACTATTTGTTAAGGAATAAGATATATTAATCATACAAATTAAGAGTTCTTTTGATATAAATATAGCATATAAAATGGAAAAGATCAAGATAAGGGGATGAGCACAAATTCACAAAAGGGATAGTACTACTATGATGCTATATTAAAAAGTCCAACCTAAAACCTTAAATTGATTAGGTGAATGAAGATTGAATGAATATAAAGAGCATTTAAGACCCACTGTCAAGCGATGTTGGACAATATTTCAAAAAAAAAAAAACTATACTTAGATTGCACAAGCAATCATAATGCCATTAATATGAGTAATACTTTGGAAATGTCAGCTCATTTATGGCCTCAAAGATAAATACTAATGGATGCAGCAGTTCGAAAAAAATTGTACCATACACCCATTGTTGGAGTTAGTGAATACTTCGAGGACCCTTATTTCTTACATTGGGCATGTCTACGTGAGTTTAAAAAAATCGAAGTATGAACTAACGACGTGGGACCCCTATGTGCAGAATGCGGGGGTTTGAAGGCAGCGCCCCCAACACGAGGGTCTTGCTGCCTGGTCAGTGAGCAGGGGTTCCACTCCCTAGTGAGTGGACGATTACCCTGCTCGCCAGTGAGCAGGTGGGAACTCAGAGGCAGCGCTCCCAAAAGAAGATCGAGTTTAGTCTTTTGTTTAAGTAGACCTGTTTATTATGGGATAAAGGGCTTTCGGATAGACTAGGATTTAGGCCAATTATTTTAAAGTCATATATATTGTATTCGTATGAAAAATCATTGTAACTAGTGAAAAAACATAGTGAAATCCCTTTGCAGGATGTAGCTCTATTCTGGGGTAAACTTGGGCAATCTCGTGTGTCATCAATTTTCTATTTTTTGTGTGATTGCATTGATATTCGATTTCGGATAAATCCCATCACCCATGACAGTCTCTCCCTTTCATAGCCTGCTGCATCAGGACAATTCAATCTCCGAGTCACCAATAATGTCATTAGGAAAACAAAGCTGAAGGGCACTCTTCCAGACTTGTTTAGAGAAACTGCATCCAAAGAACAAATGGGATGTAATCTCAGTGCTTTCATGACACAAAAATAGAGATCTTGGCCATGAATAGAAGACTATCTCTCAATTCCTTCAAACATGGGTAGCTTATCTTGTATAGCCAACCAAAATATGAATCCATACCTTAGTAGGTGAACATCAAGTCAGCCGATACCATTCAACTCTTGTGACTCTTTTCTTTGGAATTATTAGGATTAGACACACAACCACAACAAAATAAAGAGTAACTGCAAAAAAGAGAAATCAAGACACAAGATTTATTATAGTTCGCCCTTAAACTAGGAGTACATCTAGTAGAGAAATCCATTATAATTAGTATTTTTCATCTCTCTATTACAACTCTCGATTATAAGAAAAAGAAATTACATATAACGCTATTCTAGCATAGGAACTTGTTCTTGAGAAAACGTTGGTGCCTCTCTTGCAGCCATTTCCCAGGTGCTTCTTTAGTATCCTCTCCGCCGTTGCCAAATCCTTCAAGTCAACCTGGGCTATTAGAAAGAAATCGATAATGCGCTTCGGGATTGAACTAAATTTTTTTCCAATTGCATATGTCAATTTGCATGGTCTCGATAAGATTTTTGCATAGTCTCTCCCTCTCATCCCTTGTTTGTTACACCCCCCATAATTGGTCTTTGAGCAAGCCCACCAATTCTTCATCCTTAATACAATAGACTTAGGCTATTTCATCTTATCCTGAGTTTGGCTCCAACGTAGGATAGGATAAATGAGGATATAATTAGGATATAACCTGGATATAATTATCCCATGGGAAGGTGGGATAAGAGTGGATAGGATTTCTTTTGTCCATGATATAAAGGTTAGTTTTTTTTAATAACAAAATTCTTGAACAATAAAATTAAAATAATAATTAATTTTGAATTATGTTTCAAAATTATAATATTAATGCAAACATAACAATAAAAAATAAAATTTTATATATACCCATATGTATTTACAAATTTGAGTTTGTTTCTAATTTATAATAAATATTTTGTGCATACACACACTTCGTATCCATATCATTACATATTTTAAGTATGGTAGGATGGTTTTATTATTTAATAAAATATTTATTAAGAAATGGTGGAATGGAGTAAAAATAATGAAAAAAGATATATAACAAATAAAAAAATAAGTAAATAAAAATGAAGTAGAAGAACAATATTTTAAATGAATAAATTCAAACTTGAAAATGATATTTCTAATTCTTGATGAATGTAGGGCATCTAAAAAAAAAAAAACCTAGAAATCTCCATCTCCTTGTCCCATGTATCTCTAGTTCATGTTGAAGTTTCACCATTCATTTGTAGTTTTTTAGTTCACATCAAAATTTTACGAAAACGGTGAAGAGAGTCAAAACTTCTTCTCGTTCATAGGTTTTTTGATTCACATCAAAAGTTTATAAAAGCACAAAGAGAGCCAAAACTCATTCCTCTCTGTAGCTTCATGGTTCATGTTGAAGTTTACCAAAAATAACAAGAGAGAAAAAAAATTCGTAACTGCAAATGTGAATGATCATATTTTCTTTGTCTTACTAGAGTTGGGAGTGAATTATGAAAGATTCTTGTACTCTTTGTTTGTGTATTTTTTAGGTTCATTTACATTGATATATGCAAATGCCAAAAAATTAACATCATAGCATATGCACATATCCGACTTTATTATTGCGATTTATTAAATAGTGAATAGGATATGACAAAATCCATAGATTTCATATCCTATCCTATCCAATCCTATCCTGCCTAGAAATCTAGACAACCAAACACAGTCTTAATGTTTACGTGAATTCTAGGATGTACAATAACAATTTAAGTATGCCACCCATCTCTACCATGGTGTCCTTCGCTCTACTCTTTGCCCCTACGACGACAATTGGCTAGAATTGTGATCATAGAGATTCGATCTTGTGCGACTTCGACCAATTCTAGGCCACCTTGTAGCTGGAGGAGTCGGTGGCATCATTATCGATGATAAAGATTCACACGACCCGGACATCACTCTTCCTATCGCCATCAACTCTGAGTTGGAGTTGTAATTGGTAGAGATTGTGGAGTCTGACTTAACTAGGTTTTCAAGTGGGGGGGCTAGGGGCGTCGATTGCAAAGGTTGGAGTTAGGACGTGCACGTTTCAAATTGGAGAGAAATGGGCGCAATTGGTGGAGGTTAGGACTAAGGCTCATACTTTTCAAAATGAACATCTCCCACGATGATAATCTGAGAAACACCACTATTGCCTATCCTAACAAAATCATATTCACCGTTACAATAAAAATGTGAAGTAGTCATGTTGTGAGGTGACATGAAATGAGTTTGTAAATTCAACAACACAACTAGAGTCTTGGTATTAAGGTTCACACAAGTATCATCATAAATGAATAGAATATCGCCATCGAATGCAATTGCGGTCGTATTATGCCTACGACGGTGGTAGCTGCTTCTCCTCCTTCTGCAATAGTGAGATCTAAATGAGTCAGTGCTAGGTTTTCATGTGAATTTTGCGTTCTTTGTATTGCTGGGATGGTGCTTTTTGTTTTCCCTTTTTTACGGTGATGATAAGCTGGGTCGTTGAGGTAGATTTACTTTCCGTTTAGTGTAATAACTAACGACAGAATAATGAGAAAAAGCTTGCGAGTTCCTAAAGTTCACTAATGTGACTCACTTAAGGACTAGATGAGTAGATGCCATGCTTTATGTTAGGAGAGTATCCCCTTTTGGGAAAAAAAGAGTAGACTATATACATGTGACCGAGTTTATATTTATGTTAATACGTTCTAACTATGTCAAAAGGAAACTGCTAACCTAACAATCTGATAGTACTATCAGTTATTTTTAACCACACGATTCCAATCAATTAGTGCTTTATGTAAAACATACGGTGATGGTATGTGGATCTAGATTAAAATTATATTGGCCCTGACAGAAACATTTCCCATGTCAAAACAAGTAAACTTAGTTTGAACATTACGTTTGCATTGGGTTCACTTCTTCTTCTAGTACCTCCCTATTACCTCCTGATGGTTGTCGCCAGCTACTTCGATGTATCTAAGCTAAATAATGGACTAAATAGTTCACTATGGCTACTTCGGTGGATTGAACGCAACTTCAGATAGAATAACTTATATTTTATTTGGTGTTTGGCTGAACATGAAATCCGAATTTGTCCGGATATAATCTAGTTATAGCCTGAAAAAAAAAATCCCACCTGGAAGGGTGGGACAGACCTGAATAGGATAAAAATTTCAAAAATAAATAAGAAAAAGAAAAGAAAAATGTGAGCGAAAAGGAGAGTATAAAAGATCTGAAGGACAGAGACCGAGCAACCTACAACGTGAAGCACCATTGTCCAACCAACACACTAGCTCCACATCATTCAAAGGTGCATTGCCACCCAGCCATCGTCCCCACTCTGTATCTCAAGCTCTCTTTCTATCTAGACCCCCTTGGGTTAGTCGGATCGATCGGCCGCGCAGCTTCACGCAAAGGTCAGAGTCTCATTTGTGGTGTCCAAGTTGAGGCGCTGGACGAAGATTTTGTGGTGAACGAGGTCTGCTTCGGTTTATTTGATGAGCTCGGAGAGTGCAGAACAGTTGTTTGTGGAGATCTTCAAGTTCAATGCCCACCACCGTCACTCCATCTTAGCTCAAATCAAACTTCCAATGGTAGCCATCAGTCGCACCATCGTTGATCCAGGACTGCATTTCCAATCTGAAGTCAGAATTTGAGGATTCTTTTGAGTTTTCACTGCTGTACAATCTCTCAATTGCTGCAAAGTCCGCAAGATTCAATTTTTGGCTTGAATGAGCTGCGAGGTTAGATGATAACAAGCGCCGGATGACAGTGATGGATGTGACGATTGTGGTGAGGTCTCGTATGTGCAACTGACTTTGTGGACAAAATAGGAAGACATAATTTGAGGTGCTTATTATATCCAGGTTATATCCAGATATCTATCAAATATTGCATATCATATTACAAAGCCAATCATTATCCTATCCGATAAAGAAATTTCGATGACCAAACGCAATTTATGTGTATCATAAATCGTTAAGTTTTACGAAATAGGAATCCCAACTTACGCTGGCCCACTATATGTAACTAGAAAATTTCTCACAGCCTTTTTTGAAAAAAAAACCTTAATTTGACCATTCACTTGAAAGATCAACTTTAATTATTGTTGCTTGTACCGGTCGGTCCGCCTTTTGATCTTGCCTTCCCCAGAAATACATACACCCAAACGTAAAAGGCGAGTCTGGACCATCATTATCCTGGCAATTATTTATCATTAACTAACGAAACTGTACCGTAGATTTCATTAATAATGAGGGTTTTAGGATTGTCTTTTATCTTATTTTCTATGTAGCTTTCCATGTTTAAAAAATATTTTCCTTTCATTAGAAGGACACAGATTAAATCCAATGATGTCAGAATTTTTCAATTCAAAATCGTTAATCTCGTTGTAAGTAGCTAAACATTTGTTGATTAATCAACAAATGACTGAGGGCATGAGATAATAATGGGGCTAATCGATCTATTTATCTATTATGTAATTCAAAAAAGTGTTCCTACTTTTGATTAGACCAAAAAAAAAATATCTGCGTATTGCGCTGTAATTCTGTCAATATTGATTAAATACATAATCGATTGAAAAAGTTGTATATGAGGGAGATGGACGAAAATACTAAATTACTAACGAAATTGGTGGTTAAATACCCAACTACACAACCAAATATTTAAGTGGATTGAAGTCCTATTGGTCCTCCTTTTTTTTCCGAATCAATTCTAAATAATTTAATGTAGTAATGTCTGATGATATGGAAGTCAATGTCGAGAATTCATTTTCTTCCAGCATCCTTATTTACGTCGACGAAAACTTATGTAAATTGACTATGAATGTCTGATCTCTTTCTCTCTCTCTAACATCCAGTTACGTCTACATGCTTATCCTTATCTTTCCAAGTTTCCGCCTGAGGTTGAGAACGAAACAATCCAAAACTCACTCGACATCATTCAGCTTTGGAGGACCCTTGAAAATGTTACTACAATACGCACTATGTTCACATAATGATTTGTTCGCTAGACTTCTAGCATGGCAAAGAAGGTAGGAATGAATGGACTCGCCTATCGAAGAGCTGATAAGTTAGGGATGAATCCAACTTGTGAGGGGCGCCTTTTAAAGAAATGAGATGATTTAGTATCGGGAAATGGCAATATTAACATGCTCAATTGAGAACACTATCAATTTTAGGTCAGTACACTATAGATAAAAGAGGACAATATTTTGAGCGAATTAAGTTATAGCGTTACACGGCGGCCTAAGAAAAGAAATCATTGCATTGCCCCTCTCAAATAAATAGGACGTAAGTCGAGCATAACGCTTTGGAGGGTGGTTTAACATCGATTTATCACCGTCCATCTTGCGCCCCTGTGCCCACGAATATTGATGGCTCAACGAAACCCAACGCCTGTCGCTTTAACATCGATTTGGTCAAAAAAATCTGGCGCTGGTTCGTATTGACTTGGTCAAAAAATTGATTTGGTCCTAAGATATGATATTTTATGTTCTTGTTTAGAACATTAAAATATGTCGCCTGGGAGAAAATTCCAAATTTGTAGATGTCGACAGCTCAATCCTCGAATTTCAATTTGCAATGGACTGCCTTGTATGGGATTTTTTTTAAATAGAATTTTTTGATAATATTTCACCTTTCGAGATTTAATATTGCTGTTGAATCTAATCTCGATTACAAGTGTGTGATCATAAAATTGCTAGATTTCGCTTTGATGACTAATAATCATCCATATGATGTATAGTCCATCATTTGCTTGTCGTTGTGTAGACAACATGACACATGATAAAATTATTATGAACGGTCAGTTTGATAGGTTAAATTAATCACCTTTTAAGAAATAGTGAATTGATAAGTCCTTCATGAAAAAAAAATACAAGTATTTATTAGACACGCCATTAGTAGAACGATCATATATATTCTGCTAATTTCTATGGCATTTTTAGCTATGCATTATGGATTATTTTTACCGTTACATTTTTTGTGCACATAACATTTATTTTGTCGTGATGTTTATTAGATCTGACGGTCTAGATTCATTTTAATATGATGTATTCCACAACAAAAGAATATCTAGGAGGGAAGACTATGATCTCCTCCTCCTTCTTCTTCCCATAATTCCGTGCCCCCCCTCGGATTCATCAACTTGAAAATGAGTTCTTGCTTCACCATCTCCCTCTCCCTTTCCCTCCTCTTCTTCTTCATCAGTTTTCCAAGCACTAAATTCCAACCTACTTATTTATCGTACTACTGCCCAAACGCCACCCTCTTCACTCCCAACTCCTCCTATCGATCCAACCTCAACATCCTCCTCTCCAACCTCTACTCCTCCGCCGCCAACACGGACAGCTTCACTGCTGCCATCGGCCAAAACCCTCTTGATCGGGCCGACGGGCTCTTCCTCTGCCGCGCAGACGTCAGTGCCTCCACGTGCAGCGACTGCATAGCCGTTGGAACGCAGGACATCCTCAAGAGATGCCCCAAAGAGCGAGTCTCTGCGATCTGGTACGAGGAGTGCATGGTGCGGTACTGTTGGTAATCGGTTCAGAATCAACTCCAGAATGATTCAGATTCACTTGTAAAAGAATTCCTAGAACGGTATAAGCAATGGAACAGATTTTTCAACACGAAATTGAAATCGTGAGATCGACACTAGATATAAACCGAGGTCTGAGTTCAATAAATTTTCCTTAAAACAGATTCGTTCCCTCAACTCCGCGCTTGAGGTTTCCTGAACGTCTGTCTCCCAGGATACAACGGTTAACAGCTAGAAGGTGAGCACAGAACCTCAGAGCTTTCGGCGAACTTGAAGAAACTGGTGTTTGAACACTATCGAAAAACCAATACAGGGAATAAGCAGAAAACAGAAGCCTTTTGCACTGAGTCAGAATCTGAATGTTCGCGCGCATCAACAAGAACGAGAAAACCAGTTATTTATAAGATGAGTAGAGGGATTATTCCGAAATAATATGGCGTAACAGTTTATAACGGCTGATTAAATCTGCCGTTGGTAATTGTTGTAGCATAACCGACAATTAAATCTGCCATTGGTAATTGTTACGGTGTAACGGTTGATTAATTATGCCGTTTCTGACATAATGGATGATTAACTCTGCCATTTGTAACGACCGTAATGTAATGACATTCCAAAATGTTACAAATGGTCAGCTTCGGAGTGTCGCGAGCTGCTTCTGAACCCTGCACGAGCTGCTTCTGACATTGGTTCTGAACCTCGCGCGAGCTGCTTCTGAACGCTGGATCTGAACCCCGCTCGAGCTGCTTCTGAACGCTGGTTATGAACCTGTGCGAGCTGCTTCTGAACGCTGGTTCCGAACCTACGCGAGCTACTTCTGAGCGCTGGTTCTTAACCCTGCGAGAGTTGCTTCTGAATCTGAATGTTGCTTTTGAGCTCATCCGAAACATACTCTGCTTCTGAGCTCGCATTAAAGCATCGTTACAAAATCATCCATTAACATTTGCCGTTACAAAATCCGTAACATTTGGAAAAAAGAAAGTTGAGCCATGATGCAAAATTGGGCTAGTCGCAAGACCCATTTTTCTGGTTCGCATTCGTGTACGTAGGTCGTGCGTACACGCCCCTCGTCGAACCTTCGTTGAAGCCCGAGATTTGCACCCCCCTACGCCTGTGCGCGAGGCATAGTACTTTGTTGTTATGTTACCATTCCAAAGGAGTGTAACCATATATAAAGCACTTGAAAGCCTTCTTTCTTTCCAATGTGGGACTAATGTTTCCCACTTCCAACTCAAGGATGCTCTTTGAGAAACAATTTCTCATTCACCCATCAAAACACACCATATTTCCAACAATCCCCTACATGAATGAAAATTGTTTTAGTTTGACTCGATGATAGTGTTCGACAAATGAAACCTGCATAGGATAGGTAGGTGTTACCCTTTGAACATTCCCTTATGAAAGTATATTTACTTTACTAGCTGTCCAGTAGACACGATGTCCTTGAACTATCCTGCTTTCTTATGTAAACGAACCATATACTCCACACAGGAATCATTAAAACGTTTCTTCAGTTCTCATGATTGTGTTCGTTTTGGCCATGAACATCAACCTGGTTCTGCGGGAGTTTCTAAAGAATTTAGCCCCAAACAATTCTCCTTTGAAGCGGCCCACTTCTCTCTCACATAGGTGATTACTTAATTTTGAGTAATTTGATTACTCCACTCAAGAATCATTAAAGCAAAATTGCTATCCTTTTCCTTACAATATCACTGTTATTTCTGAGGAATGGTTTTAGGGATAAACCCCCACAGTGACATCACTAAGTCAATATAATTAGGTTGTCCCTTTGAACCTAGATCTTGGGATCTCCAGTCAACTAGGTTGGGTTTCCTTTATATCAACTTATTCTTTCATGGGCTTCAGTCTCATTCCTCTTGTCGATTTCTCAACTAACTCTCTGTTTAACTCTTTGGTTAGCGGATCCGCAATATTATCCTTTGACATCACGTAGTCAATAGAGATAATTCCAGTTGAGAGTAGTTGTCTAATGGTATTATGTCTACGACGTATATGTCTAGACTTACCATTGTACATGTTACTCTGTGCTCTTCCAATTGCAGATTGATTATCACAATATATGCAAATTGGTGGCACAGGTTTTTGCCATTTTGGAATATCTTCTAGTAAGTGGCGTAGCCATTTAGCCTCTTCTCCACATTTATCCAAAGCAATGAATTCAGATTCCATTGTGCATCTGGCTATAACCGTTTGTTTACAGGATTTCCATGATACGGCTGCACCCGCTAGTGTAAATACATATCCACTAGTAGACTTTGAGTCTTTCATATCATATATCCAGTTCGCATCATTGTATCCTTCTAGAACAGCTGGGTATCTGGTATAGTGCATACCATGATTCCGAGTATATCGTAGGTACCTAAGTACTCTCACAATTGCTTTCCAATGGTCAGCACTCGGATTGCTCGTATATCTACTCAATTTACTAACTGAGTACGTAATGTCTGGTCTAGTACAACTCATTAAGTACATCAGACTTCCAATAACTCTAGAGTATTCTACTTGAGAAATACTCTCTCCTCTATTCTTGGATAGATGAAGACTATTGTCAAGTGATGTTCTCGTAATACCAGAATCATTCACATTGAACTTTCCAAGAATTTTGTGCACATAGTGTGACTGGTTTAAGATAAGACCTTCTGACGTTCTTGTTATTTTAATTCCTAAAATCACATCAGCAAGTCCCATATCTTTCATGTCAAATCTCTAATTCAACATATTCTTAGTGGATTTGATCATTTCATCATCACTACCGACAATGAGTATGTCATCTACATAAAGACACAAAATGACATAGCCATTTTCTATTTCTTTAATGTAGACACATTTATCACATTCATTGATCTTAAATCCATTGGTAATCATTGCATTATCAAACTTTTTATGCCACTGTTTTGGCGCTTGTTTTAAGCCATACAATGATTCAACCAATTTACAGACTTTCCTTTCTTGTCCTGGAACTATAAAACCCTCAGGTTGTTCTATGTAGATTTCTTTATCTAAATCACCATTTAGGAAGCTGTTTTTACATCCATTTGATGTACTTCTAGATTTCGCAATGCTGCAATTGCAAGTATCATCCTAATGGAGTTTATTCTCGTCACAGGAGAATAAGTATCAAAGTAATCTACGCCTTCTCGTTGCTTGTATCCTTTGATTACAAGTCTGGCTTTATACTTATCAATAGAACCATCTGTTTTCATTTTCCTTTTAAAGATCCATTTTGATCCTAAAGGATTACATCCAGGAGGAGGATCCACTAACTCCCAAGTATGATTCTGCAATATAGAATCAACTTCGCTTTTAATTGCTTCTTTCCATAGAAGTCCCTCACAAGAATTTACTGCTTCTGAATAATTTAGTGGTTCATTGTCTAACAAATAAGTTAGAAAATCATCTCCAAATAATTTCTCCACTCTTGCTCTTTTGCTACGTCTGAGCTGGTTAGAAGCAGGATCGCTCTGCTTCTGAACTCTTCTTTGGAGTAGGTCAGAAGCAGACTTGCTCTGCTTCTGAATACTGTCATGATCAGAAGTAGACTCGCTTTGCTTCTGAACTCTGTCATGATCAGAATCATGACGTTCTTCATTCATAGTGTCAATCGTTCGCTTCGACGAACTTGATCCATTATTGGATTTGCAAGGAAATACACCTTCGAAGAATGATGCATTCCTAGATTCCATGATCGTATTCTTGTGTATATCTGGAATTTTCGATTCATGTACAAGAATACGATATGCATTACTGTTATGTACATAGCCTATAAAGATACAGTCCACCATGTTAGGACCTATCTTTGTTTTCTTTGGTATTGGAACAGCTACTTTTGCAAGACACCCCCACACTCGTAAGTATTTATAGGATGGTCTCCTACCTTTTCATAACTCATAAGGGGTTTTATCCTCCTTTTTCCGAGATACCTTATTTAAAAGGTAATTGCTTGACAAAATAGCTTCACCCCCACATATTTTGGGGTAAACCTGAACTTGGTAACATCGCGTTCATCATTTCTTTCAATGTGAGATTTTTACGTTCAGTCACACCATTTGATTGAGGCGAATAGGGTGCAGTTACTTCATGTATAATTCCGTGTTGTGCACAGAATTCACCAATCGGTTCTTCGTACTCACCACCTCTATCGCTTCTCAATCTTTTGATTTTCTTGTTGAGTTGATTCTCAACTTCATTCTTATAGAGAACAAATTTCTCTAAGGCCTCACTTTTACTTTTAAGCAAATACGCATAGCAGTATTTAGTGCTATCATCGACAAAGGTAATAAAATATTTATTACCACCTCTTGTTTGTATAAATTTCAAATCACAAACATCACTATGAATTAGCTCAAGGGGTTCGGTGTTTCTTTCAACTGTTTGAAACGATGATCTCGTTAACTTTGCCTCAACACAAATTTTACAATCAATTTGGAATGAGGGAATGTGCTCCAAGTTAATTAATCTACGCAATGTATCATAATTAATGTGTCTAAGTCTGCCATGCCATAAATTGGAAGACTCAAGCAAATAAACGGAAGACTTATTATCTTTATTGATAATTGTCAACACATTGAGCTTAAAAAGCCCATCAGATGCATATCCCCTTCCCACATACATTCCAGATTTTGACAAAGTAACTTTGTCTGACTCGAACACCATACGAAATCCGTGCTTGTTCAATAGAGACCCGAAGACCAGGTTCTTTCGGATTTTTGGCACATACAAAACATTGTTCAGAGTCAGCTCCTTCCCAGAGGTCATCTTCAGAAGCACCTTCCCTTGGCCATCAACGGCAGACGTGGTCGAGTTTCCCATGAAGACTTTCTCTCCACCAATTGGTTCGAAAGTTGTGAACAGGTCCTTGTTGGAGCATACGTACCTCGTGGCACCAGTGTCAATCCACCATTCCTTTGGATTAGACCTGACCAAGTTCACCTCAGACACCATCGCAGAGAGATTTATGCCTGAGAAGTCATGAGTGACATCATTCACCATGTTCGTCTTATGCTTCTTCTTCTTCTTCGGAAATATGCATTCCACGGATCTATGGCCCATCTTGCCACAGTTGAAGCATTTCCCTTGGAGCTTGGTTTTGGAGACTCCTTCTTTCGGTCCCAACTTCGGCTTGATGGCCTTCTTGTTCTTGTGGGCTTGCTTGTGCTCCACAACGTTTGCCTTAGCTGCGGTGGGATTAAACCTCTTGCGTTTAGAGCTTCTGTTGTCTTCTTCGATGTGAAGTCTGACAATCAACTCCTCCAGGTTCATTTTCTTTCGCTTGTGCTTAAGGTAATTCTTGAAATCCTTCTACCCAAGAGGTAGCTTCTCAATAATGGCAGCCACCTGGAAGGTTTCACTCAGATTCATCCCTTCAGATTGAATCTCGTGCAAAATCACTTGGATTTCTTGCACTTGACTGATCACAGTCTTGGAATCCACCATCTTATAATCAAGGAATTGACCGACAACAAATTTCTTTGCTTTGGCATCTCTGTTTTATATTTCCGGTCCAAAGATTCCCACAACTCTTTTGCCGTATTGATTGTACAATAGACATTATATAGAGAGTCGTGCAAGCCATTCATGACATAGTTCCTACAGAGGAAGTCATAAAGCTTCCAAGCCTCAAGAGCATTGAAGGCTTGTTTATCCGTTTCACCATCGGATATCTGAGGAGCTTTCTCAGTCAAGAATCTCGCAAGATTCAATGTTGTTAAATAAAACAACATATTCTATTACCACCTTTTAAAGTTCGATCCGTTGAACTTTTCAGGCCTTTGGCTTTGGTGAACAGAAATAAGAGCAAGAACAGGAGCAGAAGATTGGCCAAGGTTTTCAGAACCAAGTTGAACAGCTTCTTCTTTCTCAATAGCCATTTGAAAACAAGGAGAATCTGTTTCGTCAGCTAAAGATGCTGCTTCTGAACTATCAGAAGGAGTTCAGAAGAAGAATCAACGGCAAAACTTTCTGCTTCGGAACTATTAAACAGAGTTCAGAAGCAGATGAATCTGTTTTAAGAATTTTGGTAATCAGTTCAGAATCAACTCCAGAACGATTCAGATTCACTTGTAAAAGAATTCCTAGAACGGTATAAGCAATGGAACAGATTTTTCAACACGAAATTGAAATCGTGAGATCGACACTGGATATAAATCGAGGCCTGTGTTCAACATAGTTTCCTTAAAACAGATTCGTTCCCTCAACTCTGTGCTTGAGGTTTCGTGAACGTCTGTCTCCCAGGATACAACGGTCAACAGCTAGGAGGTGAGCATAGAACTTCAGAGCTTTCGGCGAACTTGAAGAAACTGGTGTTTGAACACTATCGAAAAACCAATGTAGGGAATAAGCAGAAAACAGAAGCCTTTTGCACTGAGTCAGAATCTGAATGTTCGCGCGCATCAACAAGAACGAGAAAACCAGTTATTTATAAGATGAGTAGAGGGATTATTCCGGAATAATATGGCGTAATAGTTTATAATGGCTGATTAAATCTGCCGTTGGTAACTGTTGTAGCATAGCCGACAATTAAATCTGCCGTTTGTAATTGTTACGGTGTAACGGTTGATTAATTCTGCTGTTTCTGGCATAATGGATGATTAATTCTGCCATTTGTGAGGATCGTAATGTAATGACATTCCAAAATGTTACAAATGGTCAGCTTCTGAGCGTCGCGAGCTGCTTCTGAACCCTGCACGAGCTGAACCCTGCGCGAGCTGCTTCTGAACGCTGGATCTGAACCCCGCTCGAGCTGCTTCTAAACGCTGATTATGAACCTGTGCGAGCTACTTCTGAATGCTGGTTCCGAACCTGCGCGAGCTGCTTCAGAGCGCTGGTTCTTAACCCTGCGAGAGCTGCTTCTAAATCTGAACGTTGCTTTTTAGCTCATCCGAAACATACTCTGCTTTTGAGCTCGCGTTAAAGCATCGTTACAAAATCATCCATTAACATTTTCCGTTACAAAATCCGTAACATTTGGAAAAAAGAAAGTTGAGCCATGATGCAAAATTGGGCTAGTCGCGAGACCCATTTTTCGGGTCTGCATTCGTATACGCAGGTCGTGTGTACGGGCCCCTCGTCGAACCTTTGTTGAGGCCCGAGATTTGTACCCCCCTGCGCCTGTGCGTGAGGCATAGTACTTTGTTGTTATGTTACCACTTCAAATGAGTGTAACCATATATAAAGCACTTGAAAGCCTTCTTTCTTTCCAATGTGAGACTAGTGTTTCCCACTTCCAACTCAAGGATGCTCTTTGAGAAACAATTTCTCATTCACCCATCAAAACACATCATATTTCCAACAGGTACTCCGACCAGTCCATCTACTCCGTCATGGAACAAGCGCTTGCTTTCACGTTGATGAACAGCGGAAACATATCCGATCCTACTCGGTTCGCATAAGTCCTGAGAGATACCTTGGACGACATCATCACAAGGGCCTCTGGCAGCAAGTCGGGGAAGAAAGCCGCGGCCTCGGTGGTGAACTTCACGAGCTTGCTGAAGCTGTAAACCCTCGTGCAGTGCACGCCGGACTTGACGGCGTCGGACTGCAACACATGTCTCTGGACAGTGATCGCGGGCTTCTTCCAGTTCCAGGATAAGCAAGGTGTAAGGAGGTTCACGCTGAGCTGTAGTGCGAGGTTCAAGCTATACCCTTTTTATAATGCCACGGCCATGGCGGCCCTAGCCCCTCCACCGTCCCAAGTTCCGTCTCCTCCTCCTCCTCCCGTGATCAGACCTAAAGGTGCTCATTTCTCTTCCTCTATACAAGAAACATCTATCGTATTTACTTATCTTCTAAAGTACTTGTGCTACTTGATAGTTTAAATTCTTCGATTGAATCGAGATCTTGATTTAGAAGGTATTGCATTGTCTATTCATCCAATTAATCGTGGAGCATTAATTGCCCTTTTTCCTAAAGAAAATGTTGAGTGGCTGTGTTGAAAATATTATTAATAAGTGCTAAAAGTTGTGGACATAAGTGCTTTTTCTATGTCTTTCGTCCCATAAAGTCAAGATAGGGTACAATTTAGGTGAAAAATATTTCCTAGGTGGATCGCAGGCGGTTAAGTTGGTCAGTCTCATACCAGTAGAGCAAGGTGGGTTCTGCATCTACTCTGGAGATTAGAATTTACATAAGTATTGGTTAAATGTTGCTTTTCATCAATTAATGGTCAATTGGTGCACTCGCATAGAAAGGGTAATTACTAAATTAGTAGCAAACATATTTTACGGCTATTAATTTAGTCATAGATATTTAGATTTTGCTAATGTGATTGTAAACATTTGGTTGAAATTTTAATATTGTCCTTCTAGCTAGTTGCTAATGTGACATCCAATCATCTTTGAACATCTTACGTAGCATGCTAATGTGGACAACTTTACTTGAAATGACTTATTATGTGGACCATCGCATCAGCGATTTCTGGTAGTAATTGATTAGAAGGATTACATTGGAATTTTGCACAAATTTATGAGACTAAATTGATAAAATTGAAAATTTTATGACTTAATTGACATTCATATAATAGGGTGATGATTGAATTGGTGATTTCCCTACATAAGAATTAGGGAAGAATGGAATCTTGGGACATGGACAGTTTTGGACTCCAGCTTAATTTCTTCTGGACATTTGCTCCTTAAGCGTACTCTTTTGATAGCAATTCCAGTTTCTAGTCTCATGCGGTCAATAACACATAAAGCTGATGCTATTGAGATTGCACATTGTAGGCAAAAGCAATAAAATTACTGTGATAATTATCGCTATTGCCATTCCTGTTGGCGTGGCCATGGTGCTTCTCTTCCTCGCTTGTTGTTTCAGGCGGAGGAAAGCGGCCAAGAGGTCCGAAGTCGTCCAAGGAGATCAAAGAGGTATGAATTACGTATTTGTGCCGTATACTTGGATGGGGCAGTGAAACCATATATGCGGGATGTTCTGTTCTATGCTTTTACTGAAATGACCATCTCGTGTTGTTTCGGCATGTAGGTGTAAACGACATTACAAAAACACTTTTGGCTTCTCTTTGAAAACATGCACCCAAGTTTTTTCGGATAAAATCATTAGTAAAAGTGACGAAGTATCGATGATTACCATAAGATTGAGGAGTGACTAGCCCGCGCACATTAAAATGAATCAATTCTAGTGGCTTTCACTCTATACGTCACTCCCTTCGGAAAGCTGGCTTTACGATGCTTGCCAAGAGCACACCTTTTTAGGCAACCCTCTCCTCTGCTAGGGTTTCTCTCTGCACCCGCCGCCCAGCCCTCCCTATTTTCTGAAGCAGACCTCTGAGAGAGAGAGAGGGGCTCTCCCTCTCTCTCCCTCTCACCCCCCTCCCTTTACTCTCATCTGCGGTCTGCGGTTTCCCCTCTCTTCCCCTACCCTCGCCTGCGAGTTGCATCCGGAGAACGGGAAGAGTTTCTCCATTTTCTGCCCACTGCTGTTCCCCTTGCCTGTGGTTTCCTCCTAGTACAACTTGTTGCAGACTGACGCCAGCCTCGACAGTCCCAGCTTGTCCACTGGTGTTGCCGACAGTTGCTCTGTTCGGTTCTGGTTTAAGGGCTGTTCTTTCTTTCTTTGTTTTTGTTGTTTCTCGATCTTTTAGGTTCTCCGTCCTGTGCGTGGATGGCCTGTCTATTTTTGTGATTAATTGCTACTGAGTTTGCAGTTTTTCTCTCCTAATCTAGAGCTAAATCTAGATTTGGGTGCTATTCTATCCCGTTCTAGAAATAGATTTGGGTTTTTTAAGACGTTCTCTGTATTCCTAAAACCCGTTGGTGGTGTTGTGTTGTTCATACAGTGATGGTGCTGGGGACGCCGAATTTTGGCGCGCACTGCTTTTTGACAAAATCGTTGTTGCTGAAGAAGAATTTCTCGGTGTGCGCTCATCACCGACAATGCGAAATTCGGTGATTGGTTGCCATACGAGCTTTGATGCTACTACAAATCTATCTTTGAAGAATGGGTTAGTCTTTGTAAGCGGTAGCAAGTTGATTTACGTTTCAAGTTGCTTTGTAGGATTTGCTTCTATCTTGAAGTTATGTACTTCTTTCTCTATATGAAATGAAGATGCTCGTTTCAACCCAAAAAAAAAAAAAAAAAAGAGCGCACCTTTCACACAAATGATTGGAATAATCAATATGTGGCAAGCCCATACACCATCTTCTTTCGGGAATGTAAATTCAATTTGCCAACGTTTAGATGGCCTATCCTCAAATGCCACAGCCATGAAGGATTATCGACACATGGCTTAAGCATTGACACATCTCATTTTTTATGCCGACAATGAACATCCTATTCTTCCATATTTTCACACATGCAATCAATTTACTATTTTGATCTCTTAGCACAAGGCTAAGATTCTTTATGTGGACAGTATAGCCTTTCTCTTGCTGTGCCTTTCTCCTGCTATCCCAAACTCAAAAATGTTGCTTGACATCTTGGGTACATAATACACATTAGTAATAAATTGGTGTGCACCATTCTTCAAGTGAATCGAAATTGTACCTTTGCCTTCAACAATGATGGAGTTATCACCAAATGAGACTTTCCCCTTGATTGTATCATCCAATTTAGAAAAAGTCTCCTTTCTCTTGCACACGTGATTGCTTGCACTAGTGTCCAAGTACCACTCATCGCTTTGTCCACCTTTATCCTCTTTGAATGCTAACATAAGAACTTGGTTGGTATCATTCACCAAGTTTGCCTTTTCGTTGGCTTCGCTACTTCCTTTGCTCCAACACTCAAAAGATAATGACCAACTTTAACCAATGATAACATCGAATTTTAGATTTTTCATACCATTGCCTACTCATGTTCCTTCCTCTTCCACGAACACTTCTTTGATTCTGATTTCTGTCGTTGTTGTGAACAACTTTTCCTATACTTCATCCATGACCTCTACCTTGAAAACAACCTCAAACTCGACTATGACCATGATCTTTATTCAACCCTTGAACTTGCACAGGGACTTCGCATCGGATTATCTCTCCTTGAATAGTCAACCGAGTTTGGCGTACTTCCTCTATTGACTCATGCTAGTTTCTTTTGAATCTTTCTTCATGGGCTTACAAGGAACCCCAGAAGTTCATCAGTTGGCATGGCATCGAGATATTTAGATTCCGCGATCCCAACAACTATGTGGTCGTACTTTTTGTCTAAGGACCGAAGTATTTTCTTAAAAACTTGAACATTAAGAACATTTTCACCGTTCCTTTTCATCTGATTTACAACCGCCAAAAGTCTTGTGAACTAATCAGCAATCAAGTCGGATTCTTTCATAAGGATTACCTCGAATTTTCCTCTTAGAGTTTGAAGATGAATCTTCTTCACTTTTTCAACACTTTGGTGTGTGTTGTGAAGGATCTCCCATGCTTCCTTAGACGTCCTAGCGTTCGACACCTTCTTGAACATGGAATCATCTAAGGCTTGATAGATGATCGACTGCATGAGTTGATCTTTTGTTTGAACTTTCTCTAGGGCATTCCTTTGATTTTGGTTCAACATGGCTTTATCGTCAAGCTCATCATAGCTAGTGTTGACCATTTCCCATCCGCCATGGGCACCGAGCAAGGCTCTCATTTTAGAAGCCCAATTATCAAGATTTTATTTGGTAAGACGAGGATATTGAATAGGAAGTTGATTGTTTGTAGCCATGATTACAAACTGTATGCTCTGATACCAATTTGATGGGATAAATCGAAAATGAGACTTTCACAAACACTCACAAATCAAGCTCACGAACAAAGAGAACTTCTCTATATTTCTATATTCATTATCGATTAATCTATAACAAAAATAATTAAAAGACGTGCCTGTTTATAGGCTTGATATACAACTCTTGATCTACTCTAAAAACATGAACAAATACAATGTGTATACATAGAGTTAACTACACATGGGAATATGAACAGACTCTTAAAAGACTCAACTAATAATTACTCTTGAAAACAACATAATAAGAAAGATAGGTTTTGGTTCACGCATTCGTCTTGGGAGTCGAACGGACACAGCATAAACACCGAATCGATATATTCATGAATTTGGTTTAATTTCTCACAAAGATGGATCATCTCATAACTTTGTTTACCATACTATTGATGATTTTGATTCTTTTTCCTTCATGACCAAAAGATTGCACAGGAAAAACCTATAAATGTCACTAGGGGCCACTGTTGATATAATTTGATAATCAAATTGAGTTGTTCGATAATGTCGGTGCAAACGAACTTACAACTGTGGAGTCCTTGCAATTTGAATTGGCTACAATACAAGCTGCAACGAATGATTTCTCTCATGAAAACAAGTTAGGTGAAGGTGGATTTGGTGAGGTTTTCCAGGTATATACTACATAAGAGCTAAATAATCCAGATTACTTTACATATGAATTGAATTGAGAACATAATGCTATTGAAGAAAAAGAAGCATGTAAAATCTTTTTATGTTAGCTTCTAAGAAGTTGTGATGAGGAATTAAACGAAGATA
The DNA here is from genome assembly GCA_016432845.1 of Psidium guajava. Lineage (NCBI taxonomy): Eukaryota > Viridiplantae > Streptophyta > Magnoliopsida > Myrtales > Myrtaceae > Psidium > Psidium guajava. The sequence continues at coordinate 28,717,299 of CM028230.1, forward strand.
CAAAACCCTTTAGGGTAGACTTCCTAGTGGACAACAAATCGCGGTGAAGAGGCTCTCTCAAAGCTCAAAACAGGGTGATGAAGAGTTCAAGAACGAAGTTATATTAGTTGCCAAGCTTCAACATAGAAACCTTGTACGACTGCTCGGATTTTGCTTGGAGAGAGACGAAAAGCTATTGGCCTATGAGTTTGTGCCAAATAAAAGCCTTGATTACTTCTTATTTGGTACGTTGATATTTAACCTTCTTATGAGTAGGATGTACCATTTTTTTGAAATCAAATGTTCAAGCTTTCACTGGCTGTGGAAACCTTGATATTTTTTTGGTTTTTCAATTGTTTATAGGTTTTTCTTGAGCTACCTTTGATGAATGAGAGTAAATATATTTTGGTCTCTTGTGATGAGTTTGGCTTAAGCTTTTGAATAGGTACCCCATCCTAGCACATTAATGAACTTTGGTGCAATGATGTAGACCCCCAAAAAAGAGCACAACTGGATTGGCCATTACGTTATAAAATAGTAGGTGGGATCGCTCGAGGAATGCTCTATCTACATGAAGATTCTCGTCTCCGGATCATCCATCGTGATCTAAAATGTAGCAATATCTTGTTAGACGGTGAAATGAACTTGAAGATTTCAGATTTTGGCATGGCAAGGATTTTTGGTGTCAATCAAACTCAGGCTAACACAAATAAAATCATGGGGACTTTGTAAGTCTTAGTTTTATTTTATTTTATTTTTAATGGATGACTTTGTGATTGGATGCTGGGCTTGATCATTCTATCTATTCAAGGATGCTTTGAATTATGTTCGATTTTGTAGTGGTTACATGTCTCCAGAATATGCAATGCACGGAGAGTTCTCGGTGAAATCCGATGTTTATAACTTTGGCATACTACTTCTAGAGATCATTTGCGGCAAGAGGAATAACTTCTACCACCAATTGAAAGGGGGTGAATATCTTGCTAGTTATGTAAGTTTCACCGTGCTACTGCAACAAATATTTACATCGCATTCTTTTGTGATTTCGGCCAATTGAAATTGAAAATGCTATAAAACTTGGTACTTTTTTGCAAGATTCAGATGTCTGGCATGATGAGTCGTTGAATTATTCTTGCAGGTGTGGAATCAATGGAGAGAAGGCACGCCCTTGGAAGTGTTGGACACAGCTATCGTGGATCCATATTCAAGAGATGAAGTACTTCGATGCCTGCACATCTGCTTACTATGCATTCAGGAAGATCCGGCTCTTAGACCCACCATGGCCACCGTAGTCCTCATGCTCAGCAGCAATTCCATTACCTCGCCATCACCTCGACATCTGGCCTTCTTCGTCCGAAACAGATCGCGGGGACTTCAATCGGACGAAGCCCCCAGGAGGACAATGCCCTCGTCAACCAATGGGATGTCAGTTACCGAACTGTACCCCCGGTGAATGGAGGTTGTGACCGAAATCCTTCTTCATGGATGGTCTTACCATGAGATTGCTTGGCCTTCCACCGTGATTTTTCATGAACCATAAGCTAAAATCTACGTATCTGGATAAATACGAAATAATCAAATTGAAGCATTACTGAGATGGCCCAGTACTGTGTACACTACACATTTCTTTACTATCGAACGTAGTTGGGTTTAGGTGTATTTCAAAAATATTTCTGTAGGCTGTAGGTGCCGATACAGGCTAGCAGTATCATCTATAGGTAGGTGAACAGGTGATTTTAAATAAACTTGGCAAAGTAACACAGAATTAAAAAAGTCAAGTTGAATATGAGCAGTGATCTCCTCTTCGCACGAGCATAATTTCCTGGATCAGCATGACTTTGGGATGCGCTAGCATTAATTTGGGTAAGTTCCAATGTTGTGCAAAATTTAATATCTGTACTGGCAGCAAAACGGCTTGAAAAACATATTTATGTCCTAGAACAATTTCAGCAGAATACCAAATGATTTCTAAGCCTACTCTAACATAGTTTCCGTCAGTGAGAGCGTGGAGCAATTAATATTATCATAATCGGTCTATGGCTTATTGGTTTAAATTTTTGAGTGAATATGAATCTAAGTAAATATATCATTGATGGGCTCCAATTTCGTCTCTCTCTCGACAATATCTCCGTATACTAAAGAGCCTAGTTGGAGCAAGAGAAAAAGAAACTATCAGGGATTTGTTCTCTTTGGTTTTGGTTTTTGGCTGGAAATTTTCCATCGATTCAAACTGATCATTTTCTCAATAAATATTCACATAAACTCCTCATTTTGTCAAAATCTAATCTATCTTGTTTATCTTTTGCCTATCTAATATGTTATAAACTCGAAAAGAAATTGAAACGCGTCAATTAGAAAAGAATCACCAAAATTCAAGTATTTACGAAGTTGCTCCCAAAGCAAATTCCCACCTCGATTCCCATGGTTCACTCATCGCCAGAAAGTCCAACTGTACCTTCCACAATCGCTCTCAAGCAGTTGGGTTCTATGCTTACCAAGGAGATCTTTTATTCTCATTCAGGAACTAATTAAATTGATCTGAATGGGAACGTCGCAATTGAGTGAACGGCGGCTGTCGAAAAGGGATTTTCTGCTAGAAAACTGATGAAGTTCCATTCGCAGCGGAGATTTCAGTCAGGAGTGGGTGGAACCAATGTTGCGCACCTGAAATCTTCGAAAAAAATATTGGGCAGGCCGATCACTCCACGTCAGTGAGTGAGACGCAACATATCTCCACTAAGCTCAACATCATTGGCGAAGAAAGTATGCATAGCTATCATCACCTCTTATAATTAGGAAAATAAAGAAAAATGCATGTTGCGACCTTCTTAGAGGTAAACCATCCAAATGAAAAGCTAATGGATTACTAATGTCACGCCCCGATCCCCGGGGCCCGCGGCAACCCTACCAAAACGCCTCAGGTCGAAAAGGATAGCGTCCCAGGCACGCTAACGACCAAACAATAATTTTTTTTTTCTACGCATGCGGAAACGTACAAACTCCCCGTACAATCAATAACAACCGGGATAAAATAGTAGGATAAAAGATCACTCAATAAAAATCAGTTTAACAAAATCCAAACCAGTTTAACACACGATAAACATTCAAAAGGGCAGATACTCTTCAACCCTACGGAAGCTACAGTAAATATAGCCCCACTCTTCGGGGCGGCTTCCTAAAACCGACAAAAAGTCATAAGGTCAGGCAGGGTTAACTTCGTATCTACTCCCAAAAGAGAGACCTACTACGCCCTCGTCTTCCTCAATGCTTCGGACCTGAAAAAGTTGTCAACGACGTGGAATGAGATAAAAATCTCAATGAGTCGGCGCCTAAGCCCGGCTAGGGCGCTGATTCGCTCAGGCATCCTATGCAATAAAATATTCCAACAGTACCAAAATCAACCACATGCAAGCTTACCACGCCTTGGATCACACATATGCAAGACTCGGCTCCTCACATAAATTAATCAATCAAGGCGAACAATCAGAATCCCACAGTAACTTGCACACGTAATGCTCCACACGGATTCCAATTTATTAACAACCATTGGGCTCGGCTCACACGACTGGTGTGGCCCGACACTACGACTAGCAGTGTCCACTGGCATGACCAGGCTTCGTTGCTTTTCCCTTCGGCAACGGCGTCTGATAATCCGTAAGATTCGTACGACTGGCACGACACGGCAATATCAGGAATCCCATAAGGGCTTCGGCCCATCACAAGCTGCGACCGGCGTCCGATAGTCCGTAAGATTCGTACGACTGGCACGACACGTTACTATCAGGAATAACCGTACGACTGGCACGGACCGTACGACTGGCACGGATTTTTAAGCCCATCATATGACCACACGAGCACGCAATCCAACCAATCCAGTTTTATCTCTGCATTTAGTCCAATGCATCCACACTCGAGCGTGCTCAAAAATCGGCCACAGGCCATTTTCATGCTCAAATATCAATTTAATTCCACATACGGTCATATGATGCATGCATTTATCCACCAGACTTTGCATTTATAAATGGGTGATCAACCCTCATACAGTCAATCATAGACCAAACAGAACATTCAACAGTCAGGCGTTGATCACCACACCAAGCAGTTGATAATAATTCAATAACATGAGCTTGGATAATTAAATTATCCACAAGCGCCTAATCCGCCAATCGATCAATCAATCAAACATTTCGTCGGTCACTCGGCTCTAGCCAATCACTTGCTCGCAGTCACACAATTCAGTCTACTCATCAACTAGCCACAGTTCACCTAACTAATCAGTCTAACTTATTTAATTGTGGTCATTTAACTTAACCCAATCTCTAACTAATCCGACCACAATTATTGTACCTAAACACCCTAATTGACTAATTATTCTAGTCCCGAACGCAATTAACGACCTAACCGAGAGTTAGGGGCAAACTCACAATTTTTCCAGCGATCCGGCGATGACGACGACGGTTGGTACTGTTCACGCCGGAGTTACTGTTCACCGGAGTACTGTTCACGCCGGAATTACGGTTCACCGGAGTTACTGTTCACGAGGTACTGTTCCGGCAAGGTTCCGGCAAACGGCGGCGACGCTGCGATTGACGAGATGAGGGCTGTGAGCTGAATATCGGACTGAAATAGGGCCGATTAAGGGCGATTTCGGGGTTCCCAGTGGTTGGTCGCGGCGGCCGGAAGGCGGTGGAGCTCTGGCGAGCGGCTTGGACGGCTGAGGAAGGTAGATCGAGACTGAATAGGTGCGGATCTGGAGCTTGGGGCTACTGGTGGTGACGAGTGGAGGTGGGAATGGCGTCGGGAGCTCGCGGAAGGGGGGTTCGGACGGGGGTACCGAGAGGGCGACGTCGGGGTGCAGCGGCTTAGACGCGCGGGCCGCGAGCGACCGAGCAGGGGACGACGGCAGTAGGGGACGGCGGCGACCAAGTGATGGGGCGGGCGGAGGCCAGGCGGTGGCTGGGACTGCTGCAAATCTCGGCAAAACCAGCCAAAGAAGAAGAAGAAACGAAGAAGAAGACGAACGCGCAGGGGAGAAATTATTCTCGGTTAGAGGGGGAGAGAGGATAGAGGAAGAGAGAGAGAGTGGGGGGAAAAAGAAAGAATAAAGAATGGGGAAGAATAAAGAATGGGGGTGAGTGGAGTTAATGGGGAATAAATAAATAAAAGATGGTGGTGGGATGGTGGGTGAGTGAGGGAGGCGTGAGAGAGAATGGGGAAAAGAGAGAGAGAGAGAGAAATGATTAAATTATTAAATAATAATGGGATGTTACAACTAAGCCCAAAAATTTAGTAAGGACTTTCACGAGCCCTATCAATCGCAACTTGATCATCAATTTGATATGCGATTTTCTTATTTTTTGGAGTCTCTACTAATCAATTAAAGTTGATTAGAAAAAGTAATGTTTGGGAAAATACTTTATTTCTATGAACTAGAGATTCAATGAATTTGGGGACTTAATTATGCTGAATTAATATAATGCCCTTTTAGTACCTTTTCTCGTTATTTTCAAAATTATAATTGCTAGCATCTTGGTGGATTTTAAGCCTAAACGACGAACATGCAAGAGTGATCTTCCAGGTGTGCAATCGATAATTAACACTCAATAAATCTATAAATAAATAAATTGCGAGCATAGGGCAAGAAACTGAAATACCTCAAGCAAGCAAAGCATAATATTGCCGTGATTAATTTCTGAAATATTTGCAAAGTGTTAAATAAAAAATTGCGCGCCCTAAACATGATTCCTAATGATAATGCAATTATAACTAATTCTTTTTTTTCCTATTTATGAAATTTAAACTATAGGCTATGCTAATCTAAATTTAATATGCATGCTTATTAGACTAATGACATGTAACGTGACCTGATTTTAATGACTGACAATAAATAATGCACTAAACTAACTTGGTATGCGATCTACCTTATGTGTCCCCAAACATGCAATGACTAAATGACATGGCAATAACTCTAAAATAATGATGATGTGGCCATGACATATCAATAATGATGACATGCCAACGACTTGGCAATGACATGACGATATGCAACTAGATATATGCATATAAAGTTTCTGTGATTAAAATTAAGGTAAGAGAATCCCTAAATGTGTACTTACTTAATTCAAACTTTCATTGTGTCCTATTCTAAATTAGATCTTTTCTTGTTAAATACATTTCTCCTAAACATGCAATTCTAACCACGAAACTAAGGGTGCGAATGACAACCATTCTCTTTCTATGCTCTATTTCTAGTCAGAAATAGATTTTTCTATTTTTATTTGCTAGACGTGTTTTCGATAAAAAATGCATTTGATAACGACACAAAATTTTTCTTCTCGAAACAGAAATTTATTCCATAATAATATAAATGTTTATGGTTGCTAGTTGTTGGGCCTTGGCTGGTGAATACCTAACTGAAGACCTACTGACGACGGATGGAGATTAGTGAATGGCAATGATGGCTAACTAGCCAAAGACTGGCGGACGGCGGACAAAGACCAGCAGATGGCAACCGACGAATGGTGCCCGGCGGAGGGTGATCGACAACAAGAATGCGAAAGAGAGGGAGACCCCACACGAGATAGAATAAATTATGAGAAAAATTCTTATCTCTATTTTTTATCTAGAAATAGAAAAGTAGAAAATTTTAACTTTTTATTTTTGTTCCAAACCCATATCTAGGCCAAAAAAGTTTCTCGAAAATAGAAAAATGAAATTATTTTACCAAATGGATTTTTGTTTTTTTTTAGAAATGGGAAAATTTAATAAGTAAAAGACAAGAAATATAATAAACATATAAACCATATATTCACCATGACACAAAACAAAATAGTCAAAATAACGAAAATCTGATCTGACGTCTCACGGCTCAAATTCTTGACTATCGTGACTCTCAATACGATGACTTTCCTAATCCAAGTTAGGTGCACATCTATTCAAATTAATCACGATTTAGGCAATTGACTTTAACGGACACCTGGCATTGACAATCAGTGGCAAAGTGATTCACCATAGCTGGCAAGACTTAGGATCGTCCGGCGGCCAATGGTGGAGAAGTTTACAAAGCTTGGCCTGCGGTAAGAGTGTTTATAGACTTGACAGATTCAGTAACTGGACTCCGGGCGTGACGAAGTCTGCTGGGTAGGTCGGGTTCTTGTCACGGTGAGTGATTGAGCGTGACGCTGCGGAGCTGGGGCTGGAAATGTCACACCCTGAATACCAATAGAAAAGGGAAATGACGCGACCATCTTTTCACCCAAAGGACACGACCTCAAACTGCCCAAAATTCAACTCCCAAAAGTCACGGTTGATAACACTCTCACTCTATTGGTTGTTAATCGAAGAACCTGAAAAGATTGAAAAGGAAATGAGTAAACAACCACAGCTCAATGAATAGTAAATTTATTCTAAGTGAATCAGACAGTCACTATACATCTTTATAAATCAATACCACAATTCATAAATTCCAAATATAGAATATTATACGCGTAATGCATCAAAAGTGAATAATATCTTTCCAACAAATGTGTTTTTGGCATGTAAAAACGGTGGTTCAACCCATAAGGATATCCTTATAATATGCATACTCTCCCCCCCCTCCTCAGCGGGTTATAAAGATAGCGATATGTGCATAGTCCATCAATATCAATCTCTAATAACTCACAACCAAAACTATCTCATAAATCGGTTTGAACCACCGTCTTTATATAACATTTCACAATACTATTTATCAAATCGAATGCATTTCATAAAGCATTACTCAATCAACATGTACAATTTTTGGCAACTTCCTTTACAAAACATTTAATCAAAACATTCACAAATGATTCTCTTTTCAAACCATTTCCAATGCTTTGTCAATCAACTTTAAAATGTAATAAAACTTCGATCCAATTTATGTGAGAAATATACTCTAAGCACCACTTTTCTTTTTCAAGAGAAAAAGCAATCATGTGATGCCTCTTTAACTCATAGTACATATATTCTTATCATTTTCAAGACATGAGTTTTTGCAAAACCAAAAAAGAGTACTTTCCAAGAGGTGATTTGTGGAGGGCAGAAAAAGGGCACCGTCCATCATGGGGATCGCAAAGCATCTTAATGGGTAGGGATGCAATTGAATCTGATGTTAGATGGAAGCCAGGTGGCGGCCATTCCATTAATATTGGTGATGACAAATAGCCATCCACAGGCTTGATTGGGGTCCCGGCAAACAATAATGATCCAGTAATGGCGGCAGATTTGACTGAGGTGGAAACTAAGGGTAGGAACAAACAAAGCTTCATATGCTTTTCGACAATTGTATTGTGAACGAGATCCTATCTATGCCTTTGTGCCTAAATCCAAAGGAAGATAAGTTAATCTGGATAGGGAATAAGGCAGGAGACTACACAGTAAAGAGCGGCTATAATAGTGTGTGTCGTAGAGCTACCCAGATCAATCCAAACGGAGCATCAACCTCTTTTCAGCCGCCTAGAAACCTATGGACTAGAACCTAGAACCTACATTCCTCTAGTTTTCCTTCTCTGCGATTAGACGAAGAAGTTCTGGTCAGACTTAAATATAGACATCAGCAGCTGCCCGTTCAACACCTCCCGCGTGGACAGATGGTTGATGGATTTTCTAGACTCAAAGCTGGATTTACCTGAGAGGGAAGTGGTCGTAGCTGTTCTCTGGTTTATGCTGCTATGATTATAATCCATTAAGGGGTAAGCATGCATACTGTTATTAGGATGTCCTTCTAGATCGAGCCACTGGCTGATATAAGTGAAAACCTAGCTAAGTGGAGGGAACTTAGTCGCCTTTGTTAGTGCTATCAAATTGAGCATTAAATTGGTCCATGGAATGAACTATGTACGTTTGATTCGATATAGATTAACTAGTGGAATGAACCATTGATGGTTGATTTGTAATCGTTTATTTGATATTGTCTACTGATCTAATATGAAAGTCGATATTGCCCAAGCCCACGTCCATCAAGGTCAGGCCAGTGCTCGTGCCTTGGTCCACCAAGGTATGTCCCGAGACCTTGGCACCCATGCTCAGGTCCATCAAGATCGAGTCCATGTCCCCAAAACCTAGGCCCGCTTCCATAGAGGCTGGGCTTGGATCCCCCGCACTTGAGCCCAAGTCCATTGAGGCTGAAGCCTGAAAACTTGATTCCTGTGCTCGAAACCCTGATGCCCCACCTGAGCTTGAGTTTGTCGAGGCTGAAGACACCGGTGCCCATGCCCAGGTCCATCAAGGCCTAGACTTGGGTCCATTAGATCTCGGGCCTGGCCTCGTAGCCGTGTCCTAGGCCTTGAACTCAAAGGATCAAGGCACGGGCACTAGGGTCTCGGGCATGGAAATCACCCCTACATATTCGGCCACAGGGACTTTTGGAGAAATAAGGCCGAGAAGGTGGTCCAAGTTGACTCCCTTGAACTTTTCTAATGGTCGACCTCATCTTCTTGGTAATATTTTTGCCCATACATATTCACAGATTACCCGATTTCAAACCAATGTATTGTGATGCAGTCCTCGAAGTCTTAAGTCGCAAGGGTTGATGGCAGAGTGGACAGAGACCCAGTCGCTAAAGTCGCTGGAGGTATCAAGCCTCAGTCTCTGTTTTGACTTTTTTTTTTCCTGGAAATTTTCCACGGGTTCAAATTGATTATTTTCTCAATAAAAGTTGACTAGATTTTTTCTGTCATGGTCTTAAAATACAAGGGGTCTAGAAACTAAACATCCATCATAAAGTCGCAAAAGACTTTCGATGAAGTCATGATGGGCAAGTGCATATAATGTGTAGAATGGAAAAAACATATGTGGGACGACTTGTGAGAATAACAACATATTGTGGGCCACAAGGTCTTGAAGGAGTGGACCTCATAATAATTTTCAAATAATTTTTATTTATTTTTTGTAGCTCGTGTTTTTTTTTTTTGGGTAAAGATTTTTTGTAGCTCATGTTATGTCGTCAATTTCACAGTAAATTTTAAATCCAAGGGATTTGGAAACTAAACATGCATCATAAATTCGCAGAAGACTTTTTGATGGAGTCTTGGCAGGCAAGTGCATGGGAGCAACTTGGTGATCAAGCAAAGGTGATGCTAGGGATGGTGTGGGCTTGGGAAAAATCCATCTTCTGCCTTGAGTTTGTTTTCATCTTGGAACTCCAATTCAATAGGCGTCTTTGGGGGAGCAGCAAGATGAGCTATGTCTGACTGTCGACGGGAGTTTGCATTTTGCCGCTTGTGAGAGTCTACAATCATGTGACCCGCCTTCCTGTAGAATGAAAAAAGCTATGTGGGATGACAATTCAAACAATGTTCTTCATGTTAATTCCGTACCTATTGAAAATTAGTTTAAAAACATCATACCGTGTGATCCAGATTCCCTTGAGACCCAATGTGCATTAAGTGATCAGGGATTGTTTTTTTTTTCTACAAGAAAGTTCAGATGCATCAGTTTAACAAAATACTATTAAATTGAAAATAAATATATGAGAAAATTACATTGTGTTAATTAGAATTATTAGTGAAAAAGTTCATATGATTTAAAATCTATTGTTTGATACACAAGTAATAACAAATATCTTTAATTTGAAAAAGATAAATCTACCTTTGTAGATGCTTTTCGTTTGGGTTTCTCAATTGGATTCTTTGGTTGCATTGCTCATTTCATCTTCATCGACACCATTATTTTGATGAGTGAAGTTGCTTTCAATATGAACTCCATCCATATGCACGAGTTTTAAGAAAAAAATAGCATTTTATTCCTAGAATATAGATACAAACTCAAATTCGAAGACAATGAATACCTCTTACTCTCTTGTGATCGAAGAAGCAGAGATTAAAGAACATTTCTTCATGGTTATGACTTATTCGATTACAAAATCCTATGATAATCAGAAGTTCAAAGTATATGAAATAATTGTGTTCCTATTTTTTTGAGTTATTAAGAATATTTTTGTATTTTGGGAAGAATATTCATGTAATCTTTTTATTTGGCTAGAGAATAATGTCTACTATTTTAAAAGTTGTAACTTATTATTTGAATATTATCAAGTGGACATATTTCATTAAAATCTTTGATTGTATGGGCCCTCTTATAATTTTCTTTTTTTAATTTTAGCTTACAATTACTAAAAAAGAAGAAGAAATTGATGAAACTGGATCAGCAAGTGATCCTGTTTCACCAACTCAGAATTGTGATGGAAATTTGACCGTCCCATGGTCAAAATTGGCGCGACGGTCAGCACAGCCAATTCTGGATGGAGGCATGGCGGGCAACTCCGGGCAAGTGCATGAACCCAAAAATTTTCTTCAAGCTTACGGCAATTCAAACAGAATTTTTCCTATAATTCAGTCTTGCTTCGCCGTCTCCATTTCTCTTTTCTTCTTCCTCAATCTTCTCAGCGTCTATGCTCGAAGTTCTGAATCAGCACCTCCGCATCTGTGGCACGATTTTGCCAAAACACCCGAAAATAATGATTCCCTCATCATCCACCCTTTATTTCCTCGTTTTCCTGACTGTTCTGATCCATACCTACCCATCCCACGCACAATACTGCAACAACACCGCCGGAAACTTCACGTCGAGCAGCGCCTACGCGAAGAACCGCGATGCCGTCCTCAGCTCTCTCTCCTCCAACGTGGCTGCGCATGACGGGTTCTACAACACGAGCACTGGCGAGAACCCGGACACGGTCTACGCCCTCACTTACTGCCGCGGCGATGTGTTGGCAGATGCCTGCGAGAGCTGCGTGTGGTCCACGGTCAAAGATTTGGTCGGGAATTGCTCCAACCAGAAGGTGGCTTTCTCCTGGGGAGAAGGATATCCGCCGTGCTTTGTCCGATACTCCGACACTCCGATCTACGGTGTACTGCAAACTTATCCTACCATTAGGTATTACAACGTCGGCAACGTCTCCATGAACCGCGCCACATGGTGGATCTTTGCACTAGGACTAGTGAATGAAGCCGCTAATGGCTCTTCGAAGCGCAAGTTTGCGACGGGGCAGGTCAAATCGCTGGACGACACTCGTACAATCTACTCGCTGTTACAGTGCAGTCCCGACTTGTCGCCCGACGATTGCAGGACTTGCTTGTTCGAAGCCACGGAGGATTTTGATAAGTGTTGCAGCGGAAAGATAGGCGGCGGTGCTGTTAAGCCAAGCTGTATTTTCCGATGGGATATGTACACATTTTTCCCCCCACCACCTCCGCTGCCGGCTCCCGGTGGAAACATTGGCAAAGGTACGCGGCGTTTAAACATTTTCTTTTTTTAGTGAATATTCTAGAGCAGCTAGCATTTTCGTGAAACTGGACTTAAGATTCTATACTTACTACTTTTTGAATTTTTTTCATTTAAAAAAGCCTAAATTGTGAGTGGTTTTAAATTTTATCTCAAATTTCAAGTTTATCATAGAAATATCCAAACTTCGTGTTTGGTCCAAATGTGGCAAGTGTCAATTTCTTAACAGTGGACATATTAGAAAATATACCCCATGTACTTACTATAAAAAAGTTACTTTATCATTAAATTTTAATCAAACAATATTTAGATTAATATAAGTACAGGAAGTCTATAGATACTTTATCATCGTTATTAAAAGCATTTTTTTCAAAATAAAAGGAATATAAATCAGGTATATCTCGAAATGAGGCTTTGAATTTTATTTTAAATTTGAAGTGTATCATAGAAATATCCAGCAATTTTGCCAGCGGCGATCTTTGATTCTCATTCAAAAACTAACGAAATTAAATTGGATTGGACCGTCGCAATTGAGTAAGTGGCAAACCACCGGCTCCCGGTTTAGTCGGAAGCCGGTGGTTTTAGATTTTTGCTTAATACGGCCGTTCTTCAAAGTCCACATCCATGTCGAAAGTCACACAACGCTTTTTCGATGAGTCATGGCGTGCAAGTGCGTGGACATTGCAGAATGGACAAAACTCATGGGACGACTATTCAAACATTATTGTTTCCTTTAACTCAGTGCCGACCTAAGCTTAGCCAATACAATCGTCAATCCAACCATGAAGTCTTTGCTTCGCCTTCTCCATCTCTCTTTCCTTCCTCCTCAATCTTCTCAGCGTTTATCCTCCAAGTTCTGAATCAGCACCTACATATCTATGCCACTACTGCCCAAATGCCACCCTCTTCGCTCCGAGTTCCACCTTCCAATCCAACCTCAACGCCCTCCTCTCTTCCCTCTCCTCCGCTGCCACCGCCACCAGCAACACCGACGGCTTCGTCAACGCCACTGCCTGCCAAAACCCTCCCGACATGCCTACAGGCTCTTCCTCTGCCGCGGCGACATCAGTGCCGCCACGTGCAGTGGCTGCATCGCCATCGGAAAACAGGATATCCTCCAGAGATGCCCCGACCAGCGAGTCTCTGTGATCTGGTACGGCGAGTGCATGTTGAGATACTCGAACCGCTCCATCTTCTCGGTCATGGAGCAAGTGCCTCCCCTAATGATGTACAACACCAGGAACATCACTGACCAGGCCAAGTTCGCGCAAGTACTCGGCGACGCCATCAAGGACGTCGCCTAGAGGGCTTCGGGCGGCGAATCCAGGAGGAAATCGCGGTTGGGGAGGCCAATTTCACGAGCTTGCAGACGCTGTACACGCTAACGCAGTGCACGCCGGACTTGATGACGTGGGACTGTAACACGGGCCTCCGGAAGGTGATTCCGGGTTTTCCCAAGGGGAAACAAGGAGGGAGGATATTCACTCCAACCTGCACCGTGAGGTTCGAGTTGTACCCCTTCTACGATGTCTCTGCCCTGCTGGCCCGGCTTCCTCCTCCGGTTACGACACCTGAAGGCCTTTTTCCTCCTCCTATTACAACACCTGAACGTATATCGAACTTTTTCTTTTGCCTCTCTTCCACTACTTTTAGGCCACGTTTAGTAGACTTCGGAATTTTCATTCCGTAAGGATGGAAAACATTAAGCATATGATTAGATTTAGGTTTAATATCATCAAGAAAAACTTCAAAATGCAGCCTATGACGCATTTACCGAAATTATACCCTCACAAAAAAAAAATCCCAAATTAACACCCATGACACATTTATCTCAAATTAATGTTCATCTAATAGAAAATCGCAAACTAGTACTCTTATCCCAAATTTACATTGTTAGAATTCAATACTGCTTGGTTATGCAAAATCTATCTCGACCTCCTCTGCCCTGCAGACCGAAACCCTTGTCCTAGGAGACACTCTGTTGTACATGGTTGAAGAAAAGGAAAAGAAGGAATGGAAGACTTCAAGTGATCTGTTGAAAAGAGTAAGTAATTTGTGTTGGAGTTAGCGAATATTTCGAGGGCCTTTGTTTCTCACTTCGGGCATACTCACGTGAGCTTAGGGAAACAGAAATATGAACCAACGATATGTGATCTCTACGCACGGAATGTGGGGATTCGGGAGCAGCACCCCCGACACGGAGGTCCCCCTGGTTGGTCAGCGGATGGGGATTCCGCTTAGTTGTGGAGCCCGTTTGAGCCTATATATATATATATATTGTTTTTTATTCATTATAACCGTGCGACAAAAAACCTAATAATACAGACTGCAGGATGTAGCCCTTTTCTAGGTGAACCTGGTAAAATCGCATTATTCATTTTTTCTTATCTCTGCAATTTTTCTGATTCGATTTGATAAACCCTCATCAATTTGCAAGTGAGACTATGAGCTGATAGCTTATCAGTTCTTCAATACGTAGCAGACGTATACCAAAGCCCATAGGCTCTTCATTGTCTATTTTAAGAGTGCAAAGGCTTGATGGCAAGAATGAAAGGTGTCTTAATTGTCCATTGTCCACGAGGCGCTAATCAAACGGCGAATGATTTGCGAAAGCCCAACGAAGAGGAGGTTTATCACCAATTGGCTCCCCCCAACCTTTGTGGGACTTGTTCTGTTTTGAATCTTACTTTGTTTGTTCTAGTGACTTGAATCGTTGAATGACTGCAAGTTGTTATTCGACCAAAAAAAAGTACCAAACGTGATGTGGAGAATGACAAATCCAATGTGAAAAATCTACATGTATCGACATATATGTTTTTGAAGGGATATTGAACAGAATGCCGATACACGTGGACTTTTCATATCTTTTCTATCATTCCCCACATCAAATTTCGTATTGCAATCATCTGCCACGTATGTTGACACAGACATTTATTGGGATATTGAATAGAATGCTAACGGAGGGTAAATTGGGAAGACAGCTACAATTTTGAAATTTTTGGTGAGACAAAGTTAGATTTGAATAAATCTTATCATGAGGTACCAATTTGAGATGAAAATTTTGCAAACTAATTTAGAAAGGTCTAACAATCGTCTCATATCCGCAATGCGACATGTGCAGGAAAAAGCGACAAATCAGCTGTGATAACCGTCCCCGTTACCATTCCTGTCGGAGGTGTTCTGGTACTTCTCTTCCTCACTTGCTGTTTCCTACGAAGAAAAGGGAAGAAGACGAATGAACCCGTCAAAGGAATGAATGGTAAATTTACCATTTGTCTTTATTTTTTCATACAGGATTTATATCATGAAACTTACATTATTAGTCATAAGAAATCAAATACACTAATCCTACAGTCCCTTAATTTGACATAGCTGTAGCTAAAATGTAGCTATGTTGTGCTTAAAATTGGCTGTGAAGTGCTGCAACTTGTGAATTTGGTATTATAAACTCTACATCTGTAATACCTTAGACTCTTAGAGTTAGATGAGATGACTCCATATAAAGTTAATTTTTTATTTTATTTTTATTTTTTGTTGTCATACATATAAAGTTGATTTAAGCTACTACAGCAGTGACGTTCGCTGAACATTTTGCAAACCCATTTTTCATAATTAATGCTCTGTTTGTTTCACCAAAAATCATCCATTCGAAACATATTTTTCTTAAAATAATCGATTGTATTGCTTAAAATTAATAGTCAATGAAATGTGTTTTCATTACTAACTAGTCCGGCAAACCTTGCAAAGTCAAAAGTGGTGCTAATTCTTGTTAGAAGCTTTAAAAACATTGGATTTTTATTTCTCAATGCCTAAATATCAATAAATTTTCCTTTACCTTTTCTCCATTCTTGCGTTTAATATAGAGTTAATAATACAAATTATTTTAGAATTTTGATTCAATGTGAAATGTAATTCCTGAAATTTTATTTGTGCAATGTAGTCCCTAACCTTTAGTCTTGTGTGGTGTCATCAATAGACTTTTAACCTTTTCAATATGATCCATGAACTTTGGTCCAATAGTCAATGTATTTCCTAGATTATATTAAACTATTTAGAAGTACATGGACTGTATTAAACATTTTTCCAAAGTTCAGTGAATATGTTGCACAAATCAAAGTTCAAGGATGACATTGGACCAAAATTTAAAGATTATTTGTGTTATTTTTCCTTTAATATACAAGTTTGAAGTTATATCATTTAAAAAGACGCACATGTACATAATGTTGCTTCCCTTAAATATATGTCAAAAAAGTTTTGCGTCAATGAAATAGAATTGTAAATGCTATTGTGATTTTAAATCAATTATATTTAAAAAAAATTATATTATAGTAGGACTATAGACATATCAAATCTAGTAATTTTATCTATATTCAAGAATACTATTTCATTTCTATAAATACGTTATAAAATCAAGCATATTTTAAGCATATAAATGATTCCAGACATGTTCCATCATTAAATTGACCCGAAAAAAGATATGAAACAAATTCAAAATTGGAATACTCCACCCTAGTAAAATAAGTTTATAATATGATTCACCCCCACAAAAACGATACTTTTCCGTAAGTGTAACAAACGTGCAATACTTCACCCTAGTATAATACGTTTATAATATGGTTCACCCCACAGAAGTTTTATTCAAAATCATGCGCACCCATGTATGTTAAGTAGAAGAACAAGTGTTTCACTGATAGAGAGGTATCAACATAAAATACGTAAATTAGGTTGGTTAAATTCGGGATTCCTCATTTTCAATGTTTTGTTATGTCTAATGCGGACTTGCGGGAAACCACGGGAAAAGGACAAGAAAAATCCACTATGAAATTCAATGATTTCCAAAGGTCGATCAAAAAAGCTAAAGACTCTCTGTCTCTACTTCTTTTAACCTAATAACTTGGGAAAAATAATATTTATACTGCTCTCAAACCCTAAGTCCGTCATAGCCCATAAAGAATTCAAGACATATCAACATTTTATGTGAGCTACTTCATTCTCAGTTTCGTGTTCACTTCAAATCTCCACCTTGACTTAAATTCCTCAAATAGACATAAGCAATAAACAATCTTCTCCTGCCACCAGAGTAAAACTAATTGCAGAAAATATTAACCAAATCCAGGCATTGCTTGAATTTGGCAATAGGCAAAGACATCGTCAACATATCAATTGCATTATTTTTTGTACCAATCTTCAAGACCTTGATATAGCCATCGGCAAGAATGTCTTGAATATAATAATACCGCACATTAATGTGCTTTATTCTCTCATGATACATTTGATCTTTAGTTAGATGTATTGTACTATAACTATCACAATGGACTATAGTCATGCCATGATCCACAATGAGCTCTCCAAATAAGCCTCTTCACCATATGGCCTCTTTAACTACCTCAGTATTAGCTATATAGTCTGCCTTTGTAGGAGACAAAGTAATTGTATGCTGTAAAGTAGCTTTCCAACTAGCATATAATCTCCAATAGTAAAGATGCTCCCAGTCAAAGGCCTCCTCTTATCAAGGTTACCAGCATAATCAGAATCAACAAATCTTATAAGAGTGTTATCATTTTTCGAAACTTTAAGCAAAAATTAAAAGTACCCTTCAAATGTTTCAAAATCCACTTCACAGTTTGCTAATATACTTTGTCTGGATATGATAAATATCTACTTACCGTGCTAACATCATGTGAAATGTCGGGTCGAGTGCAAACCATAGTACACAAAGGCTACCAACTACACTAGAGTACAAAACATGTGACATATATTTTATTTCTTCATCTGTATGAGGACATAAACTAGCTAATAATCTAAAGTGAGCAGCAAGAAGAGTACTTACTGATTTGGCATCTTTCATACCAAAACAATCTAATACTTTCTCAATGCATCTTTTCTTGGAAGAATATAATGTTCCCCCTTTTTGATCTCATTGAATTTCTATGGCTATGATTTTCTTAACGCACCTAAATTCTTCATCTCAAATTCGGCGCTTAGCTTTGTATTTAAGTTTTGTATATCAGTTTTATCTATTTCTTCAATCATGTTATCAACATATAATAACAAATAAATGAAAGAGCCAATTAGAAGTTTGCACAAACATATACAATAGTCAAATTTGCTCCTACAATAGTCAAGTTGTTCGAGAAACGCATCAAACCTTTTATACCACTATATAGGTGATTGTTTCAAGGTATATATACACTAATAGATAGACAAGATCTTCCTTACTTTCAAAATGAAAACCCTAAGGTTCACCATGCAAGAAAGTTATTTTCATGTTGAGTTGTTCCAACTCTAAATCATGCATAGCAACTAACGCAAGAAAATCCTGAATAAAGTTATGTTTAATGACAGATGAATACACATTATTAAAATCAACTACCTCAATTTGACTATAGCCCTTAGCAATTAGACAAACTCTAAACCTGACAAGTTCACAATTTTCTATCCTTTTGGTGGCTTGACAAGCTCTAAAGTCTGATTCTTTGCAATAGATTTCATCTCTTCGTTCATAGCAATTGACCATTTTGTGAATCTTTTAAAGAGATAGCTTCCTTGTAGATTTTTGGTTTGCTATACTCCATTGATTCTGCATCTGAAAGAACATAAGCAACAAAATCTAAGTATCCATATTGCTACGGAGGCTTCACTATCCTTCTTGGTCTATATCTGGTAATAGAATATCGTTCCTCTTTAGATTTTTCAATCTCCACATTATTAGTATAAGGCTTAGCTGGTTGTACTTCAAGCTCCACATTTTTTGCAGCACTTTTTAGATTTTTGTGTTAAGGAATAGACGGTTCCTTATCAGGATGAAACATAGAAAACTCGTCAAAAGTAACATCTCCATTGAAAATAATCTTAGATGAATCAGAACACCAATGTCTGTAACCCTTTATACAAGAAGCATAATCGAGAAAGATGTATTTCTTTGCACTAGGCTCTAGTTTTCCCTCACTAGCATAAGTATATCTTGACATCAAAATATCCGAAGAGAAGAATAATTAACAGGTTTGCCTGAGCATAACTCCTTAGGTATCTTGTACTCAATAGATTTGTAAGGAGAATGATTTATCAACTAACAAGTTGTATTGACTGCCTCAACCCAAAATTCCTTGCCCAAACTAGCGTTAGACAACATACACCTAATCCTTTCTAATAAGGTTCTATTCATGCATTCTACAATACCATTCTAGTATGGTGTATTCACTATAGGACGATACCTCAAAATGCTTTCTTTATTGCATAACTCATTAAACTCGCCTCCACAAAATTCTAGTCCATTTTCTATTCTCTCCTCTTGATCTTCTTACTAGTCTATTTCTCAATCAACGTTTTTTATTTCTTAATGTAACAAAAACATCACTCTTATGCTTTAGAAAATAAACTAAAACCTTCATTGAAAAATCATCAATGAAAGTGAGTATATACCTTGACCCAGGCCTATCGAAGGAACTTTCGCAAGCCCCAAATACTACAATGAATATAATCCAAAGTGGCCTTTGTTTTGTTATTTTGAAGAAAAAACTTTTTCGAAGATGAATTCCTATTTTGAAACTAACCCTTTTATGTTTCCCAAAAATACAATCAGCAATCTAGTTTTCTATTTTTTTTTACGATACATTAGGCCTCTCTTACTCAACTCCTCCATCCCTCTATTGCTTATATGGCCTAATCACATATACCATAAATTAGTGTTGTTAGATGTTGTTATATTAGAGGAGACTATAGTTGAACCTGTAAATATAGTGCCTTGTAGCTAATACAAAGTGCCAATTTTTAGCGAATTCATCAACAGAAGTGAACCTCTCATAATCTCATAGCTGGACCTTCAGCTGCAAACCTATAACCATTAGTATCAACTATACCCAAAGAGATAAGATTCTTCTTTAAATCAAAAACATGTCTAACATTTTCAAGATTTTGATCATGCTATCGTGCATCTTATTACTAATAGTCCCAATCCCAACTTTTTGCATTTAGCTTTGTTTCCCATTAAAGTAATTCTACCATTATATTCCTTGTATGTGGAGAACCAATCATAATTAGGACACACAAACAGCTAGCATCAAGAATCCAATTATTAATGAATATGCCTTTATCATTTGCAACTAAACGAGCCCCATGATCGTCACTGCCTTCAAAAGTCAATTCTATATATAATTTCTACTTATTAAGAAGACTAGTTTTGATATCTTCAAGATCGAAAGTACTCTACTAACAATCATAGTCTCTCTAAAATTATCGTAAGAATCAAGTAGTGAATCTACTAATAAAAGAGCTTGATCCTCATCTTCAATATTAGCATCAATACTTCTTAATTCAGAGATAGCAACACTAAGGTCATAAATAAGACAGTTGAGGGAAGCACCCTCACCATACGAAGAGTGAAGAGTCATTGCTTGAGCATCAATCGATTGGTGAGAGATTTTATCAAAAAAAAAATACTCTCCGATTTCATCCATAAAACCTGCAGCTATTTTCTGATTTAGTACCTCCTATAGAACTTTATTCGTGAGACATAACTAGATAGTAGACATAGACTTTTCATCCAATTCATCCTAGGTTTCATCTGCATGCTTTTCGATTTCTTCCCTTTACTAAACAAAGTTTTCTTCAAATCCTATTGCGTAAAAAGAACTAACGTACGAAACTGCTGCTCCCATCAAACTTCTCACTATCAAATTTCTTTGTTGAACTTGATTTGATGTGGAAAACCAATGCCGAGAATTCTTAACCAGTAGAACGTTTTTTGGTCAATAAAGCGATAGAACAGTTAAGCTTGTTTATCATGAAATAAGATCTCTAGAAATCCTCATTTTCATCGTTAAGTTAAGCTTGTTCATCTACCAAAAAGAGTTGAGGACTAGTTCCCCTATAACCCCGTATTGACTTTAGTACGAGATGTTCCACAGCAAACAAATATCTCAGGAGCTCCTATAACTACTGCCGATTCTTTATGCCCTTTCGATTCAAGCGACTGTATTCTATAAATGGAAGCTTCCAATTGTTCATGCTCTTCTAACCTTCGAAACTATACTTGACTGCACGATCAATTATAATGCCATCAGTAGAAGGAATAGTTTGGGGACATAACAGCTCACTCCTGGCCTTCTAGATGAAATAATACAGCAATTCTTCGAAAATTTCATTAAACACCCATGAAAATTTCTCCCTTTCATAGCCTACTGCATCATGGC
Organism: Psidium guajava; assembly: GCA_016432845.1. Taxonomy (NCBI): domain Eukaryota; kingdom Viridiplantae; phylum Streptophyta; class Magnoliopsida; order Myrtales; family Myrtaceae; genus Psidium; species Psidium guajava. Next base: position 28,738,709 of record CM028230.1, read on the forward strand.
AATTCAAACTCCCAATCACCAATATCATTATTAGGAAGAAAAAGCTGAAGGACACTCTTCCAGACTTGCTTAGAGAAACTACATTCAAAGAACAAATGCGATCTATTCTCAGTGCTTTCATAGAGCTTGGCCATAAATAGATGACTATCTGTCAATTCCTGGAAATATAGGCAGCTTATCTTGTATGGCCAACCAAAATATGAATCCAAACCTCAGCTCATTAGGTGAGTTGAGAATTATGCGGAAAATGAATTGGAGAATTTTCAGTATGCTTCGATATATATTGATAAATAGTGCATGAGCCTATTTATATGCTTTATTGAAAAACTATTGATTGTGGTAGAATAAATAAAATATCAAATATTATCAATTAAGGAAATGTATGATCAAAGCTGATATATGCATAATCTTGAGATATGCAAAATCAAGTAAATATCCTAAGATCACTAAAGGTATAAGCCAAAGAAGGTGATGTGATTCAACTCTTGCGCCTCTTTTCCTAACATTCTCCCAAGCTGAAGCAGAGGTAAGAATGTCACTAGATGCGGCAGTGGAAGTATCTTGACTTGGCTATAATACAGGTGTAAATGAACTTACCACCGTGGAGTCCTTGCAATTTGACTTGGCTACAATACAAGTCGCGACCAATGATTTCTCTCCTGAAAACAAGCTGGGTGAAGGTGGATTTGGGGAAGTTTTCCAGGTACAAATTACATATTATTTATTAGAAACAATCAAGAATGCGTTACATATGTATTGATTATAATGGTGCAGAAAAAAAAATGTACAGCTTTTGAATGTTAGTTTTCAAGAAGTTGTGATAAGGAATTAAACGATAATTCAAAACACTTTAGGGTTGTCTTCCTGATGGACAACAAATGGCGGTCAAGAGGCTATCTCAAAGCTCAAGACAGGGTGATGAAGAATTCAAGAATGAAGTTCTATTAGTTGCCAAGCTTCAACACAGAAACCTCGTGCGACTACTTGGATTTTGCTTGGACAGAGACGAAAAGCTACTCGCCTATGAGTTTGTGCCAAATAAAAGCCTTGATTACTTCTTATTTGGTATGCTGCAGTTTAAACTTCTTATGTACATCGAATTGAAATAAAATGTTTAAGCTTTCACTAGCTATGGAGTCCTTGAAATGAAGAGGTCTTTTGTTCTTTCAACTCATTATACTTTTTTGTTAAGCTGACTTTGATTGATGAGAGTAAATATATTGGCCTTAACTTTTTGAATAAAGGCCACATGCTATCACATAATGAGTTTTGGTGCAACGATGCAGATCCCCAAAAAAGTGGTCAATTGAATTGGCCATTTCGTTATAAAGTAATATTCGGGATTGCTCGAGGAATGCTTTATCTACACGAAGATTCTCGTCTCCGGATCATCCATCGTGACCTAAAATGTAGTAACATCTTGTTAGACAATGAAATGAACCCAAAGATTTCGGATTTTGGTATGGCAAGGATTTTTGGAGTCGATCAAACTCAGGCTAGCACAAATAAAATCGTGGGGACTTTGTAAGTCTTACCTTTTGAATAGATGACTTTGTCATTGAATGCTGGGCTTGCTCATTTTATCTATTTAAGGATGCTTATTGATCTATATCAAATATGCGATATGGTTTTCGGCTAATGTTCAATTTTGCAGTGGTTACATGTCTCCAGAATATGCAATGCATGGAGAGTTCTCAGTGAAATCCGATGTTTATAGTTTCGGCATACTGCTTCTAGAGATCATTTGTGGCAAGAAGAATAACTTTTATCAGCAATTGGATGGGGGCGAATATCTTGCTAGTTATGTAAGTTTCGCTGCGCTGCATTGGCAAATATTTACACTTATTATCATTGTTATGTTCCTTGAGCATAAGATAGTTTTTTGCAGCATTCAGATGTCTTGCATGATGAGTTATTGAATTACTGCCACAATTTTGTGATGATTTCCTGGAATTATTGTTGCAGGTGTGGAATCAATGGAGAGACGGTACGCCCTTGAACGTGTTGGACCCCGCTATTGCGGATTCATATTCAAGTGATGAAGTACTTCGATGCCTACACATTGGCTTACTATGCATTCAGGAAGATCCAGCTGTCAGACCCACCATGGCCACTATATTTCTCATGCTTAGCAGCAGTTCATTCAGCCCGCCAGCACCTCGACATCCAGCCTTCTTCATCCGAAGTGGATCGAGGGGACTGAGCATCCCAATGAGAGAGCTTGAGTCGGACCAATCCACCAGGAGGACTATGCCTTCGTCGAGCAATAGTATGTCAGTTTCCGAGTTCTACCCCCAGTGAATGGCGGTGTGAGCGAAATCTTTCTTCATGTGGTTTCAGAGTGACATTGCTTGGCCTTCCACCAAGATTCTATGAAATTGGAGAATTAGCTTTTAATTGCTCAAGGGGTTGGGGTGCTAAAAGAAGAGTCTATACATGCTATTATGATTCGTCTAAGACTTTGTTACTATTTGAGGCTAAATCATACATTGATCCACTGTAATTTTAGAGCATTTGTACATTATTGTGCTATCATACTACTCAACCCAACTACTACTCTTGTGTAAACTAAATAATCAAATTGAAGTATTCGTTAGCTGACCCAGTAAACTACACATTTCTTCACTATTGAAGCTAGTAGGGTTTCGGTGCTGTTAATAAATCCAACTTCCTTAACTTTGTATTGTCAATGCACTTTCTCTTGTGAAATCGGGAATGAATTTGTTGCAGTCGTGCTTGATATTTTGGCACAAAAGAACTATCTCAAATTTAGCATAATTCTATTTTTCCTTAGGCTAGAAATATGCCTTTTTTCCCATTCTCGAAAGTACATTACTATTAGAAAGAGAAAAACCGGTTCGCCACTTTTCATTTCCAAAAATAGTATTAATTTTAAAAAGTAAGAACCTAGTATTTACCCAAATGTTACAACCCTTGGCTTTCAAACATCATATGTAGTTTTCATTCCACTGCTTCAAGCAACTCCTATTCTCCTTTTGCAGACATCTAATTTTCTTTCCAACGTTAAAGAAGTTGGAAATTCTTTTGATGGTTGATCATAGACCGTTTACTTCTTTCAATAGTGCTCATTCAACATCCAGGGGGAAAAGACAAATTTAGTGCCAAAAATTATACATGGCGCTCAATTTAGTGCCAAAACTTTCAAAATGATCACTTAAGTATCAATTTTTTAAAAAAAAAATGATTACTTAATTGCCAAAATTTTGAAAAAATGATCATTTAAGTGTCAATTTAAAAAAAAAGATCACTTAAGTGCCAATCTTTTTGAAAAACGATCACTTCAGTGTCAATTCTAGGTCTTTGAATGTGGCATGGATGTGATCATTTTTTGAAAAAAAATTAGCACTTAAGTGATCATTTAAAAAAAATTGGCACTTAAGTGATCGTTTTGAAAGTTTTGGCACTAAAGTAATTATTTTCCAAAACATTTGTCACTTAAGTGTTCATTTTGAAAGTTTTTTTGGCCTTTAAGTAATCGTTTTGAAAGTTTTCACACTAAAGCGAGAGTCATACACAAGTTTTGGCACTAAAAGTATCTTTTTCCCTAATATTTAGAGATGTCTTGCCATGGAAGTTTCTTCAGATTTGGGTCACTATGACTATGGAAGCTGGCTTCAGAGACATTGGTCTTACCTCATTTCTCTGGGAGAACTTTGTATGTTTTTTAGTCTAATACTTACAAATCTATCTATCTTCTTATTTTTTACATTGATTGACGTAACTCTTTAGTTAGCTGTCACGGTACTTAACCAGATTACCTCTATCAATCTTCTCATCATGGAGTGGACAGGATGGGCGTTTAGTTGTTAACCTTTAAAGACAAGCGGTTAAGCCGTCCTTAAAGGTTTTTTGGCACCGGGTTTCACATAAAAATGAGGCAAGTCGCTGCTAATGAGACTTTTAGGACCGATTTTGACTTTCGGGGACCGTTTTTCCCCTCACTGATTGATTTTCTAGTAATGTTAGCTCGTTTAGGGAACTTCAGGAATAGCATGGTTTTTCGAAGGCAAGTCGCTTCTAATATTGTGATGCTTAGTCTTATGTGGCAAGAATTTAGTCATGTACGCTCCCCAGTAATGAAGAAATTCTAATTAAGGAGCCTTAAGATACTCTTGGATTTGCAAGAATATATCGCCTTTATTAATTTAAGGAAATTTAGTATGCTTCTAGTTTCCCAACATTTTTGTATGAGGCTTTTCAATGTAACTTCCTTCCACTTCACTTACATTAACACGTCGCTGAAGTCTTCCCAAAGTCTCCGGAAAAAGAAGTAGTCTTCCCAAAGTTTCTGATAGTATAACCGGTAAGATCGAAGGATTCTCATACAGTAATAACCACGCACAAAGAGCAATTCTTTAAGAGAGGGACGATTTATTCAATAAGTGAATGAGTAGGTCTCGTATCACATTCTACAATTTTTGAGTTGGACATGAGCCTAGATTCCCGAGCATTCCCTTAGGAGCATGTCGGCCCAGGAGCATGCTCCAAGCATGTAATTGCAATTGCAATTTTAGCTGCCTGGTACGTTATATATTCAGTTGATCCATTTGTCATCTTTCTTTTAACAACCTGAATTACCTTTCAGAGTAACAAAAACAAATTTGAATTGGAATGGGGGGAGGGGCTTGAATAGAAAAAAACAATGCAAGATCAAGAATTTGACTACACAAATCGAAAGTTGATGGACTTGATTGGAAAGAAAGATGCAAATTTAAGGACGACAAGGGGACTTTTACTCTAGCTTAAAATGGCTGAAGACATAAGACTATAGAAAATCTCAAGAACCAATGAAAGCCAAACGCAAAAGTATCCATTCATCACAACATGAGCTCTTCCTTCACCGTCTCCCTCCCTCTTCTCTTCTCCATCAATTTGCTCATCAGCAACTCTCACCTGAGGAAAGCAGCTCCTATTTTCACCGGCAACTATTGCGCCAACAACAAACCCTTCCTTCCTAATTCCACCTACCAAAAGAACCTCATCAAACTCCTCCCATCACTTTCCTCCGCTGCCGATTCCACCAGCAACAACATCAGCAGCAGTGGCGGCTTCACCAATGCCACCGCCGGCAAAAGATATTGGCCACAACTTGCAGTGGCTGTGTAGCCACCATGGCAGAAGATATTGGCCGGTGATGCCCCACCAAAAGAACCTCCATCATCTGGTACGACATATGCATGCTGAGGTTCTCGAATCAGCCCATTTACTCAGTCATGAAACAGGGTTTTTTTCCAATTTAGATTTCAAAATTTTTTTTACTAAAATAAGATTAAAAAAAATTATTTCCCAAATTGGGGCCCGTGCGGCCCAATGGCCCACGAGGACTTTTTTTTTTCTTTTTTTCAATAATTTATTAGGCATTAAGAATTATATTTAAAACATTTATATTTATATAAATTATTAAATATAAATTTTTATTTTAGGTTTATTTTAGAACATAATTATCAATAAATAATTAAAAACATTTCTTAATATATATGTAATTAATTTATTTAGTTCTTAAAAAATGAATAAATAAATATTCATAAAATTTATTTTTATTTATTTAATGTTGTAAATATAAATAATTAACTTATCAAGATAAATTTATATATAATTTTTTATTAATTATTTACATACTAAATTAATTAATTACACACATATTAATAAAATTGATAATTATGTTATAAAAATAAGCTTTGAAAGGAAAAAATAATATTATAAATATAGACATAAAAAATTAAATATTTAACTCAATATAAAATTATAAAAAATAATAAAAATTAAAACTAAGAAATTAAAAAATAAAATTACCATTTAATATAATTTATTTAGTATGTAAATAAATAATTAATTTTTGATAATTATGTTATAAAAATAAGCTTGAAAAGGAAAAAATTAACATTAGAAATATAGATATAAAAAAATTAAATATTTATATAATTTTTTATTGATTTATTTAGTATATAAATAATTAATAAAAATTTATATAAAAAATTTATCTTCATAAATTAATTATTGTTTGCATACTAAATAAATTATATTAATTGGAATTTTTTTAATTTCGTATTTTTTACTTAGTTTTATAATTTTATAATTATATAAATATTTAATTTTTTATATCTATATTTCTAATGTTATTTTTTCCTTTTCAAGCTTATTTTTATAACATAATTATCAATAATTAGTTAAAATTAATTTATATACAAATTTATATAAAAAAATTTTTCTTAAAAAATTAATTAATTATTTACATACTAAATAAATTATATTAAATGGTAATTTTTATTTTTTAATTTCTTATTTTTTATTTTAAGTATTTTTTATAATTTTATATTGATATAAATATTTAATTTTTTATGTCTATATTTATAATATTATTTGTTTTCTTTCAGAGCTTATTTTTATAACATAATTATCAATTTTATTAATATGTTTGTAATTAATTAATTTAGTATGTAAATAATTAATAAACAATTATATATAAATTTATCTTGATAAGTTAATTATTTATATTTACAACGTTATATAAATAAAAATAAATTTTGTGGATATTTATTTATTTATTTTTTACGAACTAAATAAATTAATTACATATATATTAAGAAATTTTTTTAATTATTTATTGATAATTATGTTATAAAAATAAACCTAAAAATAAAAATTTATATTTAATAATTTATATAAATATAAATGTTTTAAATATAATTCTTAATGCCTAATAAATTATTGAAAAAAAAAGCAAAAAAAAAGTCCTCGTGGGCCATTGGGCCGCATGGGCCCTCGCGGGCCCCAATTTGGGAAATACGTTTTTTTAATCCTATTTTAGTAAAAAAAAATTTGAAACCTAAATTGAAAAAAAAAACCCCATGTTGACAAATGCGAACGGCTAGAACGTCACACACGATCGATCTCGGTCTCAGTTCATTCAACTCTTGGGAGAGACCATCGATGATGTAGTGCGGAGGGCCCCGTGTGGCGGATCAGGGAAGAAGGTGGCCGCCGCGGAGGTAGAGTTTGTGGGCTCGCAATGGCTTTACACGCTTGCAGAGTGCACGCTGAACTTGACAGCGTCGGACTGCAGCGCATGCCTCCGGTTGGCTATCGTAGGTCTTTCACAGGGGACTTCAGGGGAAGGGTGTTCACTCCAAGCTGCAACATGAGGTTTGAGGAGTACCCTTTTTACAACGCCGTCGCATTGGCAACTGCAGCGACTCCGGCGAGAGGACCTAATGGTACCTCGGTTTTTTTTATTTATTTACTTCCCACTCTTTCCCTGTAATATTAGAAATTGATGAATCGCAGCTGAGTTTCGAAGTAAAATCCATCATAACATTGTTGTTTAATTTAGTTTCGTTAAACGGGACAAAAGGAAAAGACTTAATCTTCCAAGATCAATACAATCATAGTAATTGATCATGTAAATCTTAAAGTCAAGTGATGACCGAGTGGGATGCATACATTTCCCGGTAGACACACTGGATTCCACTCAAAGTCAAGGTAGACCTCGACTTGCGAAAGCCCTTTCTAAGGTGGCTTTTGAGCTCATTTTAAATAAAACAATGCACGGGAAATCAAAACCCACTTATAAATTTAATTACACAGTAATCTGTTGGACTCATTTTGATACTTAAATGTGATCTCCTTGTTTAAATGACCCAATTTGTAAATAGGTATTGCTTATATTACTTAAGGATAATGATGCAAATAGTAGATGAACTTTATCTCAATATTTAATCCTTAAATTTTTAACTTGTTTAATGTGATTCATAAATTTTAATTTAATGCTCGGTTTTAAAAGTTTAATTTGTTCAAAGTGACCCTTGGACTTTTGATACATATACAATATAATCTATAAACTATATGAAAATGTTCAAAGTATTCATTGTATCGAGTTTAGGGACTACAGTGCACATTGTATTAAAGTTTAAGGTTCACATTACACATTAGGTCAAAATTTAAGGATTATTTGTTCCATTTTCCTAATTTCTTATGTCAAATCAAGCTGTGTACAAATCAAGTGACTATATTGTTAAATCATTTATAGATTGTGAACTAATTTTGGTCACATGCAATTGAATCTTCTTTAATTACTTATCCATTTGATGCATTCATAGTAGGGGTGTGCAAAAGAATCGAGAACCGCTAGGACCGCCTAGAATCAGCGGTTCCCTGTTTCAATAAATTGAAACTGGTGAGTACCAATTTGATTCCCAATTTTGGATGTCAAACCGCCCACCTGTAGCGGATAGCTACATACACATAAATATGTATAAAGAAAGAATCCCAAGTCAGGCTTCATACATATGGCTCTTGCACACAACTATCCCCCACCTCCTCACGCATGCTCTCTACCCTAGCCCTCTCGACTCTCTCGCCTCATTTTAAATGTGCTTTTCTTTTCACTATAAGGTCTTCATTCTCTACTTACACAACCGACCCATCATTAATGTGACCTTGTAAAGTAATGACCGTTCTTTGCTTCAGATTGAGTCAAAGAGAGTTGGGGTGGTTTAAATTGGTGTTTGATATTTAAAGAAAATTGAAGAGAGAGTTCTGGATTGGTGTTAAAATGGAAGGAGAAAGGAGATCATTGGCTAAGACCCCAAACATATTTAGGCTCCGTTTGTTTCACGGAAAATGGCCTCCTTGGGGAAACCATTTTCCAGGAAGTTATTTTCCAAGAAAATAACTATATTTTCCGGTGTTTGGTTAATACTTAAGAATGAACCGGAAAACAATTTCCGTCGTTTGGCAAGGAATTGATTTTCCGGCGGCGGACGACCGGCGACCGGCGGGGGCGGCGGGCGACCGACGGGCGGTGGCAGCGGCGAGCGACCGGCGGGCGGCGGCGGCGGGCGACCGGCGACGGCGGCGGCGGCCGGCGATCGACGGGGGTGGGCGGCGGCGGGTGGCTGTGGGCAGCGCCCAGCAGCCGGGGGCGGACGGCGGCGACCGGCGGAAAATGATTTCCTCTTTTCAAAAGAGGAAATCATTTTCCATACTTTTTCAAAAGAATTTTTCCATAAGAGGAAAATGTTTTCCGAGTTAGCCTATTTTCCGCCCCCCAAACGCCGGAAAATGGGGAAAACATTTTCCAGAAAGTCATTTTCCTTGAAACAAACACAGCCTTAGTGGCGACCGAGGTCGGTGTCTTGGTTGTTATGGGTTTGTGGAAAGGTCCGAACTTTTCGTTTCTGAGCTTTCTCAATTTATCCTTCCGATTCTTCAAATGTCGAGGAAAGTTGGAAGAAGAAAAGAGGAGGATGAACTTATGTTGTCAATTATTGCAGTATCTTTCTAATCTATGTGTCCGTATCTATGTTCCATGGACACGGCCCTGCCAAAAAAAAATTCACGTTTCGGTGTCCGACACGCTAGGACACACGATCAACACTAGTCTGAGGTTCAATTACGTAATCATATCCTATGACACACGCTTACTTGTTTGAGGTTCGGATACGCAATCACACCCTAGAACACATGCTAGGACCCACGATCACCACTTGCTCGAGGTTCGTATACGCGATCAACAATGTGACCAACGAATGGTACACGCCAAGATTCTCATGTCCCAAGGTTAATTTAGGCAAATCTTGCGCTTTGAAACCAAAATCTGCCCTAGTTTCATGGGCCTTCCTAATGGCCCATTGACCTTGTCCAACTCAGAATATTACCTCGGGCACTGAGCCCCCATTTTATAGGAAGCTTTCTCTCTCTTTCTCTATTTCTCGCCCGATGTGCGACACGGAAAGGGAGACAAACGGTTGAGACAAATTGTTGACTCTGAGTTAATCTAAAAAGAGCACTTGATTGGATTTTTTCATATACATGAATCCACTGGATGATTCACTAGAAACTTGAACATAGCCAGGCGAAAAAATTATTCGTAAACTAAAAACAAAGCCGAAGAGAATTATTATGTAAATTCATTCTAGAGCTCTTTTTATTATTTATTTAATTGTGAAATCATAAAAATGATAATTTATCATATATTTAACATACAATGTGTCCTAGCGTGTCAAAATTCTCTATTTTTTGAGAAATCATGTATTAGTGTGTTGTGTTGTGTCGTGTCATGTCATGTCGGGTCCCGTGTCCCGTGTTGTGTCGGTACAACATAGGTTCTAATGTTGAACGTATAATCTTTGCATGCTCACACATACAAAAAAGACTGGTTCCATGGACTCATTGGGGAGTCAAATCGGATCGGTGGTCAGGTTCTCGGGTGGTCCATAGAGCCAGCGGGCGGTTCCCATTCCCATTTTGTGGAATCATTCCTTGATGGACAATTCCTAGCTCTAGGATGGAAACTGTGATGGTGTAGTTCATACTCCCTATCAATAGTAAAGCACATGGGTCCGAGGAAGCCGCCTTGACAAGGATTTCTAGGATGCAGCACTCCCTAGACACTAAAAGACTTTTAGATTTGAGGCCATAGTTTATTAGTAATTTGGACTTAGGCTTATGAATAGTCACTACTATATATACTCTTTTTAGCTTATAATTGAATGATATAGCTGAGAGATACGAAATGCTAATTATAGTAGAATCATTTCATGGACATAGCCCTTATTTAAGAATAAACCAAGATAAAAGCATTGTCTCAATTTCTTTTCATCGCTTTTGTGCTTTACTTCGTTGTGGTTGTGCATCAAATCCTAAGAGGAACCGCCCATTCTGAAACCAATTACTCCTAATTCATATAGGACTAAGGACATAATTCAGTCTCTTTATTTAGAGCAAAATAAACACTTTTCTCCCTTGGAAAGTACCTCCAAATCTTACTAAAGCTATCAACAAAACTGAAAGTATGACCCTCCATATGCGGGCAGAAGCAAAAAATCCACAGTGATGATAATCACTGCCGTTGCTGTCCCCCTTGGCGTACTTTTGGTGTTTCTCTCTCTTGCTTGTGGTTTCGTTCGGAGGGAAGTGACCGAGACCCATGAGCTCGTCCAAGAAGAAGCGAGTAATCGACTAAGTTCGTTTCGAAAAAATTTGTGTCCGCAGCTTGGATAAATTATATGCCTTGATTGAAATGACCTGTCTCGTGTTGTTTTATCGCGTAGAAGTGAATGAAGTTACAAACATGGAATCCTTGCAATACGATTTAGCGGTAATACAAGCAGCTGCAAACAATTTCTCTCATCAAAACAATTTGGGCGAAGGCAGATTTGGTGAAGTTTTCCAGGTATTATTAGTTTGATACGTCAAGAACCGTTTATATTTGGTTGGAAGACTATTGTCCAAAGAAAAGGAAACAACTGAAACGGAAGATCTTTTAGTGGAATGCGCAGCAGTAGTCCAGTACCACAGTTGAAGAGGTCCGTTATGGAGCCACCTTCAATCCAATAACATATCTTGTTCAGCTCAACTTTGTTCAAAAGCTTTAGTCATTGTGTTATGAGTCAACTAGACATTGATTGTTCTGTACCATACCAATTATCCAACACGGCACTTTGTTTCAGCAACATTTTCGTAACTGCACCTTAAGATCCATTAGACATTAGGGAAGCTTTCAATATGAAGATGATCGAGAAACTAAACAAAAAATTCAATCATTTCGGGGGAAGCTTCGTAATGGGCAAGATATAGCCGTGAAGAGGTTATCTCAGAGCTCAAGACATGGTGCTGAAGAATTTAAGAATGAAGTTATGTTGGTCGCAAAGCTTCAACATCGAAACCTTGTGCAGCTCCTTGGATATTGTTTGGGGGGAGAAGAAAAACTACTTGTTTATGAATTTGTGCCTAACAAAAGTCTGGATTACTTTTTGTATGGCAAGTTTAAGTCGAGTATGCAATCGTCTTCTCTAATATGTTGTCCTCTTGCTCATAATACGATAAAATTGCATTTGAAAATAGGTATCTGATCTTAGCAAGCTCGACCAATTTCTTAATTGCAAGACAAATCTCAAATTGTACAGATCCTAAGAAAAGTTTGCAATTGGAATTGGTGAAAGCGATATAAGATAGCGTGGGGAATAGGTCGAGGAATGCTTTATCTACATGAAGATTCCCGATTTTGGATCATTCATCGTGACTTGGAAGCAAGCAATATCTTGTTAGACAGTAGCATGAACCCAAAGATTTCAGATTTTGGTATGGCTAGGATTTTTGGACTTGATCAAACTCATGCAAGCACTAAAAAATTGCGGGGACTCTGTAAGTTTTAAATTATAATTACATTGGCTGGTCATTTGGTTGTGTCAAGAGATGTGTTCTTCTTAAATGTGACTGCATACACTATTTTGGGTATATGCGTGTTATAGTCGATGTGTTTTTTTTATCTACAGGGGTCACATGCCTCTGGAGTATGCAAGGAATGGAAAATTCTCCATTAAATTTGATGTATATAGTTTCGGCGTCTTACTTCTAGAGATCATTATGGGGAAGAAGAATGATTATTTCTGCCAATCAGATGGGGGCGAAGATCTAGCTAGCTATGTAAGTTACCCGTGCAATTGCCACTAACTAGTTTATGGATGCAAATATCACACTGCACTCTCTGGTGTTTCGTCTGAGTCGGGCCAGAATTCTGGTACAAGAGGTACATGTACACTTTGCCCCGTCCAAACTAGCATGACTTCAGTATTGTGACTAACCGAGGGTGTTTTCTTGAATGGATCATAAACAGGCATGGAGACGCTGGAGAGACAGGACGTTATTGGAAGTTTTGGACCCGGCCGTCCTAGACTTGCCTTCAAGAGATGAAGTGCTGAGATGCCTGCACGTTAGCTTACCATGTGTTCAGAAATATCCAGTTGATAGACCCACCATGGCGACAGTACTTGGCATGCTCAGCAGCAAGCCCATCACTATGCCACAGCCGCGACGTCTGGCCTTCTTCCCTCGAAGTACAGACCAATCACAATGCAACAATCTGTTAACGGAGTGACAATCACGGAAGCATACCCCCGATGATACAAGCAATTGTTTTATGTAATAGCTTCGTAGGCCTTAAAGTGCTCGGCCTTCCGTGGATACCGTTAGTGAACAATGACCAGCTTCTATTAATCTGGAGATCCTATGTATGACTTTTTATTTCTCGTCCCTCTGCTTTTTATCATTAAGTCAGCAGTTCCCTTGAGTTGCTCAACTGTCACCTAACCCGGTTCTCACTTCAGAGCCTTCACCATGCCAGGGGACAAAGCAGGGCATAGCTAGCGGTATAGGAGCCGACTCAGCATCAGCAGGTGACGGGAAAAAGAGCATTGCCTGCCGACACCTACCCAGTACTAGTAGCAAGGAAGAAGTGTAATAAGTTTTGAATGGAAGTCCCGTTAAACAGCACAACAACTCCCAACTGTCCTAGGGCAGCAAAATTCCTTGTGGTATAAGTAGCAACCTGCACGAATGGTATAACAATGCCCTGCTCTTCGAATTGACAGAACAAAAATCTTTTTCAAATAACGAACGTCGTTTAAACTTTTTCCTTTTTTTTTCACCTGATATGCCCACTTGTTTATTTCATAAGAGAGACGTCAAGTTGAAATGGGGACTGCCAGCTTCAAGAGGCCTAAAATGAACAGAGGAAGCAAAAAACAAACTATGAATTCGTTTCAAAGTTCTAAAAGATTACAATAAATTCACCATGGAAAATTGGCAAAAGTCAAAGGAGCTTCTGAATTTCCCTTCACTCTATTCTTGAAAGTGCAGACCGTTCAAGTTCTACCAAGTTGGATGTTAGACAACGACTGTATATCGTCATTCATATATCCGAGTATCACCAAAACCTCACGACATGGGAAAACCATATCGACCTTTTCTAATGGTCGACCTCATTTTTCTTAGCAGTATTTTTACCCATACATATCAAAGAACACCAGATTTCAAACCAAGATGCTGTCATGTCGTTCTAGTAGTCTTGAGTCGCATGAATTTGGTCATGCACGACCTTAGTACTGAACAAATTCTAATTAAGAAACGTTAGAAAATTCTAGGGTTGGCAAGAACATATCGCCTTCATTCATTTAAGGAAGGACAGTAATGACCATGCCCCAAGAGCAATTTCTTCATAGAGAAAACTTTCTACATCAATGAATTTAAGGTTTTCGCGGCATTGACTTCATTATTTTTGAGCAAATAAAAAACATTTTCAGTCTGCAAAGCCATCCAAGGTTGTTATTAAACAAGTGGATCATAAGGAATCCAAACACATCACCTTCTCAAAAGGGACCGAAGGGAATGAAAGGCACTCTCTTCCTTTATCAAGAAACCGAAGTCAGAGGTTGTGATTAAAGAAGTATACATATCCAATGCATCAATTTCGAGCCTTAATTTTACCATATCACCTCTAATTTTGCCCTCTGAAACCTAATGTCCCCATCGAAGCCCTAATTTTCTCGTTGGAGCCCTAATTTCACGTTGGGGTCTAACTTTTAAATTAGGACAGAAGATGTGTATCTTGTAAGGGAGAGTGAGCGACGGCGATGGCCTATCAAAGACAAAAGATGGCGAACGAGCGACGGTGATGACTCCACGAGTGATAGCACGATTGGATTTCCACAGCATGCACGACCCACACTCCTTCACCATGGAAACAACGTCATTTTTTCAAGGAAAGGAGTGACATCATTTGTAAATCATAATACAAACAACATCATTTTTTCATTTCTACTCTTGCACAAGCTATGCAAAATTTTCACCATGGCATTAGCTTGTAAAAATTTGCCACATAAGCTAATAAAATAAATCGTAAAGTTCATGTAATTCATTTGGCTGGTAAAGTTCATGTAATTCATTTGGCTGGATTTTGGCTAGATTGGCACTGAAGTGTACAATTTTCTTCGAACTTAGCACTTAAGTAAACGTTTTAAAAGTTTTGGTACTAAAGTGCACGCCATACATAAGTTTTGACACTTGCGGTGTACTTTTCCCCAAGCTAAGGTCGTGTGCTTAGATTCCTTGACCACATGGTCATGTGTCCTATGGCTTTTTGGGCCATCCTATCAATGTACCTAAGCTAAATAATGGACCAAATAATTCACTATGGTACTTTGATGGACTGGATGTAACTCTGAATAGGATAACTTATATTCTATTTGGTGTTTGGCTGAACACGAAATCTGGATTTGTCCAGGTATAAGAAAATTCTGCCTTGGAGGGTGGGACAAACCCGAATAGGATAAAAATTTTAAAAATAAATAAGAAATAGAAAAGAAAAATGTGAGGAAAAGGGAGAGGGTAAACGATCTAGAGGATAGATACCGAGCAACCCACATTGTGAAGCACCATTGTCGAACCAACGCACTAGCTCCATGTCATTCAACGGTGCATCGCCACCCAGCCATTGTCCCCCCTCCGTATCTCAAGCTCTCTTTCTATCTAGACCCCTTTGGTCAATCATATCGATCGGCCACACGGCTTCACGCGAAGGTTAGAGTCTCATCTATGGTGTCCAAGCCGAGGCCTTGGACGAAGATTTTGTGGTGAAGGAGGTTCGCTTCGGCCGATTTGATGAGCTCGGAGAGTGCAGAACAATTGTTTGTGGAGATCTTCGAGTTCAATGCCCACCACCGTCACTCCATCTTAGGTCAAATCCAACTTCCAACGGTAGCCATCAGTCGCACCATCGTTGGTCCAAGGCTGCATTTCCAATCTAAAGTCGGAATTTGAGGATGCTTTTGAGTTTTCACTGCTACATAATCTCTCAATCGCTGCAAAGTCTACAAGATTCAAATTTTGGCTTGAATGAGTTGCGAAGTTAGATGATAACAGGCGTCGGATGACAGCGATAGCTGTAACGATAGAGGTGAGGTCTCGTGCATGCAATTAACTTCATGAAGACATAACTTGAGGTGTCTATTATATCCAAGTTATATCGGATATCTATCAAATATTGCATAACATATTACAAAGCAGATCATCTTCCTACCCGAGAAAAAAAGATAACCAAATGCAGCTTATGTGTATCATAAACCATCAAGTTTTACAAAATAGTAACCGCAACTTACACCAGCCTATGATATGTAACCCGAAAATTTCTTGCAGAAAATTTCTCACAACGTTTTTCTTAAAAACCTTAATTTGACCATTCACTTGAAAGATCAACTTTAATTATTGTTGCTTGTACGGTCGGTCCATCTTTTGACCTTGCCGTCCCCAGAAATACGTAAACCCAAATGTAAAAGGCAAGTGTGGACCATCATTATCCTGGCAATTATTTATCATTAACTAAAGAAACTTCCCAGTAGATTTCATTAATAACGAGGGTTTTAGGAATGCCTTTTAACTTATTTTCTATGTGGCTTTCCACGTTTAACAAATGTTTTCCTTTTATTCTAAGGACACGGATTAAATCCAATGATGTCAGAATTTTTCAATTCAAAATCATTGGTCTCGTTATAACTACGTAAACATTTATGGATTAATCAACAAATAACCAAGGTCATGAGATAATAAAGGGGCTAATCGATCTATTTATCTATTATGTAATGCAAAAAAGGGGTTCCTACTTTTGATTGGACAAAAAAAATAAAACTATATGCATATTGCACTTTAATTATGTCAATGTTGATAAAAAAAATACATAATCAATTGAAAATTTTCTATATGAAGGAGATGAACGAAAACACTAAATTACTACACAGCCAAATATTTAAGTGGATTGAAGTCCTATTTGTCCTAGTTTTTTGAAAACCAATACTAAATAATTTAATGAAGTAATGTCTGATGATATGGAAGTCAATTCAGAGAATTCATTTTCTTCAAGCATCCTCATTTACGTCAATGAAAACTTATGTAAATTGGCTATGACTCTCTCTCTCTCTCTGTGACATCTAGTGACGTCTTCATCCTTTTCCTTGACTTATCTTTCCAAGTCTCCGCCTGAGGTTGAGGACGAAACAATCCGAAACTCACTCGACATCATTCAGCTTTCAAGGAACCATGAAAACATTACTAGATTACATAATATGTTCACACGATGATTCCTCCACTGGACATCTTGAACGGCGAGAAAAGTATGAATGAATGGAGTTGCCCACCGAAGAGTTGATAAGTTGGGGATGAATCTAACTTGTGAGGAGACGCCTTTTAAAGAAATGATATGATTTAGCATCGAAAAACGGCAATATTAAACGTGCTCGATTGAGAACACTATCAATTTTAGGTCAGTACACGACGGATAAAAGAGGATAATATATCGAGCAAATTAAGTCATGGCGTTACATGGCAGCCTAAAAAAAGAAATCAATTGCATAGCCTCTCTCAAATAAATAGGACGTAAGTCCAGCAAAACGTTTTGGAGGGGCTTGATCCTTCCTTACGCCCATTGATGGTTGCATCGACTGGGATACATGCATTGACTTTTCTCTTCCCAGTCTCCACGTCAGAGCCATAGGAGAGCAGCTCACGCAATTGACTTTGGTCAACGACCTCGTACGATGGGCAAGTTCTGTCTTTAGTGTTCGTTTTGCCTTTTAAGGAACCCCGTTTCTCTTGACTTGGTCAAAAAAATCTCACGCTGGTTTGTCTTGACTTGGTCAAAATTTGCTTTGGAACCTAAGATAAAATATTTTATATGCTTGTTTAGAGCATTAAAATATGTCGCGTGGGAGAAAATTCCAAACTGTAGATGTCGACAACTCCATCCTCGAATTTGAATTTGCAATGGCCTGCCATGTATTGGATTTTTTTTTTCAAATAGAGTTTTTTTTATGTGCATCAGGGTTTTTGTGTGATCGCAAAATCCCTCTTAGGTTAAAGAAAAAATTTTATAGAACAGTAATGAGACCTGCAATGCTATACAGAGCTGAATGTTAGCCAGTACAGAAGCAACATGAGCATAAAATTAGGGTAGCGGAAATGAGGATGTTAAGGTGGATGTGTGGTCATGCAAGGATGGATAAGATAAGAAATAATGATATTCGACAAAAAGTTGGAATAGCACCGCTAGTAAAGAAGATGAGAGAACATAGATTGAGATGATTTGGACATATTCTCCATAGACCCCTAGATGCTCCGATAAGAACAGAAATGTGTTACCGAGAATATGATATAAAGAAAGGACGAGATCAGCCGAAACTTACTTGGGGGAAGGTAGTAAAACAAGATTTAATGGAGTGGGAAATAGATTGACGTACGATCTATCTTATGACGGAGCGGAGGAAAGCTATCCGCATTGTAGATGGGGGAATGTCCTTATGTTCCAGAGTACCCTATTTAGTCATTTATATTTATTTAATTATTTTTGGGTGCTCATGTTTTTTGCTTTTATTTTAGTATATTTTAAGCTTTTCGCTTTGGGCTCATCGACTCTATGAATAGTCATCAACTCCCCCAAAAGGGTAGAAGAATGGGACCTATTTTAGGACATACACTGTATTACAAATGTATGATCATTACGCTTCAACCGGGTTATTCTATTCCACCTCTCAACTGGTTTTGGATAAAGGTGATGTTGATGTTGATGTTGATGTTGATGTTGATGATGTTGAGAGTTTTTTTTTTATGATATTCCACCTTTCAAGATTCAATGTTGCTGTTGAAAAAGTACATGATCATAAAATTGCTATATTTCGATTCATGGCTTATAATCATTTATATGACGTATCGTTCATCATTTGCTTATCGTTGTGTAAACAGCATGATACATGATAAAATTATTGTGAATGATCAGTTTGATAGGTTAAATTAATCACGCATTAAGAAACAGTGAAACGACGAGTCCTCTGTGAAAAAAAGAAATATGGGTACTTATCAGACATGCCATTAATAGCACGATTCTACATATTCCATTAATTTCTATGTGTTATGAAATACATGAATGAAAATTCATCATATTCATGTACCTATTATGATACATTTATATTTTGCATTCTAAGTACATCTCCCTATTCAATGGATGTTCATCTCCCTATCCAATGTATGTATTTATTCAATCCATTGATATTAATGATAAAAAGAAGAGGAAACTAGTTGAAATAAAATTTTCTCTTTTGGCTCTCTTTACTCTCTTTGGTGTTTATCCACTTTCTCTCTTTATTCTCTCTGTTATATACTTACAACACGATATTTTACCACACGTTATCAACACGAAGATCTACCAACTAGATAAATAATTTTTACAAGGTAAGTGTCTTTGTTGTTTTCTTTAATCAACTCATACTCCATCTTCTTCTATCAATTCTTCATTTTTTTGGAAGGATTATGGCAATTATTGAAAAGCCCAAATTTCACATCCTGAAAGTGAGTGGAAATAATTATTTGTCCCAGTGCCTTAACATGAAAATGCACCTCCAAGGGCAAGGTCTTGAAAATGCAATTACATAAAATGGAACCTCAAATGCGAAAGATAATGCAAATACATTGATTTTTATTCGTCGTCATTTGCATGAAAGCCTGCAGACTCAATATTTATCCGTTCGAGACCCTTGGACCCTATGGAAGAGTTTGAAGGATAGGTATGATCATACCAAAATTGTTATCCCCCCTTAAGCACAGTATGACTGGCAGAATTTCACCTCTTAGAGTTTGAAGATGAATCTTCTTCACTTTTTCAGCACCTTGGTGTGTGTTGTGAAGGATCTCCCACGCTTCCTTAGACGTTGTGGTGTTCTACACCTTCTCAAACATGGAATCAAGTAAGGCTTGATAGATGATCAATAGTGAGAGTTGATCTGTTGTTTGAACTTTCTCTGAGGCATTCCTTTGATTTTGGTTCAATGTGGCTTCATCGTCAAGCTCATCATAGCTAGTGTTGACCATTTTTCATATGGGCACCAAGCGGGGCTCTCATTCTAGAAGCCCAATTGCCAAAATTTTCTTTGGTAAGACGAGGATATTGAAAAGAAAGTTGAGTGTTTGTAGTCATGATTACAACTCATATTCTCTGATACCAATTTGATGGGATAAATCGAAAGTGAGGCTTTCACAAATACTCACAAATTACACTCACGAATGAAGAGGAAGACTTTTCTATATTTCTATATTCATATAGTTGATTTACCCATAACAAAATGATTACGAGTTATGCCTATTTATAGGCTTGATACACGACTCTTGATCTACTCTAGAAACATGAACAGACACGATGTATAAACATAGTATTAACTATAAATCGGAATACGAACAGACTCTTGAAAGAGTCATCTAATAATTATTCTTGAAAACAACACAATAAGAAAGATAGGTCTTGGTTCGTGCATTCGTCTTGGGAGTCGAACAGACACACATGAACACTAAATTGATCCATTCATGAATTTGATTTAATTTCTCATAGAGATAGGGGTCATCTCATAACTTTGTTTACCATATTGATGATTTTGATCTTTTTCCCTTCATGACCAAAAGATTGCACTGGCAAAACCTATAAATGCCACTAGGAACCACTGTTGATGTAATTTGATAATCAAATTGAGTTGTTCGATAACGTAGGTGGAAACAAACTCACAACTATGGTGTCCTTACAATTTGACTTGGCTACAATACAAGCCGCGACAAGTGATTTCTCTCATGAAAAAAAGTTAGGCAAAGGTGGATTTGGTGAGGTTTTCCAGATACGTACTACATAAGAGCTAAATAATCCAGATTACTTCACATATGAATTGAATTGAGAACATAATGCTATTGAAGAAAAAGAAGCACATAAAGCCTTTTTATGTTAGCTTTTAAGAAGTTGTGATGAGGAATTAAATGAAGATACAAAACCCTTTAGGGTAGGCTTCCTAATGGACACAAATTGCGGTGAAGAGGCTATCTCAAACCTCAAGACAGAGTGATGAAGAGTTCAAGAACAAAGTTCTATTAGTTGCCAAGCTTCTACACAGAAACCTTGTACGATTGCTTGGTTTTTGCTTGGAGGGAGACAAAAAGCTACTCGCCTACGAGTTTATGCCCAATAAAAGCCTTGATTACTTCTTATTTGGTACGCTGCTATTTAACCTTCTTATGAGCAGCATGTATAATTTGCTTGAAATCAAATGTTCAAGCTTTCACTAGTTGTGGAAACCTTGATATTTTTGGTTTTTGTTCTTGCAATTGTTTATAGGTTTTTCTTGGGCTACCTTCGATGAATGAGTAAATATATTTTGGTGTCGTGGGATGAGCTTCACCTTTGGTTTGTAAATAGGTGGCCCATCCTAGCACATTAATGAACTTTTGGTGCAACAATGCAGATCCCCAAAAAAGAGGACAATTGGGCTGGCCATTACGTTATAAAATAGTAATTGGGATTGCTCGAGGAATACGCTATCTACATGAAGATCCTCGTCTCCGGATCATCCATTGTGAACTAAAATGTAGCAATATCTTGTTAGACAGTGAAATGAACGTCAAGATTTCGGATTTTGGCATGGCAAGAATTTTTGGAGTTGATCAAACTCAAGCTAACACAAATAAAATCGTGGGGACTTTGTAAGTGTTATTTTTTTTTTAGTAGATGACTTTGTGATTGGATTCTGAGCTTGCTCATTCTATCTATTCAAGGTATGCCCTGAATAATGTTTGGTTTTCCAGTGGTTACATGTCTCCAAAATATGCAATGCATGGAGAGTTCTCAGTGAAATTCGATGTTTATAGCTTCGGCATACTACTAGTAGAAATCATTTGTGGCAAGAGGAATAACTTCTATCACCAATTGAAGGGTGGTGAATATCTCGCTAGTTATGTAAGTTTCACTATGCTACTGGGACAAATATTTACACTGCGTTTTTCGGTAATCTTCACCAAGTGAAATTGAAAAATGCTGTCAAACTTGCTAATTTAGCCTACAGAAACACTTGTGACTAATTTCTTGGTTTTTTTTTTTGCAAGATTCAGATGTCTTTGCATGAAGAGTCATTGAATTATTGTTGCAGGTGTGGAATCAATGAGAGAAGGCACGCCCTTGGAAGTGTTGGACATAGCTATCGTGGATCCATACTCAAGAGATGAAGTGCTTCGATGCCTGCACATCTGCTTACTATGCATTCAGGAAGATTCGGCTATTAGACCCACCATTGGCCACTATAGTTCTCATGCTCAGCAACAACTCCATTACCCCACCATCGCCTCGTCATCCAGCCTTCTTCGTCTGAAGTAGATCGCGGGGATTGAGCATCCCAATGGAAGAGCTTGAATCGGACCAAGCTGCCAGGAGAACTATGCCTTCATCAACCAATGGCATGTTGGTTACCGAATTGTACCCTCAATGAATGGCGGTTGTGACCTAAATCCTTCTTCATGAATGGTCTTACAGTGAGATTACTTGGCCTTCCACCGTGATTTTCATGAGCCATAAGCTAAAATCTACGTATTTTGAGAAATACAAAATAATCAAATTGAAATAGTATTTAGCTGGCCCAGTATTGTGTACAATACACATTTCTTTACTATTGAAGCTCGTTGGGTTTAGGTGTAGTTCAAAATTATAGATGTACGCTATAGATCCCGATATAGGTTAGCAGTATCTTCTATAGGCCGCCCCACACTCGCCGTTGTCCATTTTCTTTTCCTCTTGTTGCCTCTCCTTTTTCTTTTCTCTTTTTTTTTTTCTATTTTGCCTTGTAGGCCCCAAAGCTAGTATTACATGAAAGGTTCTATGTCTGATGAATTGAAGGGTGAAAGGAAATGTGATTTGGTTAGTGAAGCAAAGTTTTGAAATGGATTGTGAGTTATTGGGAAATGTTGTTAGTGGATTATGCTTATGTTGCTATGATTATAATCCATTAAGGGGTAAGCATGCATATCGTTACTAGGATGTCCTTCTAGACTGAGCCACTGGCTGATATATGTGGAAATTTAGCTAAGTAGGGGAGGGGGGGCACTTAGTCGCCTTTGTCACTGCTACTAAATTGAGCATTAAATTGGTTGATAGAATGGAATATGTACGTTTGATTGAATGTAGATTAACTAATGGAATGAACCATTGATGGTTGATTTGTAATCATTTATCTAATATTATCTATTGATCTAATATGAAAGTCGATATTGCCCAAGCCCAAGTCCATCAAGGTCGGGCCAATGCTCGTGCCTTGGTTCATCAAGATCTGTCCCGAGACCTCGGCACCCATGCTTAGGACCATCGAGACTAAGTCCAGGTCTCCAACACTTGGACCTGCTTAAGGCTAAAGCTTGAGAACTTGATTCTCGTGCTCGAAACCCCAATGCTCGTACCTGAGCTTGAGTTCATCGTGGCCGAGGACACCAATGCCCTTGCCCAAGTCCATCAAGGCCTAGGCTCGAGTCCATCAAATCTCAGGCCTAGCCTCGTAGCCGTGTCCTAGGCCTCGACCTCAATGGATCAGGGCGCAGGCATCGGGGTCTCAACCATGGAAATCACCCCACTTATCCGGCCACAGGAACTTTTGGAGAAATAGGGCCAAGAAGGTGGTCCAAGTTGACTCCCTTGACCTTTTCTAATGGTCGACCTCACCTTCTCGGTAATATTTTTGCCCATACATATTTGCAGATTACCAAATTTCAAACCAATGTATTGGGATGCAATCATTAAAGTCTTAAGTCGCGAAAATTTAGTCACGTACGCCCACAGTACTTGATAAATTCTAATTAAGGAGCATTAAGAAATTGTTGGATTTGCAAGAATATATCGCCTCTATTCATTTAAGGAAAAAAAACACGCAAAAGAAAGCATGCTTCTTGTTTTCGAACATTTTAGTATGAGGCTATTACCTGAAGTTCCTTAATCCCATATTTACCTGGTCGCTTGAGTCTTGCCAAAATTTCTAATAGTTTTACCATGAAGGTTGGAGGATTCTCATATAGCAATAACCTCGCGCAAAGAGCAATTTGGGGTCAGGGTAGGGGCTTGAATATAAAAATAACGTAAGATCAAGAATTTAATTAGACAAATCAAAATTTCCTGGACTTGATTGAAAATAACGACACAAATTTAAGGACCAAAAGTGGACTTTTATTCTTTCTTATAATGACTAAAGAGAAGAAGAGAGAGATAGACTACAAGAAAATCTCAAGAACCAATGAAAGCCATATGCAAAAGTATCTGTCACAACATGAGCTCTTCCTTCACCATCTCCCTCCTTCTTCTCTTCTCCATCAATTTGTTGACCAGCATCTCTAACATGAGCGAAGCAGCATCTATTTGAATCGACAACTATTGCCCCGACGACAAACCCTTCCTTCCTAATTCCACCTACCAAAAAAAAAAACCTCGGCCAGCTGCTCTCATTACTTTCCTCCGCCGCCGATTCCGCTAGCAACAACATCAGCAGCAGTGGTGGGTTCGCCAATGCCACCGCTGGCAAATACTTGCCAGACCAGACTTATGGAATCTACCGCTACCACGGAGACATCAACGCCATGACTTGCAGCAACTGCGTGGCCACTGCAGGTAAAGATATTGGCCAACGATGCCCTGACGAAAAAACCTCCATCATCTGGTACGACATATGCATGCTAAGGTACTCAGAATCAGCCCATTTACTTGGTCATTCAACAAGTGTTGGTGGTTTGTTTGTAAGTACAAACTAAGAAGTGGCTTGTCCCACATCGAAAAGATGTGAGTGCGCACGAGGACTAAATTTGGCACTAGTCAACAATTACCATTGTAGCCTATTGAAACAGTGCCACTGCTCACAAATGGCTCTTATAACCTTTGAAGAGGTGTGTTTGAATTATATCTGTTTGGACATAACTTCTTAATCTTTGAAAGTTTGTCACTATCTGGATATAACTCCTTATCCTTTGAAAGGCGTGTTTGTTCAAACATTATCTCTATAAATTACTAAATGTGTGTGTTCAATTTGCAACTTCTTCTTCCAATTTTTGTTCTTTCAAATTAAGAGAAATACAACCACTCATTCCAATTATTTCGTAGAGAGATCTTGGAGAATTATCAGAGTTGCTATCTGCTATTCTCTCCGAAATTGTTTCCTAGAGAGATCTTGGAGAATTATCAAAATTGCTATATGCTATTCTCACCGAGATTTTTTTGTATCATGGAGGATATTTGCCGAAAATCATTAGCGACACTGTTGGGCAAATAAATTCTTAAAGAAAGTGTCGTCACGCCGCAAAGTTTGATTCTATTGTACATCCCATTTTACCATATTTCTCCAATAATTTTAAGGATTTATTCGTTGAATAATGGAGTCAGACTCGATGAAATTGATGGCATTTTCACTTAGAGTACTCATCCTCGCTCATGGAGGCAGTCATAACGTTTTCTTCTTTTCTGAGTGCCTTCCTATCTCAACCCCAAGAAAGAGGACTACCCACTTTTGCATATTCCGAGATGGTGATGTGGTGATAATCAACATTAAAGTTATGGATAATGTTATGAACAGAGACGACACCGTTTCGCTTGAAGCGAGCGTTTTGAGGTCCAGTCTCACTGTGAATTGAAAGACACGGAATAGTTCCTACGTTTTAGGGTAATACTTCTGGACTTCGGGAATGATCCTAGCAATTGGAGGATACTGAGAATAGTTTTGAAGTGTTGGATTCATCTCTCCATTTCCAAGTTGTCCCACCCACTGAGACTTTCCATAGATTAGTTCATAGTAACAAACAGGAACAAGTGGGAATCCATTGGGAGGTGTTCGAGGCCCGTAGACGAAAAAATTACTAAAGAAAAGGAGAATTAAAGTTTCAGATTGTGGATTTTAAATGTATAGTTGAATTCTATGTGACTTATTTCTCGGTACACGAGTGCAAGGTACAGTTTAGGAAGAAGAGGGTACAAATTTTGCGGATTGACACTATGGTTTGTGGCTCATCCAGATTGAGAGGAGCCGATGTTTTGGTCTTCAACACTACCAATTGGAGGTCCCATTACAAAACAAAAGCTAGGATAAATTGATACCAAGAGAGGGGCCAAGTTCTTACCCTTGACGTTTCAATGGCCATTTCTGAAGGTTTTTAGCCAAGTTTTACAAGGGCGAACCCAGATGTTTATGGAGTGTTGTGATTATGTCTATGGCCATATGATTCCACTCTAAATGTGTAGAGAGAAGAAAGTGCCATGTCCATTGGCAAAGCTTATTGTAAGACAGGCATATTGAACAACAAGCTTTATGTTGTTGTTGAATAATGAGGATGTGATGTAGAGACTGAGAGGTAAAGGATGAAGGGTACGAAGAACAGAAGATAGAGTAATATACTCTGGAGCATTATGGGGAGCTTGTGTATTCACCTTTTCTTCATCTGAGAGCCTATGGTTCTCGTAAGCTTGATACAATTTATAGGAGAGCCCAACAACAAGAAAATAACAGAAGGCGCAAAAAACTAGAGAACATACGTAACAGAAAAAGATTCCTTTTGGCGCCTCTTCACTACCAGGTCTGTTATGCTGTTTTCCCTTCTTTCTGTTTTGTTCGCTCAATGACAATCATATCCTTCTTTTCTTTTGTACAAGAGGTCACAACATCCCCCCGCAAACAATAATGGGTGGATATCCCAGACCCAGTTTGGTTCGGAGCATAGAGTGATCAGGTCGAGACAGAGCTTTAGTAAAGATGTCAACTAGCTGGTGTGAGCTGGGAACATATTGCACACGTAGGGACCCCAAGGACACCTTTTCCCTAACGAAGTGGAAGTCGATCTCGATGTGTTTAGTGCCAGCATGTAACACAGGGTTAGCTATGAGAGAGATGGCAAATTAGTTATCACAGAAGAGGGTGGTAGGAGATTGGAGGGGGATGCCAATGTCACGCAAGACAAAGCCAATCCAAGTGAGATCAGCTGTAGCAGATGCAAGGGCCCGATACTCAGCTTCAGTGGATGAACGAGAGACAGTGGATTGTTTCTTGGCAGACCATGAGATGAGGTTCGAGCCTAGATAAGTACAGAAGCCAGAGGTAGACCGTCTGGTAGTAGGATATCCAGCCCAATCAGCGTCCAAAAAACCATAGAGGTGCATAGAACTGTGGGAATGGAGGAAG
Source organism: Psidium guajava (assembly GCA_016432845.1). Classification (NCBI taxonomy): domain Eukaryota; kingdom Viridiplantae; phylum Streptophyta; class Magnoliopsida; order Myrtales; family Myrtaceae; genus Psidium; species Psidium guajava. The sequence goes on from CM028230.1 coordinate 28,765,552, forward strand.
ATACCCAGGGCTAGAGTACCCTTTACATGCCTAAGGACACGCTTCAAGAGATGGAAGTCAGCAACAATGGGGTGCTGCATTTTCTGACACAAGATTAGTGGCATAGGCAAGATCTGGGCGAGTAATGGTGAGATACTGAAGTCCTCCAACTAAGCTTCTGTATTCAAGAGGATTAGTGAGGTAGAGATGGTTTTCAGTAGTGTGGGGGGGTCGGATGGGCAGAGGAGTGGCTATAAGTTTGCATTCTAGCATGTGTACACGGGTAAGGAGATCAATGGCATGTTTGGTTTGGCAAAGGAAGGGATGAGTAGGGGTACGTTTAGCTTCTAGTCCCAGGAAGTAATGAAGTGGCCCTAGATCTTTCATGTGGAAGGATTTACTAAGGGATTGAATGAACTCAGACAGTAGTAGGGTTGAGCTTCCAGTGAGCACAATGTCATCAACATATAGGAGTAACAGAATAGTTTCTGCATCTTGGTGAAATATGAAGAGAGAAGGGTCGGTGGTGCTGCAAAAGAAGCCTGACTCAAGGAGGAAGTTGCTGATCTTCTCAAACCAAGCTCGTGGAGCCTGCCGCAGCCCATATAAAGACTTCTTGAGTAGGCATACATGGTGAGGAAAAGCAGGATCAATGAAGCCAGGAGGTTGTTCCATATATACAGACTCAGATAGCTCGCCATGTAGAAACGCATTTTTAACATCTAGCTGGTGAATGGGCCAGTTTTTCACCATAGCTACTGACAGAACTATGCGAATTGTGGCTTGTTTAACCACAGGGCTGAATGTTTCAAGGAAATCTACTCCTTCTTCTTGGTGAAAGCCTTTAGCGACCAGCCGAGCCTTCAACCTGTCGAGGCTACCATTTGGTGCCAATTTGGTCTTAAAAACCCATTTGCACCCCCACGATATTCATCTGAGTTGTTCTTGGAACTAATGTCCAAGTGTTGTTTATGTGAAAGACATCCATTTCTTCAAGCATGGCCTGAGTCCAGCCCTTATGAGACAGAGCTGATTTAAGAGATTTGGGCTCAGTGGGAACATTATATGTAGTCATGCAAGCATACCTGGGATTGGATTTAATAATGCTAGACTTTAGACGAGTTTGCATAGGGTGGTCAGAGGTGGTACAGAGGAGATGGGAAGAAGAACTTGGATGTTCTTGATGATCAACTGGAATGCTGTGAACTGCAGTGTCCAAATCAGAATGTCCTGGTGCCGCAGGATTAGAAGAGGGTTGTGACGGGGACAAAGACAACTCCTCAGCAATATAAGGGACATGAATTTGACCAACTACCAGAGTGCGAGTTCCCTGTATCAGATCTGTAGTACAGGTAGAAGGATGTAGAGATGAGCTCGGCTGGTTAGAATCCAAGAAGTTTACCTCATCAACCCATTTTCTATACAGAGAGGTGTAGTGAGGATGGTTGTTGTATAGTTTCTTGGTGAAGGGGAAGAAGGATTCATCAAACTTCACATTGCGGCTGTCATATATTCTTCCAGTAGTAGGGACTAGGCAGCGATACCCCTTATGACGCTCACTATATCCCAAGAAGACACACGTGAGGGATCGAGGATCAAACTTATGTTGAGCATAGGGTCTGAGACAGGGATAGCAAGCACAGCCAAAAACCTTGAGATGATCATAGCTCGGTTTTTCATTAAACAGTCTGCTGTAAGGAGAGTTCATTTGCAACTTGGGAGTCGGAAGCAGGTTAATGATGTAGTTGGCAGTTAAGAAAGAATCAACCCAGTACTGTAGTGGGGTTCTAGCATGGTAAAGCATAGTCAGACCTAGTTCAACCACATGACGATGTTTCCTTTCAGATATTCCATTCTGTGCAGGGGTATAAGGGCAAGACAGATACTGTTTAATGCCACATGTTGCAAGATGATTCTGGAACCGGGAACTAGTAAATTCACCTCCACCATCACATTGAAACACTTTGATTTTATGATCAAATTGGTTTTCCACATAGGTCTGAAAAGTAAGAAAAACTTCATAAAAATCAGACTTCAACTTGAGTGGATAAAGCCAGCTATATTGAGAAAAACTATCCACAAAGATAACATAAAACTTGAAACCCTGACAAGAAGTTACTGGTGATGGACCCCAGATGTTACAATGTATCCTTTCAAGAGAGACTTTAGTTGCAGAGTCAGAAAGATTAAAGGGTAATGCTGCACTTTTGATAAGTGGACAGCTAGCGCACGCAGGTGGGGATTTCTTATTGCAGCTGATCAACTGTTGTTTTTGAAGATGCTTCAAGGTCTGAGAGCTAGTATGGGCAAGCCGTTGATGCCATATGGCTTCTACAACTCCCTTATGCCTCTGTGTAAGAAAAGCCTCAATTTCTTGTTGATCCACTCGGTAAAGACCCCCAACCTTCCTTCCGAGCATCATCGTGGTGTTGGTGCGAGTGTCCTTTACATAAACACCAAGATTGTCAAACACAAAGGCACATGGAAAGTCATTAGTCAGTTTAGACACTGAGAGGAGATTCTTCTTGATGTCAGGAACCACCAGAACATCATTTAGAGGTAGCTCATCAAGTCCAGAATGTAAGAACGCATTCCCAGTGTAGGTAATGGGAAGGCATGATCCATTTCCTATCATGATTGTATCATTTCCTATAAACTTTGAGAGGTTATGAAGTATACCAGAATTGGCAGTGATATGAGCTGTGGCTCCTGTGTCAGGATACCATTCGCTGCCTGCAGGGTCCTCTAGGTGCATAGCTGCAAGAGCTTGAGGAACAGCTTCATCTTGGTATGAGTTGTCGAAGCGATACCAACAGTGGAGAGCTTCATGCCCTGGTCGTTTGCAGATTTGACAGGCTACACGAATTCCATCAGTTGCTTTCTCAACCTGCATAGGCTTATAAATAGCTGAGTTTGGATAGTTAGTGATCTCTTGCTGCCTCTGAGTTGAACCTGCATGAGGTCGAAAACCGGGAGCAGTACTGTAGTTGTTGATTTGAGCTTTAAAGTGATGACCCTCCTGATCGTGGTGCAGACCAAATGGTCTATGATTTTGACTCCTTCCCTGAAAATTATGGCCACGACCTCGAGTAGAGAGAAAACTACCTCTGCCATAGTTACGTCCTCCTCTGAAACTACCACCTCTAAAAGTGCCTCTTTGTCCCATAAAGGCTAGATCATGTTGATTCAGTTCTCTGCCGAAAGAACTTTTTGGTTCAATTTCTATATTTTTTTCACCATAATAAGCCAAGTTAGGGTTAAAAGAACTCGAGGAGTAATTTTGTAGCCTTGTTTCAAACCTCTCTAGCTGTGAAATTACCTCATCATAGTCAGGCTGAGGTTTTAAGCAATACATGGTAGTTTTAAAATTTTCATACTCCGAACTCAGACCTTCCAGAACTCCAAAGACTTTGGTTATTTCATCAACTGGTTTCCCTATTGTGTTTAACTGATCGCAAATCATTTTGTACTCCCTAAGGTACTCAGTAAGTTGTCTACCTCGTTTCTGGCATCCCTGAAGTTTCCCCCTCAGTTCAAACTCTCTAGCCACAGATTTTTGTGTGAAACGATTCAGTAGAGTCTGCCATACCTCATGTGATGTTTCCAGGCTGATGATAAGTCCAAGAACATTCTCAGACACGGCACCACTGATCCATGAACACACCAGCTGATCAGTTTTCATCCAATCAGTGTCATCGGGGTTGATTGCTGCAGGTTCCTGAGCATTCCCTTGTAATGTTTTAGATGGTGGTGGAGTGTCTCCACTGATGAAGCCGAAAAGATCTTGGCTACGAAGAAATCTGCAGAGCTGAGCTTGCCAGAGGAGAAAGTTATCTTCAGCAAGCTTGATTGTAACAAAATTGGAAATATGGACATGAACAGGGAAGGGATATTTCGATGGTCGTGCTGCCATTGTGGTATTCAGAGGATGAAGTTAGAATGCACAGATGAGGCTCTCAGAGAGATGGCTCTGATACTATGTTGAATAATGAGGATGTGATGTAGAGACTGAGAGGTAAAGTATGAAGGGTACGAAGAACAGAAGATAGAGTAATATACTCTGGAGCATTATGGGGAGCTTGTGTATTCACCTTTTCTTCATCTGAGAGCCTATGGTTCTCGTAAGCTTGATACAATTTATAGGAGAGCCCAACAACAAGAAAATAACAGAAGGCGCAAAAAACTAGAGAACAGATGTAACAGAAAAAGATTCCTTTTGGCGCCTCTTCACTACCAAGTCTGTTATGCTGTTTTCCCTTCTTTCTGTTTTGTTCGCTCAATGACAATCATATCCTTCTCTTCTTTTGTACCAGAGGTCTCAACAGTTGGTGGGGTCACTCGTGATTGTGGCGGCGGAACGAACATAAGGTTTTTTTTGTTCCACCCTGCTTTGCGATTGAGGACCTCACGCTGAAAGGAGTCGCACTTGAAATCCAATTGCTCACTTCGAATCCAATCGGCAGTGATGGCCAAAGTTTTTACGCTTGATCAAGCCACAGATTGTAGCATTATCATCATCTATAAAGCAACGGCTGGCGATCACTGAAGATTTCGTGTTAGACTTAGTTTCTAATTATAGCTCTGTTCCGCTTCGTCAATCAGTTAATGTTAAATGCTCTAATCAGTTTTGTTTTGTGAAAATTTCTAGATCCATATCCGTGTACAGCGACAAGTGCCAATTCGTTGGTGAATATACTTGCGAGTCATGGTTTTGCTTTTGCTTTTGCTTTTGGTGTTCGGCAATGGTTTTTGGTTTGGTTGAGCCTCGCCCATGATGTGAGTAGCGGAATGGCGTTGGTTCCAATGTATTGTGCTGATTGGAACTGAACATCTCGCTATGGGGAGAGGAAAACGAGACATTGATGGAGTGTAGATTTGGTGGATTTAGGAACGGTCAAGGTCAATACATTGGTCGGTCCCCTACATTGAGCCACTGCCGGGGTTTAGTCATCACACCCAATTGACACGATACTCCCTCCGATCGTCTCCCTCTTATTGCCAAGATACCAAGTGGGGCTTCAATTAAGAAGGGCTTGGTGGAGTCAAGGGACCCAAAACCCCTAGTAGCCAAGTAATCCGATCCCCTCGCCTATACAGGATCCATCTGCATGAGAACAGGGTGCAAGATCCTCCGGATAGCATCCTACTTGCAGCATAATCTCAAGAGCTTGAGAGTTAAGTTCCCCTTTTGGTCCTCCACGGAACGGCACATAGAGTTACTGATCTTGATGCTTCCATGAAGTGTATGAGGAAGCATCCGTGGCAGACATGACAATGAGATTGGTGGAAGGGCACTTGCACGATCTGCTCTAGAGAGCGCGAAGCCATTATGAAGGAAATAATTGAGTGGCTGCATTATAGATTAGAGAGGTAGGATTTACTCCCATGTTTCTTAGAGGAATTCTGAGTTCTAACTTGTCCATTACTCCTAACTTGGTCGCATGTTCTATATTCTCATTACTCGTTTTTATTTCCAGAATTCATAATTTATTTCCTTGACACTTTTAGAAATAGTTCTGTGGATTTATTTTTTCTTTGGATTTCAACTGTCATTACATTTTGACCCCTAATTTATTGAAAATACTGAAAATTGATCTCATGCGTATGAAATGACGTGTTGAGTTAATAGAGTCGTGTGTCGCAGCACGTCTGGAGTGCTAACCATTAGGAATGAGCATGGTTCGAGGTTTAGCTTGGAGAACCAGACCTATGAGAACTAGTATCATGTACATGTGTATTCGTCGACACACCCTAAAGCTAAAAGATTAGTAACTCTTCAACGACTGGATGACCCATTCGCATTTGTCGGGTCAACGTGAAATTGCCAGGAAGCATCTCGGGTTAAACATGTTTTTGCGCTAACTTTTGTCTTTTTGACGAACGTGTGAAGGAATCTCGATGGACCATGGGGAAATTCAAATAAAATAAAACAACACAAAATGAAAAAAGAAGAAGGAGAAAAGGACGATAGCATCGAGTAATTCGCAACTATGCCAAAAAGTTTATCAGCAAGAGCCAAAAACTTAAGTGGGACAACGAGTGAGAATAAAAGCATGCCGTGAGCCACAAGATTTTAACGGAATTGATCTCATAATAATTTTTAAATAATTTTTATTTATTTATTGTGGTTCACTATATACCGTCAATTTCACAGTAAATAAAAATTCAAGGGGTTTAGAAACTAAACATCCATTGCAGAAGACTTTTCGATGGAGTCTTGGTGGGCAAGTGCATGGAACCTGTGGAATGGAAAAAACCGATGTGGGACGACAATTCAAACAACGTTGTTCCTATTAATTCCGTGCCTATTGAAAATTAGTTTGGAAACATCATATTGTGTGATCCAAATTCGGTTGAGACCTAACGCGCATCGAGTGTTTGGGGATTGTTTTTTTCTACATGAAAGTTCAGATGCATTAGTTTAACAAACTACTATTAAATTGAAAATAAATATATGAGAAAATTACACCGTGTTGATTAGAATTATTAGTGAAAAAGTTCGTATGCTTTAAAGTCTATTGCTTAATACACAAGTAATAACAATATATCTTTAATGTGAAAAAGGATAAATCCACCTTTGTAGATGCTTTTCGTTTGGGTTTCTTAATTGGATTCTTCGGTTGCATTCTTCATCTCATCTTCGTCAACACCATTATTTTCATCAGTGAAGTTGCTTTCAATATGAACTCCATCCATCTGCACGAGTTTTGAAAAAAAAATTCGCATTGTATGCCTAAAATGTAGATACAAACTAAATTTCGACGACAACAAACACCTCTTACTCTCTTGCGATCGAATAAGCAGAGATTAAAGAACGTTTTTCCACAGTTATGACTTACTCGATGACAAAATCCTACGATAATCAGAAGATATAAATACACCAGATAATTACGTTCCTATTTTTTTGAGTTATTAAGAATATTTTTGTATTGTGACAACAATATCCATGTAATCTTTTTATTTGGCCGGAGAATAATATCTACTATTTTAAAAGTTGCAACTTATTATTTGAAAATTATTAAGTGGACATATTTCATTAAAATCTTTGATTATATGGCCCTCTAATTTTTCTTTTTAATTTTAGCTTACAATTATTGAAAAAGGAAGAAGAAATTGATGATCCGGTTTCAACAATTCAGAATTGGGGTGGAAATTTGACCGTCCCACAGTCAAAATTGGTGGGACGGTCAGCATAGCCAATTCTGGATGGAGTCATGGCGGGCAACACGGGGCAATTGCATGGATTCTTCAAACTTATGGCAATTCAAACAGTATTTTTCCAATAATTCAGTCTTGCTTCGCCGTCTCCATCTCTCTTTTCTTCTCCCTCAATCTTCTCAGCGTCGATACTCGAAGTTCTGAATCAGCACCTCCACATCTATGGCACGATTTTGCCAAAGTACCAGAAAATAATATGATCGCCTCATCAACCACCCCTTATTTCCTCGTTTTGCTGACTGTTCTGATCCAAACCTACCCATCCCACGCACAATACTGCAACGACACCGCCGGAAACTTCACGTCGAGCAGCGCCTATGCAAAGAACCGCGATGCCGTCCTCAGCTCTCTCTCCTCCAACGTGGCTGCGCATGACGGATTCTACAACGCGAGCACTGGCGAGAACCCGGACACTGTCTACGCCCTCACTTACTGCCGCGGCGATATGTCGGCAGATACTTGCGAGAGCTGCGTGAGGTCCACGGTCAAAGATTTGGTCGGGAATTGCTCTTACAAGAAGGCGGCTTTCTCCTGGGGATACGGATATCCGCCGTGCTTTGTCCGGTACTCGGACACTCCAATCTACGGCATACTGCAAACTTATCCGACCTATAGTTATTACAACGTCGAGAACGTCGCCATGAACCGTTCTCTATGGTGGAAGTTTGCACTAGGACTAGTGAATGAAGCCGCGAATGGCTCTTCGAACCGCAAGTTTGCGACGGGGCAGGTCGAATGGCTGGACAACAATAGTACAATCTACTCACTGTTACAGTGCAGTCCCGACTTGTCGCCAGGCGATTGCAGGGCTTGCTTGTCCGAAGCCGTGGCTGATTTTGATGAGTGTTGCAGCGGAAAGGCAGGCGGCGGTGCTCTTAAGCCAAGCTGTTTTTTCCGATGGGATCTGTACCCGTTTTCCACGTTGACAGCCAGTCCGCCGCTGTCGTCTTCCCCACCACCACCTCCGCTGCTGTCGTCTTCCCCACCACCACCTCCGCTGCTGTCGCCTTCCCCACCATGGCCTCCGCCACTGGCTCCCGGGGGAAACATTGGCAAAGGTACGTTGTGTTCAAACATTGAGTTTTCCTTTTTCACTGAATATTCTAGAGCAGGTAGCATTTTCTTGAAACTGGACTTAAGATTTTATGCTTACTACTTTTTGAATTTTTCTCATTAAAAAAAAGCCTAAATTGTGAGTAGTTTTAAATTTTATCTCAAATTTGAAGTTTAACATAGAAATATCCAAACTTCGTGTTTGGTCCAAATGTGGCAAGTGTGAATTTCTTAACAGTGGATGTATTAAAAAATGTACCACCCATACTTACTATAAAAATGCCACTTTATCATTAAATTTTAATCTAACAATATTTAGATTAATATAAGTACGGGACTTTATCATCGTTATTAAAAACATTTTTTTAAAAAATATAAAAGGAATATAAATCAGATATATCTTGAAATGAGATTTTGAATTTTATTTTAAATTTGAAGTGTATCATAGAAATATCTAGCGAATTTGCCTACATAACACGATGATCTTTGATTCTCATTTAGACGGGAGCCGATGGTTTTAGATTTTTGCTTAATACAACGGGTCTACAATGTCCACATCCATCATGAAAGTCACACAAAACTTTTTCGATGAGAGTCGTGCGTGCAAGTGCCCGTGGGAATGCATAAACGATTATCAAAGATGTTGCCACGGAAAACAAGGTGGCGGTGTTAGTAAGTCGAGCTGCATTTTCCGATGGGACTTGTTCCCGTTTTTCGAATCCGGTTCTGGCCATCCTCCGTCATCTCCACCAGCACCAACTGCAGTCTCCGAGGCCGACCCTCCTGTTCCTCCACCTGCAAATGCCCAAGCCACCACTGGTTGGCTCAATTTTAAGGTTTATGTTGATTTTAAATTCATGAGTCACAACCCTCATTCATAAGTCTACGCCTGCTATGTGGGATAAAGTCTTGTCCGATACACATGAAATTTCCTGTCCATGTATCATTGGGGATTAGTAGAACCGAAAGTTTGGACGTCCTTGCCAATAATCATGAGTTTCAATTTCGAATTTGATTAAACGCATTACTTGATGTTGGCAGGTAGTATCTCGAAGCCGGTACGCATTGTGGTTGCTGTGGTAGGTTCGGCGCTTTTGCTGGTGATGGTTATTGTCTCCGCGCGTTGCTTTATCAGGAGGAGAAGAAGTGATCCACGAGAGGTCTCGTCAGGTGTTGGTTCTGTATTTTAGTTACCATTGAATGACTTCTTATCAAATTTAGCATAAGAAGTGAAACCAATCGTACATTTTTCTTAAGAACTACAAAAATTCAAACTTTTTATCTATGATTGCTTTGCATTTTCTTCAGCAAAAGACGAGGTCAAAACTGCCCAAAGCTTACAGTTCAAAATAAGCGAGATCAGGGCTGCCACAAATTATTTTTCAGAAGGCAATAAGCTTGGAGAAGGGGGATTCGGGAAAGTGTATTGGGTAGCTGGAATTTTATTTTAATGTTTATTTGGGAATTTCATACACTACATGGAGATAAACCTTGTTTCTTGCAACTGAAAATTTGACTGTAGGGAAAGCTTGAAAATGGACAATATGTTGCGGTGAAAAGGCTTGAGAGGTGTTCTAACCAAGGTCAGCAACATTTCAAGAATGAGGTCACTCTGTTGGTCAGACTTCAGCACAAAAATCTGATTAAGCTGCTTGGGTATTGCTTGTAAGAAGGGGAAAGACTTCTTATACTCGAGTTCGCACCCAATGCTAGCCTCGAAGGATTCATTTCAGGTACGAACTTGGACGTTCAAATTTGCTTTCTCTGATAGTTAACGTATCGGTCGGACAGATTTCAAACCATTTGTCAGTACTTAGCTTTACACGTTGAACAATCAAGAACCTAAATGATCTCTATTTGGCAGATTCAAACAAACGCGTGTTGTTAAGTTGGGAGAGGCGTTTCAGTATAATAAGAGGAATTGCTCGAGGACTTCTTTACCTGCACGAGGAGTCCCGCCTTAGGATCATACACCGTGATCTGAAGCTTGGCAATGTTCTGCTGGATAATAACATGAATCCTAAGATATCCGATTTCGGCACAGCAAGGCTATTTGACTTGGACCAAAGTAGAGAAAAAACCTCACATCCCGCAGGAACTTTGTAAGTCTTGAAAAAAAAATTTCTGATAGTCCGTGGTCCGTCCCAACCTTTATAGGATAGTGCACGCTGAAAACATACACCAATTTCAATTGCCTAGTCGACGATTCTTTGATCCATTTGTTTTATCGCAGTGGCTACATGGCTCCTGAATATGTAAGGCATGGAGAGATCTCTGTGAAGACTGATGTGTATAGCTTTGGCGTAGTGGCATTGGAGATCATCAGTGGCAAGAAGAATTCATACTTCAGCAGCTCCGGAATTTCGGAGCACTTACTGAGCTACGTGAGTATAAAAATTGTCGAGTTTTGTCCAACCATTACAAAACCCATTTACTTGCTTTTGCGACTGCACACTGCAGGCATGGAGAAATTGGAGAAAGGGGACGCCTTTTCGCCTTATAGACCCGATGTTAAGCGGCAGTTCGAGAATTGAAATGTTAAGATGCATTCACATAGCGTTGCTATGTGTTCAAGAGAATGTGACGAGCCGGCCTACCATGGCTTCGGTGGTTTTAATGCTCGGGAGCCAGAGCGCGCCCCTCCCAACCCCGACACGGCCTGCATACTTGACAGATCCCAGTGGTAGAGAAATATCGGCTTCATCTGTTCATGGCTCAGCACCGCCATCAACAAACGAAGCTCAGACGGATCCTCACCCTAGATGATATTACCACCGAAGGATCGAAGCTGAATTTGGAAGTAACAGAGATGCGAGCTGTTGTTCAGATAAGTGAAGCATAGTATAAAAACTATCGTTTATTATTATTGTTTAAGGGTACAGACCCATGGAACCGTTATCTAAAAATCCATTCAACACCCCCCCATGGTACATGAACCGGTTAATACTCAAATTCAAGCTTTTGATACATGCAATTTGCTTTGGAGAGACAATTTTTTTTTTTGAAGAAAATATCTCGCGATGGCAGATATTATTACTTCAACGTTTGACATGATGTACAAATCAAAATTTGAGGTCTAGGTTATACTTAGGAGTTCAATATAGGGTTGATCCATTGCTCTAAAGACTTTGCAATAGTCCTTTTACCACCCACTCGCATTACTCATTAGTAGCAGTGTCAAATGAGTGGGTCGGGTCGAATTTGAGTTGAGTCGAATATGGTTCGACTTATATTGACTTGTCTAATCCGTTTTGACTTATATTTAATGGATCATATCCGACCAGATCCGCAATTGACCCATACCCGATCCAACCCATTTTGACCATATTACCATAACACATTAATACTCTAGGAAAATTTATACAAATTATTTAATCTATTTTAAGCACTTCACATGTTACCTGCATAAAACTTCACATCAAATAAACAAAATTAGTAAATAAAATTAAAAAAAAAATGATATTTCTGTCGACACACATGCACAAGAGAGCAGATTTTGTGGGAGGTAAGACTTGAATGAGTCCAGATAAGAAGAGGGAAAAGAAAGAGTTTTGAGTGGAGGAAAAAAAGTTGAGCACAGAATTCTTATTTGTGTTTTTTGTCATGATATTATTATTATTGAAGTCATAAAAATAATAATTTATCATGTATATATAAATTTTTTAATAATATACAACGTATCTCAACGTATCGGAATTTTCTATTTTTTGAGAATTCATGTGTTTGTGTGTTGTGTTGTGTCTTGTTGCATGTCACGTGTAGTGTCGGTTCAACATAGATACTGGGATGCCTGAGGCCTTTTAAAATAACTCAGCTAGGTTTACGCCCTCCCTTTTCTAAGTTATGTCTATGACGACGTGCTTTCACCTAAAAATCGTCACTTATCCCTTGCTTGATTGATGATTACAATGCTAGGTTCTTACTTGTCGAGTAACAAAATTTTGTAATTTCTGATACATCATTACAAATTAAAGTAATCTTTTTGGTGAGTATCCTTAATTCTCTCTTCTCTTGAACTTATTTGGTGCAGATCCAAAAATGAAATGCCCCCTCCAGTGAATTCTTTCAATTTATGAGACACATTGAAATTCAATATAAGTCCCCAAAATGGAACTAATGAAAAAACAAAAATTATGGGGGGAGGGGGGGTCAAACTAACTTTTTTGTATAACAATCTTCTTAAATTAAGAAAATAAAAAATGATAATTACATAAATTAAATCTCAACATAAATAATGTTGAAATTCGAATATTAAATTCTTCACACGGAAACTTATTCACTTGATGTGCAGCCGAAGAATTCATGATGCTATTCTTGTACACTTTACTAATTGAGCGAAGGACAACTGTTCGGCAATTCAATCTGGAGTCTTTTTCAAAAACATCATATTTTTCGCAAAACAAATGGAGTCTATGTTGTGTCATAATTCAAATATATGAGATTTTTGTTGTACTAATTACAATAGGTGAAATCTGTCAAATAGGTGAGTCAACTCAAATTTGGGTTGAGTTGACAATGATCCGATCCAAATTGACTCATTTAACCTGTTTTGACCCATTATCATATAATGTAAATCTAGTGACTCATACTCGACTCGATTTATATTACTAAAATACTTCTATATTTAACCCAATTTACGATAACTCATACCCAAACTGAGGTGAGAATGTGGAGTAAGCGAGCGCAAGAGAGAATGATAATAGAGTCATAGAGATAGAATAAGTCTAGGTAAGTTGCAAAATTATTTAACACTCATATTATGTAGGGCGTTGCAATTCCAAACCTACTTATTATTTACTAAATATAATTAATTTATATAATAAATTACTCCATCATATATGGGTTAAGAAAATGATAGATGATCCATTTTGACACGTCTACAATAGGTTGCAATTTATTTCTGGCTCAATAACGAAGTGGAGGGCTACTCCTCAACTCTTCAACTTGGAGATTAGAAGCACATATGTACACGGATAACTAGATTATACCCTTGCACTACAATTTATAGTATAAATGTTAAATGGACTGGTCCTTGAACGTACGTAGAAAAGGATCATGATAACTGTGAACTACTCCCCAATGAAGTAATTATATGTTCCCCGGAACGGAGTATTCGAAACTTGCACACATGTATTTATTTATCTTTAATTTCGAGTTCCAAGGTAACCAGCATAGTAACTGTTGGAATGTTCATGTGACTCATGTTGAAAAGATCGACATCGGAGAATTCTTGAGGAGTATAGCAGTAAATGTATTATAATTTACTCATAACTCATTCACTTAAACTTTTAAGTGAATTAATGTGGTGTAGAACAAATTATCCACCAACTTTTCATATGAACTACTTATGTTGTAATATAATGTGAAAACTAATCAGGATCTTGCACATTAATGTTGAAAATATTAAAATTCATTTTGGAAGAAAAATTGGACTTGTGCAATATTGTTCAAAGATTGAAGACAACTTGAAGACAACTTGTTCTAGACAACTTGTTCTACAAGTTGGTTAAACTTTGACTTGAAGAATTCCAAGATGATTGTTCAAAGGTCAAAAGAAGCCTAATTTAGGTAGCCTAATTCTTAAAGAAGACCAAGTTAGAATTTTCTTTTGCCATGAAGTTCTCTATATATATGTGTGTGTGTGTGCTTTCTTAGATAGGATGAAGAGAATAGAGAGAATTGGGAGTTAGAGAGTTTTTGTGTGAAACAAAGCTTATAGAGCAAAGCTTGTGTATTTGTATTTTGTAAAGCCTTAGCAAAGGCTATTTTGAAATATTACTCTCTCGTTTGCTTACTCATATTCTCTCCCACTTAATTCCTCCAAGCTTCCGCAAAATTCCTCCTTCCTTTTTATTTGGTTTGTACATTTGGTATCAGAGCCAAGTTATGGCATCCTCCAATTCCGTTCAATTTCAACTTCCAAAGTTGAATGGGAAAAATTTCAACAACTGGTCCGTCCAGATGAAGGTTTTGTTCAATTCGCAAGATTTGTGGAACCTGGTGGAGAATGGCTACATCGAAGTAGCTAATAATGAAGAATTCAATGCCTTGAGAAAAGAGGAGAAGGATTCGTTGGTGGAGTCCCGAAAGAAAGATCAAAAAGCATTATATGCGATCTTTCAAGCCGTGGAGGAGACGATATTTGAAAAAATATCGAACGTCGAGACCGCCAAAGCAGCGTGGGATATTTTGCAGAAATCCTACAAGGGCGACGATCGTGTTCGAAGAGTTCGACTTCAAACACTTCGAGGTGATTTTGAGTCTTTACGCATGAATGATTCTGAATCTATCTCTTTATACTTTGATCGTGTGCAAACCATCGTTAACCAATTAAGGGTTAATGGTGAAGAACTCCAAGATGTACGAGTCGTAGAAAAAATCTTGAGGTCTTTAACTGAAAGATTTGACTACGTTGTTGCGGCAATCGAAGAAGGCCAAGATATATCAACCATGACGTTAGAGCGGTTAATGGGTTCATTATGCTCGCATGAGCAAAGAATGAACCAGAAGTCCATCGGTTCGTATTCTGAGCAAGCTTTGCAAAGTCGTATTGCTCCATCAAATCGAGGAAGCTATCAAGGTGGTCGAGGTCGCGGAGGAGGCCAAGGAAGAGGTGGAAATTCCAATTTCACCGGGAAATTTAAAACACGTGACAAATCAAAAGTCAAGTGTTTTAAGTGCAACAAGTTCGGACATTACAAATCCGAATGCCATGCAAAGGCGACGTACGAGCAGGCAGAGCACGCACATACCACCGATGCTGAAGAATACATGGTGCTAGCATGTACGAAGGATGACTCAAGCACTGTAGATACCAACATATGGTATCTAGACACTGGTTGCAGTAATCATATGACTGGCCGGAAGGAATTATTCTCGCAATTGGATGAGACGAGTCGTGGTGAAGTCAACTTTGGGAATAAATCAAAAATTCCCGTGATGGGCAAAGGTAACATTAATATCAAGTCAAAAGATGGTACTAATGTTGCTATTGCAGATGTTTACTTTGTGCCAGGACTTTTTTGGAATTTGCTAAGTGTTGGGCAACTTTCCGAAAAAGGCCACAAAGTTCACATTGAAAATGGAGTTTGCACCATCAGAGGTGTCAACAATAAGTTGATCACGACAGTGCAGATCACGAAGAACCGGATGTTTCCCATGACTCTTCAGACGAAGAATCTCTTGAGTTTTCAAGCGATGATGAAAGACAACAACTGGCTGTGGCATCTTCGATACGGTCATCTAAATTTTCGTGGACTAAAACTACTAGTTCAGAAAAAGATGGTGACCGGCATGCCTTTAATCGAATGTCCAGATCGTCCATGCGAAGGATGTCTCATTGGAAAACAACATCGAGAATCATTTCCAGTTGAGAAAGCCAGAAGAGCAAAGCAACCTTTGGAGCTGGTACATACAGATATATGTGGCCCTGTTGAGGTTGAATCAGTCGGACAAAAAAGGTACATGCTGATTTTTGTTGATGATTTTACCAGAAAAACTTGGGTATATTTCTTGAGAGAAAAATCTCAAGCATTTGGCAAGTTCAAAGAATTTAAAGTCTATGTTGAAAAACATAATGGCTTTAATCTGAAGACGTTGAGATCCGATAGAGGGGGAGAATTCACCTCAAATGAATTTGACAAATTTTGTAAAATTCATGGAGTAAAACGTCAGTTGACTGCTAGCTATACACCTCAGCAAAATGGTATAGCAGAAAGAAAGAACAGGACAATTTTTGAAATGGCAAGAAGTATGTTAAAAGCCAAAAATTTGCCTAAGAATTTTTGGGCAGAAGCGGTTGCTTGTGCTGTATTTGTACTAAACAGGTGTCCAACAAGGAGTGTTCTTGGAAGAACCCCAGAAGAGGCTTGGAGCAGCAACAAGCCAGATGTTTCGTTTCTACGAGTATTTGGGTGCGTGGCATATCCCCATATACCAGATGAACGAAGAAAGAAGTTGGATGACAAAAGCGAGAAGTGCATCTTCATTGGCTACAGTGACATAACTAAAGGTTATAAGCTACATAACCCAGTCACTGAAAAGGTAATTATCAGCAGGGATGTCCATTTTTTTGAAGATGAAGCTTGGGACCGAAACCAAAAGGGTGACCAGAAAAGCATCACCATCGAAGATGAACCATTGGAGAGAGAAATAGAAGAGCCTTTATCATCTTCAACTAGTGGTACATCTTCACCAATAGCAGCTTCAGAACCACCACTACGTCGTTCACAACGACTGAGGGAGACGCTAGCAAAATTCAGGGATTACGTGATAACAAGAGGCGATGGCAGTGATAATAACGGAATTACTGATGAAACATTGGTAAACTTTTGTTTGTTTGCTGAATGTGATCCTGTAACCTATGATGAAGCAGCTGCAGATAAAAGGTGGATTCACACAATGGATGAAGAAATTCACTCAATTGAGAAGAATGACACATGGGTGCTAACTTCTTTACTACCTGGTAAGAAACCCATTGGTGTCAAGTGGGTGTACAAGACGAAGTACAAACCCAACGGTCAGGTGGACCGTTACAAGGCCAGACTGGTTGTAAAGGGCTACAAGCAAAAGCCAAGTATTGATTATTTTGAAGTATTTGCACTAGTGACTCGGATGGATACCATCCGGATGATCTTAGCACTTGCAGCTCAAAATCATTGGAAGATCTATCAAATGGATGTGAAATCAGCATTCCTCAATGGTGTTCTTGAAGAGGAAGTCTATGTGGAGCAACCACAGGGTTATGAGAAAGGGCATGAAAATCAAGTTTACAAACTGAAGAAGGCTTTGTATGGGCTAAAACAGGCATCTCGTGCTTGTTGACACCTGATTTTTAATCATCGTTTCTATTTATAGAAATCCATAAAATTCATAAAATTGAAAAATCAACTTTGGAAACCTTGCCCAAGCCTAGGGAACCAATTTTGACCAAAAAAAATGGTTTTTCGTATTTTCAGTATTTTTCGTTATTTTTTATTTTTTTATTTTTTTTATTTTCGGAAATTAATAGAAAATCCATAAAAATTCATAAAATTGAAAAATCAAATTTGGAGACTTTGGCCAAGCTTAGGTAACCATTTTTGAACAAAAAATAATTTTTCATTTTTTTTGTATTTTTTATGTATATATTTTAAAAATTAGGAAAATATTTAATAAATAATAGCATTTGAGGCCACAAAAATACGTAAAAATAGTCAATATTTTTCTCTTAAATCCCTTTTCATGTTGACCATCACAAATTTAAAAAAAAATCCAATTCGGAGTCGTGTATTTCTTCACAAGCATAATCTCGAATCGGGCCTAAAAAATTCAATTTGAGTCAATTTATTTTCATTTTTCACTTTTAGGAGTTGTGACATTATTCTCTAATATTCTAAATTTTCATCTTGGCCTAATTATACTTATAATGACTCAATTTTGCAAAAGGGCTTTAATTAAATTTTGCGGCAAGAAATGAGTTTAAATTTGATATGCGATGAATTTCGACTAAGCATAGGAGAGGTGTGTTGAAAATTTTGAGGAGATTTAGACTTAAAGAAATATTTTTTCAGGGACTAAATTGCAAATACTCAAAATCTCAAGGACTAGAGTGTAAATACCTAACTCTTAAGGGATTATTTTGCAAATAACAAAAAAAAGAGTTAGTGGAGAAATTAGAATGGAGAAGGGAAGATGGAGAAGAGGAGATGGAGAAGAGAAGATGGAGAATAGGAGATGAAGAAGAATAGATAGGGAAAATAAGATAAGAGAAGGGAAGATGGAGAAGAGGAGATGGAGAAGAATGGATGGAGAAAATAAGATAAGAGAAGGGAAGATGGAGAAAAAGAAAAGTTAGTGGAGAAATTAGAATGGGAGATATATATGGAGAAGGGAAGATGGAGATGGAGAAGAATAGGTGGAGAAATTAGAATGGGAGATAGAGATGAAGAAGGGACGACGAAGATGAAGAAGAGTTAGTGGAAAAATTAGAATGGGAGATGGAGTTAATGGAGAAATTAGAATGGGAGGTAAATGAGTGGGCTATAAAAGGAGGAAGAAGAGAGCTTGAAAGGGAGGAGTTTTGGGGGAGAAAGAAAATTTTGGATGCTTGAGAGAGTTTTGAGAGATTGAAAAAAAATTAGAGAGAAAGAAAAAATAAAAAAAGAGAGAGAATCTTTTTTTTAAAAGAGAGTTTTGAAGATGATGGGAGTTTAAACTTAGTGTTGCCATCACTGATTTCTCTACTGATCAACACAAGTCACAAGTTCATCCCCATCGTTCGAGCCGCAATCTTGATCCATAAGGCGACACGAGGTCGAAATTCGACAATCAAATCTGTCAAATCAGGTAACAATCCTAGCCATTAAATCTTCGAGAATTTCCTTGTCCAAATGAATTGATTTAAATTTCGATTATGTCATGTCGTACTCGCATGTCTCCATATCCACATAGCGCATTCGTATTTGTGTTGTCTTTAATTTATGCGTATCCAAATAAATTTTTTTTTTTCGACTAGCCAATCCTATTTTTGATGTTTCCACCTCCCGATCCTTGAAAAATGACCATTTTACTCTTCTAGTCGGTTTGACCCAAACTTCTTCCCAATCATTCCAAATGAGTTTTCATGAAATAAAATGGTATCGAAAAGGCGTTAGAATAATCTAGCGTAATCAAGTCCCCGAACTCATTTTTTCTAGTTCGCAGGAATAAATTAGTTCTCTCGCTAATTTATTTAGGTTTCTAATCGACCTACCATAAATGATTAGTGGCGACTCCAAATAAAAAATCTTTGCATGAAAAGAACTTAAGTTGCGATTCGGTAGGACTTGGGAGGGTCCGAATTAGGTTAGTCAATTAGCCTGATAATCCGTTCACCCGAAAAAAAAATTAAATATTTTTCGGGTAGCGACAGCTTGGCGACTCCGCTGGGGAGCGGTTTTTGGAATTTTCGAAAGAATAAAGCACTAATTGGAGTACTTGAATTTTTTTTCGAAATTTTAAAAGCCTTAGTGGACTTAGGCCAAAAACATTTTGTGAAAATCCATTTGGTTTGAAAATTGGTTGGATTCTAATTTTTAGGTGTTAAATGGTTTTGCAGAATGGGAGTTATAAGGGGTGGAATGTTTGGCTGACCTTTTGTTTTGCAGGTTTGGTGTGTGAAACTTGTGAATTAATTTTTGAATTATTGAAGCGGTGTTTGCATTTAATTGTTGTGCATGATTAATCGCTTTAGCACTACATCACGCACATCCCGTGGTCGGACCTGGGCCACTAGTTTTAGGATGGTATTGTGATTTGGTTCTAGAGTTCACCGTGAGATCACGTCGAAAGTTAGTCCAGATTCAATCCCGAACTTCTTTTCAAAAATGAGTTTTAATAGTTATACCTCAGGCTTGGTAAGATTACCAAAGCGGTGGTTTTAATTTTTGACTCGAGCAGCCGAAGTGGAAAGGCCCGGCTAATCTTGGTGACGTCGCTGGATAGCGGCTAGTCTTGATTATGTGCGCGAGATTGTCGCATTGCCATAAGTCTATCGCTTCAATTTGTGAGCCTTTAGGATAGTTAGAATAAGGTTAACCCACTAGTCATGTGCATGTCCATGTGATTGTTTATCCCACGGTAAGGTATGCTTCTGAACTTCATCTTGTCTTATGTTATTGTTTGGGTCGGTCCATGACATTTAGGATTGTGGCGCGTGATCTATAGGCAATGGGACACATCGATATCCTTTTCGTGTACATTCCAAAGGCCGAGTTGAAGCAGATGTGGGGGCGTTTGAGCATTGATGCACGGACCTATGCCCTTAGCCGTATGGGTCACATGCTGCCACTTTTGGACATCGAATTACAGACTGGGGTCATGCAGGCGCTTGCACATTTCTGGTGCCCATATACCGCTACTTTCATTTTAGGTAAGCACAAGCTCACTCCGACTTTGGAAGAGTATAGCATTGCCATTGGAAAACCTTTGAGTATTGATTTAATTCGCCCTTGTGTAGGAATGGATCCAATTGTCATTTTTGCTGAGTTTTTGAAAATTAGCGAAAATAAAATGAGGAAAATTTTAAAAGGAAATTGTCATATGTGCCCTTTCTCATTCCTCATTAAACTTTTTTATGAGAGCAATTCACACTTGCAAAGCAGGATCTTTATTCTAGCTTTCTTCGGACTTGTGATCTTTCTACTCCAAAAGGATTTTATTAGTCCATCAATGGCTTGGATAGCTAGGCAAGTTTGTAGTGGAATGAATTTTACTAATGCTATTTTGGCCGAGACTTTTATATCGCTGACTCGTTTTAAACAAAACAAGGATAAAACATTTCACGCTCCGATTGGACTTTTGCAAATGTGGTTTTTCTCTCATTATGCGAAGTTCGGCTCAAGAATGACCATTCCACGGGTAAGTCCAGAGGAAAACCCAATTGCAAAATTTCAAGAGTTGCAAAAAAATATTGCTAGATTATCTTATTCCGAGTGGATTGAGTTATTTAAAGATCCGAGTCCCAAGGTTTTTCTATGGCAAGCTATATGGTTTCAAGTCTCTAAGGCTCGTTTGTACCATGGTGAGCAGGAGCCTATACTTCTTTTGGGTATTACCGGCATGACGCAGTATCATCCTCTCCGTGTGGTACGGCAATATGGACTTTTACAGGTTATTCCACCACCTTTGGGGCCAAACACTTTTCAAGTTGAATTTGTTGCAGCCGAGAATTATGGAACCGAGATCAAGCATCTTGACCAAACTTGGCTCAAGTCCAAGATTTGTTCAGTATCACTACCCAAGGAGGAGCTCGAGGGAAAGGAAAGACGTTATCATGCGAAGGCTCGGTATATTAAGCACCATGTAATACCAACTCACATGCTTCCGAAGTTCCCGTTGGTGATCAGTGAAGCCCACCCGTCAAGCCGAGATCGAGACCTATGCAAAGAAGGCGCAAAAGGCGAGGAAACAAATGGAGACTTTGGCTAAGGAGAATGCACGACTTCAGAAAGAGTTGGAGGCCCGTTCACCTATAGATCGCGTCGCCACAAAGAAAAGAAAAATAGCTTGATTTTCCATGTTTAGGATTCTTGTTCTATGTTTAATTGCATTTTCGTGACTTATGAGCTTTTCTTGTAATAAATGTTACTGTTTAGACTTGACCCTCTGGTATTGCGTAATTTTTATTAAATTCTATGATTTTAATTGACCCATAAAATCTTCATAGAAAATGTTTATAAGACCCTAATTCATCATTCAAAAATTTTTTTGAATCAATTCAATGTATTTTCCATTTATTACCGAATTTAAGGTGAAAGAAAAACTGTCTGGATTCTGAAATTTTCTCAACTTTACTTTTGTTTCTCCATTTATCACTAGAAAACATACTCTTTTGAGAAAAATCAAAACATGAAAGTTGTAGATTGGGCTTTTAATTAATGGACTGGAAATTGTTGGGCATCAATTCGTATTTTGATGACCCATTTATCCTCAAAGTAAAAACTGGACAAATCAGTTTTCAGAAGAAAATATTTAGAAAGAAGTATTAAAATGTACTAATCCATGAGGAATCTTCCCAATCTCAAAAAATGAAAGTTGTACATCATTGTTTTAATTATCAGCTCGCAAAGTTTTTTCGAATTCTGTGGGAATTGATACGAATTTTTTCGTAAAAGCTGACGAAATCGAAATTTGTTGGAATTAATCTTTTGAATCATGTTGGCTTTGTTTCTTGGGTCTAGAGGGTTGTCATGGACCGACTTGTCATTTTCATTCATCATACTCATTTGCATAAATTCTTTTTTCAGGTACCATTGATCACGGAAGTGCCACGTAGCCGTATCAAAACCCGTCTTAGGACAAGAATGGAACGCGAGGAATTGAGCCCTAGGGTAGCCAATCTCGAGAACCAGATAAATATGGTAGCTGCCATGATGGCAGAAATGAAGGCGATGATAACTGCCACACAAGGGAAGTCCCTTAGTGCACCAGAGACCAGTCCGTTTACAAATACCAGTACATCTACTGGCTCAGATACCAACCAGACTGCGAGTACTGAACCCGAGAAGGAAGCACCCCCCAAGACTTCACCGGTCGTAGTTGACCTAGAAAGGGAGAAGAAAGAGAAACCCGTGGCTGGGACTGAGGAAGGCACGAGGAGGCTGGCAAAGATCGAAGAGTGTCTTAGTAGCCAAGGATACGAGTTGGCTCGGTTCGACAAAATCTCGTCGTTCGCCAAGATAGAAGTTCCAGCTGGGTACAAGGAACCTGAGTTTGTGAGAAAATACGATGGGACAGGCTGTCCTCGGGCTCATTTGAAATACTACTTGCGGAAAATAGCGCATTATTCTGACTATGTCCCACTGCTGTTGAACACATTCCAAGAGAGCCTGTCTGGCGCTGCACTGGCATGGTTTATCGAGCTCGACATGGAAGAGTATGACAATTGGGAAGACCTGGCTGAGGAATTCCTTCACCAATACAAGTTCAACACGCCTACAGCGCCTACTAGGGAAGACCTGTTGAGGACCCTGAAAGGAAGGAATGAGTCTATACGTACTTTTGCTCAGAGGTGGCGAGCGATAGCTACCCATGTTAAGCCACCCATCCCAGAGGAGGAGTTAGTAGATCTGTTTCTGAAGACGTTACCGCTCGAGTACTTCGAGAAGCTTAATACCTCAGGCTGTCAAACTTTCGCGCATCTCATCAGGGTGGCAGAACGTCATGAATGGGCCTTAAGAGAGAAGCGTATACCAGAGCCGTCATTTAAACGGCCTTATCCAGCCAAAAGGGAAAGGGAGAATGCAGGCGAAGTCGCCTTTGTACCAAACCCGCCGAGGCCAAAGAAGTTTTCAGGATCCACCCCTACTCAAGGTGGCTCGTTCGGATCGGCTCCAGAAAAGTTCGAAGTTAAGAGAAGAACCACACCGTCTTTCACTCCATTACCTCGTCCCCTATCGAAGTTGTTACCAATGTTGCTGGAAGGGCGCCTAGTCGCCAAAGAGCCACCTAGACCAAACCCGCCGAGGTTTCCTGGGTTTGACGAGACCCAGTCGTGCGCCTATCACATGGGCGAAAAAGGGCACAACGCAGATAACTGTCTCGTGCTCAAATATAAGGTGCAGGCGCTGATGGATGGAGGAGTATTGAAGTATGACAAAACGGAACCGAATGTGCAGCAAAATCCCCTACCGGATCACGAGAGGGTAAACGCCATATGGGATAAGGATGACATGGATGAGTTGGAATTCATGGTCGATGTTACGAAGCTGCAAGAAGTGTTTAATCTAGCCGCTACATGCCCCGTCGATAGGAAAGCCTCAAGAGAGAAAAAAATGAAATATTTAGCTAAAATGGCCGCTTTAGGGATGTCGCCTGAAGCATGGTGTTCTGATTACCATTCTGAATACATCAAAAAGGATGAGCTGATCGCTGTGATAGGATCAAAGGCCCCCTTTGTAATCAAGCTGGATGAGGTAGACAAAAGGGAGAACGTTGAGAGTAGTTCCCTCGACCATGCGATGATTTCCCTCATGAAGCTTAAACTGGAGCAGAGGAAGGCACAACATGATGAAAAAGTTGAAAAGATTGTGATAAAGGTCCCTCCACCAGCTGATTACGATCCTAGAGCTGTCCCTTGGGATTACGGTACCAGTGAGATAGATGCCGTCATGAGATCTGGCAGGTGCTATCCACTAAGAGAAGGTGAATCAGAGAAGAGAGAGGTGTCAAAAGAGAACGCAGAAAGGGCGTTATCCATCGTAAGGACAAGTGAGTTTGAAGTAATAGAGCAGCTAAGGAAACTGCCAGCTCAGATTTCACTGCTCGACCTCTTTATCAATTCGGAAAGGCATAAAAGTACCCTGATGAAAGTGCTAAACGAAGTACACGTACCGGAGACTATTAATGAGGTGCAACTGGAGGACTTCGTGGGGTCCATATTGCTAAAGGACTAGATATCCTTCTCGGATGAGGACATTCTTGTGGATGGATGGGCCCATAATAAGGCTTTGTACATATCGGCAAGGAGCCACGGCAAGCAAGTCTCCCACGTGCTAATTGATAATGGGTCAGCATTCAACATATGTCCGTTGGCCACACTCAGGAACCTAGGTGTGAATGAGGAGCTCATCCGTGCCTCCAATGCCACAATCAGAGCTTTCGACGGAATGAGGAAGAATGTGGTTGGTGAAATTGAACTAGATGTCCTAATTGGGCCAGTAGAATTCTCAATTGGTTTCCAAGTCATGGACCTCCCGAGTGCTTTCTGATTTCTATTGGGCAGACTATGGATCCACACTGCAGGTGCAGTACCGTCGAGTCTGCACCAGAAGGTTCGGTTTGTGGTTGATGGGAAAGTAATAACCGTGCATGGGGAAATGGACTTCACCACATACCAGAAGAGCGCGGTTCCACATGTAGAGCCGGAGCGCAAAGAAGAGGCTAGCTATCATTCTCTCGAGTTGGTAGCAGTCACGCATGCACCTCCAGGAACCAAAAAGAGGGCTCCTGCGCCCTCCAAGTATACTCTAGCATCTGGAAAAATGCTATTGGCATATGGTTTTATCCCTGGACTCGGTCTAGGAAAGAATGGTCAAGGGATCCGCTCGCCGCTGTAATTGGACACCAACAAGCACCGAAAGGACTTAGGGTATACTGGTGAATCCAGTAAGGGCCTTACTTCCAGAAGCTGTCATGGACGTCAAGGCCGAGGCCATTATAGGGGCCGTGGGAGTCGAGAAGGTAGAGTTAATTCATTCATTGGCTCCAGAGCTTGGAAAGGAAAAATTAACGCGATCGGGAGTTCACTAGGTCAGTATTTCTTCGAGCTTCCCAAGATGCTAGCAGATGAAGCTATCCAAGGCGCAGCAGAGCTTGATATGTCCAATCCGTTTCTAGAAGAGACCGTCAACGTCATCATCGAGAGGCTTGACGAGGACTCTATCTCGCCTGAGTAAAGAGGCTCTTCTTCTGCTTCTTATAGCATTTCTTTAACCGTAATTTTAATTCAATTGTTGCATTTCGTTTGGTTTCTCTCTTTTCAATTCCAAGGAAATACCTTTGGATCTCGAGCCGTTGGTCCAAATGGTTGCCTTGTAATGCGGCCTTATCAGTGAAATTCAATAAAATGCATGTGCACGTTTTATTAAGGGCGTGCAGGAACATTCCAAACCAGCCTAATGATAATAACTATCTTCGATTCTCGAAGATTTGAGGCCTGAATTCCCGCACGCTTCCTAGTTTATCAAGCAAATTAAGAGAAACAAAGACGTCTGAAGATATGAGGATTGGCTCTCTTATTACGTTTTTTCAAATGGTTTTTGAAAATCATGCATGAAAACTACCTGCTGAAAGGGACTAATCATCTTCATGACATTTCAGGCATATCATTCCAAGCATGCATAATAGGCTATTGTGTGACTCGGATCATCAAGGAGATTACTCTTGTGGCATTGGGGAAGAAGATGAGGATTTCATGGATATTCAGAGAGATTGGAGTCGGTATGAAGAGTTTAAACCCCTAACAGCAGAAGAGGCAGTGGTAGTGAACTTGGGCGACTCACAGAATATTAGAGAAGTGAAGATTGGGGAGTCCTTGTCACCCTCTGAAGCTGCCCGAATGACTGAATTTCTCAGGGAATACTAAGATGTCTTTGCTTGGTCGTATGCAGACATGCCCGGCCTCGACCCGAACATTGTGGAACACGTACTACCCATTGACCCTAGCATCCTAGCCAAAAAAACAAAGGCTTAGGCGAACGAGGCCCGAGCTTTCCAAGAAAATTGAGGAGGAAGTGATGAAGCTCCTCAAGGTGGGATTCATAGAAGCGATCCCCTATGCCGATTGGATCGCAAACATCGTGCCAGTGATGAAGAAAGACGGCACAGTCCGAATCTGCGTCGATTACCGAGACCTGAATAAAGGCAGCCCAAAGGATGATTTTCCTTTGCCGCACATAGATGTGTTAGTCGATAGTACAGCCGGGTTCGAACGGTTTTCGTTTATGGATGGATTTTCTGGCTATAATAAGATCCTAATGAAGGAGGAAGATAAGGCGAAGACCTCATTCATAACACCATGGGGCACCTTTTGTTATAGGGTTATGCCTTTTGGGTTGAAGAATGCTGGGGCGACATACCAAAGGGCCATGGTCGCTTTATTCCATGACATGATGCACAAGGAAATCGAGGTGTACGTAGATGATATGATTGCCAAGTCCAGACCAGGAGAAGACCATGTTCTGGTGTTAAGAAAGTTGTTCGAACGTCTACGAAAATATAAGCTAAGGTTGAACCCCAACAAGTGCATATTTGGAGCAAAATCTGGAAAGCTTTTGGGATTTGTGGTTAGCAGTCATGGCATCGAGGTCGACCCTTCCAAGATTAAAGCTATACGGGACATTAGTATCCCAACCTCAGTAAGGGAAGTGAGAAGCCTACTGGGACGGTTGAACTACATTGCCAGATTTATATCCCAGCTTTCTGATGTGGCAAAACCGTTCTTCAAGCTCCTCAAGAAGGGTGCCAAAGTCATTTGGGATTCAGAATGCCATAAGGCATTTGAGAAGATCAAGGAGTATTTGATCCTACCTCCAGTATTGGTACAACCAACCCCGGGAGTCCCCTTGACTCTGTACTTGACGATATATCGGGAATCATTAGGAGCTCTACTCGCCCAAACGAAACCGGAGGACGGGAAAGAGCGAGCAGTTTATTACTTGAGTAAGAAGTTCACGCAATCGGAGGCTAATTACCCGATGGTTGAAAGGACGTGCGTCGCGCTAATTTGGGTACTCCACAGGTTGAGACAATATACCCTCCACCATCATATCCAGTTGGTAACAGAATGCGACCCAATTAAGTACTTGGTGGAGAAACCCGCCTTATTGGGAAAGCTGGCTAAATGGCAAGTACTGTTATCAGAATTTGACATAAGAAGTTCACCTCAGAAGTGAGTCAAGGGGCGGGCCATAGCCAACATGTTGGCAGAAAATTCACAGGGGTTTGTAATCCCTGATGAGGAGGAGGTCGAGGATCGAATCCTCGTATTGTCTGATGATAAGTGGACCATGTATTTTGATGGTGCCGTTAATTTGGCCGGATCTGGAACTGGGGCAGTATTGATATCCCCGGATGGCTTACATTATCCAGTTTCCGCAAAGTTGGTATTTTCATGCACCAACAATATATCAGAATACGAAGCTTGTATCCTAGGTCTGCATTTAGCCATCTCCATGAAGGTGCGAAGGTTACAAGTTTATGGGGACTCCATGCTGATTATTCTCCAGACTCAGGGGGAATGGAGAACAAGAGATTCTAAGCTCATTCCCTATCATGAGTTGCTAGAGGAGTTAACCGATAATTTTGACGAAATCTCGTTCGAATATCTGCCAAGGACCCAGAATCACTTCGCAGACGCGTTAGCCACTCTGTCTTCGTTGTTGCAAGTAGAGGATGGGCTCGACATCAAGCCTTTAAAAATCAATGTCATGGATCAGCCAGCTTATTGCATGCTAGTGGAAGGTGAATTCGATAGCGAGCCTTGGTATCGCGACATTAAGAATTATCTTTCGAAAGGAGAATTCCCTCTAGGGAGTCAGATTGGGGATAAGAAGTACATAGCAAAGATGGCTACCAAATTCTTCCTGAGCGGGCAAACTCTCTATAAAAGATCCTTCGATTCAGTCCTATTGAGATGTGTAGACGCTAAAGAAGCAAACATGCTCATGAAGGAGATCCATGAAGGGATATGCGGTCCTCATATGAACGGCCACCTCCTCGCAAAGAAAATCATGCGGCTTGGTTACTATTGGATGACCATGGAGGCAGACTGCAACCAACATGTAAGGTCTTGTCATCAGTGCCTAGGTATACGGCGACAGAATTAATGCACCCCCGAACGAGCTCCACCAGATGTCAGAGGCTTGGCTATTCCCCATGTGGGGGATAGACATGATCTATCCGATTCACCCTAATGCTTCCAATGGACACCGCTTTATCTTAGTAGCGATCGACTATTTTACGAAGTGGATCGAAGCAAGCTCATATGCGAATGTCACAGCAAAGAATGTGGCCAAGTTCATCAGAAGGGATATCATCTCCCGATATAGGGCCCCTCAAGCGATAATCACAGACAATGGCTCTAATTTGAACAATAAGATAGTCGATGATCTCCTACAAGCATTCAACATTCGACATCTTAATTCGTCTCCCTATCGCCCACAAATGAATGGAGCTGTAGAGGCGGCAAACAAGAACATCAAGAAAATCCTGGCGAAAATCACAGAGAATTATAGAGACTGGCATGAGAAACTGCCGTACGCGTTGATGGCATATCGGACTTCGATACGAACCTCGACTGGAGCAACCCCATATTCCCTAGTTTACGGTATGGAGGCAGTTTTACCGGTAGAAGTTGAAATCCCCTCTCTGAGAATCTTATCCCAAATCAAACTCTCCGAAGCAGAGTGGACGCAGCAGAGGTATGAACAGTTGAACCTGATCAACGAAAAGCGTCTGAGGGCAATATGTCACGGTCAGAGCTACCAGAGAAGAGTTGCCAAAGCGTTCAATCGAAAAGTCAGGCTTAGGAATTTTAAAGTAGAAGATCTGGTAGTGAAAAAGATAGTTCCAAATCTTTTTCATCCCGGGGGCAAGTTCAATTATGAGGGTCCTTTTGTCGTCAAGAAGGTCCTTCTTGGAGGAGCTTTGATTCTTGTAAACATGGATGGGAAAAAATTAGGATATCCTGTAAATGCGGATGCAGTCAAGCAATATCATCCTTGAAATGAAAGCAGGAGCCGCTTTGGCTACCTTTTGGACAATCTGAGTCACTTTAGAACTATTACATGCATTTCATGCATTTATGCATATACGCATTTATTTCATGTGAGCCCAGGTTCAGGGAAAGCTCCCGAATCAACAAGCCACCAAAATCACTATTGAGGGTCCTACTGATGCAAATTTACTGGAATAGGTGAAATGTATTCGTTCCAATGATATCTCCTATGCGGTACTTGTCTCAGGTGAATCCATTTCTTCGACACAGGATCGACGGCTTCAAACAAGGAAATTGCAAATAAAAAGCCCAAGCAGTCTCAAAGAAGAGTAATTTTGTATCGTTTCAATTTACCATAATCATCTCGAGCTTTGAATTAATTTATTCCGTTCTTAACAGGGATTGTAAATTGCCTTGAAAAACATCATGGTATAAAATTGCCCAATACGACAAGACTGTGCCATCCGAAAATTAACCTCTGAGAGGAGCCTCCATGAACGCCTGTGGTCTTGTGGACCAGATGGCATCGGGAATGACAGTGGTTCGAGACGTCCCGAGTTCAATCCTCGAGGATGGAAATGTTGTGAGTATTGTAAATGAATAATACAATCTTTTGCACATTTCTTTTTGCAGAAGGAAATAGGAATACTCGATGAGCGATACCAAAGTCGATACTCTGCCACAACCTTGGCTCTAATGGTAAAATGCCCTCTGAAAGTGGAGACAAACTCGATCCGGTGAAGCTGATAAGAGACTCCTGTAAGGCATTCAAAATGAAGGGTAAACCAGTATCGTTTCCAATTTATCTCATCCAATATCGGTTAACATGTCTCTTTTTCTTTTGACAGGAGATGTTAATACTAACATTTAACATGTCGAGCAGCCCCAAGGGGCAAAATTATAATCATCCGATAAGATCCATTTTGATGAAAATGGGGCAAATTAATAGCTACCTTGAATCGAAAAGGGCGTTCGACTGACAACCATGACGGTTGTTAACATTGAAAAGGCCTAGATGCTGTACAGGCCACTTCTCGACTTAAAGAGTAGACTCTCAATCTAGGGGGCAATTCGTAATTCCCCTTTCACAAGAAATTCTCCAATTCTTGATACACTTGCATATTTCGTAAACATGCATTGCTGCACCCGTATTGTGTTAGCATATTCCATAATTTATGCATGACTTTTCTACATATTTAATTTGCCGATTCTGGCTTGGAGCATGACCGACACATGATGCATCGAATGTGTAGAATGGGGCATGACAGGATGATGAAAGGCAACTATATTTCCATACACGTCCCATATCCATAGTGAGTTGTGTGCCAAATAGGTTCCGCATTCCTCAAGGTAATGGGTTTTCTCGCAAAAGGTATGACAGCCAAAAGGAAGGAGGCGTTCATTTCTCTATCCAAAACACTACAGGTGACCATTGATAACACATTTGAGCGGCGGTTTCATTTCATGACCCCTGTCAAGAACCACCCCACATCGGGGCCAAATGGAGGTAGTCCCAGCAATAGCACGAGGTAAATGGTTAGAAATTTTCTTGCTCGGACTAACATCAATTTTTGAGTGTTTCTTAGCTTTCAACCTTCTACGATAATTCAAGTGCCTTAGGACGACGAAAAGCATTCGTTTCTCTATCCTATACACTTTTATCCCTTGCAGTCGCCCAATTGAACCTGCATATTCGTTTCTTAAAACCCCATTGGTGATCATTGCTCAAATGAAGATGGCAACACTTCGAAGCAGAAGAACTCAAAAGAAATGGATATACAAAGAGTTCCCGAGTCATCTATTCAAGTGTGCTTTTGATATACAAGTGTATATAGCACAATCTTTAGAAAACTGAACAGAAAAGAAACACAAAGACAAGAGGCGGGACTAAAAGAAGAAGAGCCAGTTCCTGGGTATGAAAAAGCAAAGCGCCGCTCGAAAGCAAGGCCAATGCCCATTCAAATCAATGTTCATTGAACTTTACATGTAAATTTTGTAAACTTAGCGAAAACTATGCTCTCCTTCTGTAAATCCCCAATAGGGACCTGATTGCAAGAGAAAATTCATTGAAGGAGTCAGATTACAAAATATGCGGTAGAAGTTTATACCGTTTGGAAGCGACAATGGCACCAACGAAAACAGTTACCATCCTCTGACAACGATGATATTCTCTAAGGACTGTTCTAGAAGGGCTGAAACTGCGACAAAGATGCGATGATCACCAATGTCAAACCCATCTCATATATTCCTTGATCCCCAAACCCAACCTACGTTACAACCTATGAAAATCTTTTCTGATTAAGGCGCTTGAATTAACGTAGAGTTGAAAGATTTTAAGTATCGCTCGAAAAGGTACGAGCAAAACTATTTCTCTCTCATTTTTGCAGGGTTCTTGACTTGTAAACCCGAAGCAAACGATGAAGAATTTTTTGTTAACAAGCCTTGGCTCAAAAGAGTCCCCTTTGGTAAGCCTTTGACCCAGCCTATATTACGGTCCTAATTAAGACCTCCAGATCGGCTTGATCGTACCAATTGCGAGATTGCTCTAACCCTTGTTGAATTGATGATAGTGAGATTGAGTGATTTCTTTTCAAATCCTGCAATCAGGATAAACATCCTTTCTCGAGAGTGAGAGAGAGCCCTTTCGGACTGAAGTCCCCCATTCATATTACATTCGAGGTATTTATACTGTAACAACCTCCTTGAACAGAATTGGTAGTGCAAACTTGACAGAATAGTCATGTATGATCCACATCTTGATTGATTGCATCATGAGTTATTACACAGAATGCTTCTAATCACTGCAAACTTTGCTGAACCAATGAACTCATTGATGAAAATGCTTGTATGTGTTACCTCTGACACTGCCTGACAGGTAACACATTTTCAATGCTCGAGTTGCCTTTCAAAGTCTCGAAATCCACTCGGCAATTAGTGAATGAACAAGCCTGGTTGTCAAAAAATCACTAGGCAGTCTTCTAAATCCTCAAGTAAGTATATCTTCAACCTGAATCTTTGAATGAATTCTGACGATTGCCAAGGTGCTCGAATCCATTGCGGCACATATAGGTATTCACCTTCTCCAATGAAGCATGATTCGTCTCAAAAATAGAAATGTTCGGGATGTTTTGATCTCTACCTCTTTGACTTATACTTGAGCAACAAGATAATATAAACCGGGTTTGAGCTTCTGCAGGATTTCTAGTCTTCCCAGATCCCAGAATGGCACCCTTCATGATAAATTAAATCGGGTTTGAGTTTCTATAGGATTCTTGGTCTTCCCAAATCCCAGAATGGTACCCTTCAAAACACCAAGTCCTTTCTACAGGCACCCCAAAGTCCTTCCTACAGGCACCCGAAGTCTTTCCTACAAGCACCTGAAGTCCTTCCTACAGGCACTAAGTCCTTTTTACAGGCATACCAAGTCCTTTCTACAGGCATCTAAAGTCCTTTTTGTAGGCATACAAAAGTCCTTCTTACAGGCACCCAAAGTCCTTCCTACAGGCACCCCAAAGTCCTTTCTGCAGGCACTCCAAAGTCTTTCCTACAAGCACCCGAAGTCCTTCCTACATGAACTAAGTCCTTTTTACAGGCACCAAGTCCTTTCTACATGCACCCAAAAGTCCTTTCTATAGGTATACCAAGTCCTTTCTACAGGCATCTAAAGTCCTTTCTACAGGCATACAAAAGTCCTTCTTACAGGCACCCAAAGTCCTTCCTACAGGCGCCAAAGTCCTTCTTACAGGCACCAAAGTCCTTTCTACAGGCACCCCAAAGTCCTTTCTACAGGCACTCCAAAGTCCTTCCTACAGGCACCCGAAGTCCTTCCTACAGGCACTAAGTCCTTTTTACAGGCACCAAGTCCTTTCTACAGGCACCCAAAAGTCCTTTTTACAGGCATACTAAGTCCTTTCTACAGGCACCTAAAGTCCTTTCTACAAGCATACAAAAGTCCTTCTTACAAGCACCACAAGCCCTTCCTAGAGGCACCAAAGTCCTTCCTACAGGCACCCGAAGTCCTTCCTACAGGCACCCAAAAGTCCTTCTTACAGGCACACAAAAGTCCTTTCTACAGGCACAAAGTCCTTCTTATAGGCATTTTCATAGGGTGACCCACCAAACGGGTCAAATCTTAATCACTAGAATCCTTTCATTAGGAACTCTGCCATGGGGTGGCATACCATACGAGTCAAATTTCAATCAAATTTTAATCAATAGAATCCTTTCATTAGGAATCTACCATGGGTTGACCTACCATACGGGTCCAAGTTCAACCACCCTAAGGTTTTGTTAACAAATCCTTAGGTTCTCATTCCATTTTCAGTAGAGCATGCGTGTCAGGCAACCGCTAG